>JAJPUD010002429.1:189171-275423 GCA_023553655.1 Myrmecobius fasciatus
AAAGAAAGAAAGAAAGAAAGAAAGAAAGAAAGAAAGAAAGAAAGAAAAAGGCAAGGACACCCACCAACATATTGCAGTAATTGAGGCATGAGGTGATGAGGTCCTGTACTAGAGTGGTAGTGGTGTTGGAGGAAAGGTACATGTGTGAAAAATGCTGCATAGGTGAAATCAATAAACCTTGACAACAAATTGGATTCAGGGAGTTGGGGGCTAAGAGAGAGTGAGGAATCCAGAAGAATTCCTAAGATGAGAATCTGAGGGAGTGGAAGGATATTGTTCCCTTTGGTAGTAAAAGGGAAAGTAGGAAGGAGGGAATTTTTGGAGGAAAAGATAATGAGTTCTGTTTTGAAAATATTGAGCTTGAGATGTCTATTGGACATCCCATTAAAGATGTCTGAAAAGCAATTATTGATGTGAGATTGTTGATTAGCAGAGAGGTGGGGGCAAGATAGATAAATTTGAAAATCATCAGCATAGAAATGGTAATTAAATCCAATTGATCAGATTATCAAATGTAGTAGTATGGAAAGAGAAGACTGAATCCTGAGAGACACCTATAGCTAGAGGGTGTGATTTGGATGAGGATCCAGCAAAGGAGACTTAGAAAAGAAAGAACATTTCTTTATTACCTCTTACAAGGATATTTTTCTTTTCTCCTTGATTTCCTAGAGTTCTTCTGAACTCTTAAGATTCCTTATAGTAGGAAAATCCTGAGTGTTCTGTTGATCTCTGGGTTGTTCAGGAAACCTACCATCTAATTCTCTTTTCTGATATTTCTTCAACAAGTAAATTTTGCTTGAACTTTCAAAATGGACAGAACAGTACTTTCTAACTTTGCTAGGACTTATAAGACTACTTTCTTGAGAATGAGAATCTTTTTCCTGCAGCAAATCCTTTTCTTCACCTGGGATAAGACTTTGAATTTCACTAAGGGAATCTGGTATTCCATCTGAAGAAAATCCTGTGTCACTCAGATCATGAGGACTTTTCTGTTACTGAGAACTTGATATATCTAATTTGCTATCTTCTTTTTCTATTTGTTCTTTCACTGTTTTTATCTGACCAGGTTTCATTAATTGTGTTGCCTGTGGATTAGGATCTCTTTTTTTGGGGGGGGTGTCTTCTCTTCTTTGGGCAGACTCTGGGGAATTCCATATGCTGAATCCTGTGTCTTGGTTTCTTCTTCATTTTTCCACCTGTACCTCCTTAGGAGGTACCTGGTCTAAGGATTTCTCTTTAGCAGTTGGCAATTTAGGTGCCAACCACCTCATTATCTCTTGCAACTCTCCCTCTTTGCTTCCCCCCTCAAAAATCATCAGGGTCTATTTGCTCTCCTCCTGCTTTTCATCTGTGCTTATCAATGGGGACTCCCCCCCCCAAGTGAAGGTATTTTGTTTACTTTTTCATCTTCTTTTTTGTGATTTTTTTCCCTGTTACTTGGACAGGCATTGAGAATGTTTTTTTGGGGGGGATTTTAATCTGTCACAGGAGACTGACTCTGAGGCACAGCTGAAGGTTTTTATGTGTATCTCAGTCTCCTTTTTTGTATCTGATGGTCAGATAAGTAAGGGGATATGGACAAATACATCCTAGCTATGGAGAGGAATGAAAAGGTAAAATAAGGACCAGGAGTAGCAATATGAAGTAAATTTAGGAGAGCAAAAGATTGTAAAAATAATATTACATAAAAAGTAGGCATTCAGTTTGTGACATAAAGAAATTGTTATAGGCATCCACCACAGGTTACAAAGGAGTGCTATTTATTGTGTAAATTAAAACACAGAAGTTAGCAAAGAAAAGGGTTTTTACAATTAACAAGGGGAAAGACAAGATCCCTAGTGGAACTCACAATTAATCAGGAGGAAGAAACCATTAAAGAGAAGATGCTAAGAAGTGGGAGTATGCCACTAACTGGTAGGCAAAATCCATAAAGTTTAACAGACTAACCTCAAAAGGAGGTTAGTAGGGGAAGGGGATTGCACCATTAACTGGTGGGCTAACTCTAAAATTAGCAAAGATTTGTACCACGAGCAGGTGTTTTATAGAGGAAATATAAGCTCAAGGATATGACATCAACTTGGCTTTCTGATTGGACAAGTAAAGGTGAGGTGTTGAGATACCCCAACCTGGGGTGAGACTTCATGGAAAGTCCACTGGAACAAAACACTTACTTAAGAACAAAAGGCATACTTCAGGCTTAGTAGATCTCATCCATACTTTTCTTGCTTGCCCCAGAGAGTATTATACTCCTATCAGTACTTGAGGCTTTCTCTATTAATGACCACCTAACTACCTAGAATGTCATCAGGAGGATGGATCAGTTTCAAAAATTTATAAGGAGAGAAATTTCAGCTCATTCCAGAATTGTGAATTGTAAGGCTCTCTGGGACATCCACTGCTAGTTGGGCAAAAGGTCACTATAGAATTTAGGACCCAAGTATCCTCCTCTACCCTTGAAGGAATGGATACTACTTGAATATGGCAACTGAAGGACATAAATTGGTCTAGAAGGGTCTCTGGTTGTGTCATTTGCTTTGTATCTCTTTCCCAGAGCAAAATGAGTGATATGGAGATGGTCATTCTTAACTTTGAGAACAGCTTTCTGAATTTGAAATGTCAGGAGAGCTAGAATCCCTCTCTGTTGATGCTGATTGGTTAACAAGAAGAATTTTTAAAATACAACACAATGATCATGGGTCCCAAGCCCTGTTCTGACTCCCCAGAACTCTTTGGAGTTTCTTAAGTTATCTGATATGGCATTCCTGACCTCATGATCATGGGGACCAGCTAGGGGTAGTAGTAACACCATAGTCTATAATACTGGAAGTTGGTATCATGATTGAAAGGGGTATGTGTGTAACACGCAGGTACAATGTCAGACCTCAGCAATGTGAAGGAGTGTAGCTTCTAGGAAAATATAGCAGTGATTTTGCGGGGTTTCTGGCAATCTAATTCCAAAGTCCTCTGGCTTTCTCCCCCAACACCCAACCTAGGAATGCTATTGTTCTGAGTTATATCTGATTCTGAATAGACCACTCCTCAATTCATTGCTGATTGATAATCTGGTTAGTGATAATCTGGTCAGTGAGAACCAAATTCTGGAAATCATTCCTCTGGGCCATAGAATTAGCATGTAAATGATAGAAAGCTGGATAAATATGCCTCCTTGCTTCTGTTTCTCTGCTGAATTCTCTTGGAATTTAGTCCACTTCTAATTGGCATTACAATTATAATAAACTTTGCCCCTTGACAAGGAAATGGGTTCAAGCCAGCTAATTCTTTTGAGACAACTTGTGACATCAGTCTGTGACCCCAAACTTTTGGGGTCCCCTTCCCAACCTCAACATTAGGAAATGGTACAATTCAGTCTCTAGCATAGGATGGTATTACTAGGTTCTTGGTATAGGAGGTCAATCCTTGGTCCTGACACAGTGGGTAATGAAGCACTCCAGTGGTAGTGGACAGTAGCATGGGTTATAGTGGCAACTTTCAGCAGAGAGGGCAGAAATGTAATAGCTGTGGTCAGCAAGTAGCAGCATAGGCAGCACGTAGCAGCAAATAGTGCAAGCAGCAGCAGGAGCTCCAGAGGCAGTGGACAACAGAGTGGACCCCAGGGAAGCAAGTTGCAGCACAATAGTCAGAGACATAGCAGAGTGTGTACTGGCATGGAGAGGGGCAGAGGCTGGCCCAGAATAGTCTTTGGCTTACTGTAATCTGCAATTGATGGAGCCCCTCCACATTGTTGCTAGGATAGCACCCTGTGGTCATTAAGATAACTCCTTAATAGTGTGGAAGCATATTAAAAACCTTTTTAGTTCTATTGAAAATAATTAAGAAATAATATTTCCGCTGGTCTAAAAGCCTTTTCTAGACTTGGTGCCACTTTCACTTCCCCCACCTTCCCTCCCTTTGAAAGGTAGGTTAGAATGGATTGAGAATAAAAGAACTTTCTTAAGAAAATGGATTAAGGCAAGAAACTAAACTCTGAATAAAACCTCTTGTCTTGTTAAGATCCTTGCCTTGCCCATCCCCTGAAGTGATTGGTCAATAAACTACCCAGGGGAAGTGCCCTCTATTCCATCTGAAAAGATAGAATAGAATCTTCTGTTAGTCAGAAAGGATTTTCTGTATTGATCTCTGGGAGGAGTCCTTTCTATCCTTGAGGGGAGTGGTTAAGGGAGGAATGGAAAAAAAAAACAATTGCTAAGTTATTCTTCTGAAATTTTAACCCCAAACTATATTTCAACAGGGACATATTTGTTCTTTTAGATTTTATAAATTACTTTCACTCATGTTAGGGTAGGAACATGTCAGAAAGCATGGGTGAGGACAGCGTGGTGGTGGTGATAATACTATGCTGATTTAGATGTTTCTCTAAGTCAGAAATGGTTTGGGTATAGAAAAATATTACATTAAAAATGTGCTTAAATATGGAGTTCAATATTACTACTTTTCCTTTGACACCAGGAAGAACTTAGATGATAAAGAGATGGTTATTTGGAAGCACCTTGCTTTCTAACCATTAGTGGGAAGTAACACTGTTTACTCAGCCCCCGAGGAAGAAGAGGGGCAATTCCTAAGAAGGGGCCTAGAAAGGGGTAAAGATTTGGGATTCCTCTTCCTATGCCCACTAAGGATTCCAAGGAGATGAAGAGCCTGTCTGGCAGTCTGAGGAACACTGAATGAGCCATGGTATAGAGTAATGCTTATTATAGAGGATTGAATTGATTGTTGTCCTTTATTCTTGAAGAGCACCAAAATGACATCACTATGTTGGGATCAAGGTATACAGAATGTCTAACTGGCTGATCAGACCAACATAAGCTTGGAAGTCTCCATCATTGGTTAGACACAAATAATCCATGTGAACATTTGCTTTAAATTTGCATATGTCACTGTTTTTTTGGAGACACTGCAATTCTACTTTTTTTGGCAGTGTATACTTTCCCTGATGTGACCACACTGTGCTGGGCAGTCCTTTTAAAGGGTGTGAAAGTCATGATTCATTTTTTCAAAGAATTCAAAGAAATTCTTTTATAGTCACAAAAGAGTTTATTTACACCATAGCTGACAGACTAAACTCTAAGAAAGTCTAGCAATTAGAGGAAGTTTGGGAGAGTTTTTATATACTGGAATTTGGAGCTTAGCTAGCAACCTAACTGCCTAAATGGGCTGAGCAAGGTACTGATGAGGGTGAAGCTAGTATGCCTTTTTCATCCAGATAAGGAGATAGGAGATCTTTTAGCAAGGTATTGTCAATCAGACAAGTTTTGTTTTTTTTTTTCAGGAGACAAATTAGGAAAAACAGATAAGAAATTTTATTGCTTCACATTCCTTAACTAGATTTGCAGTTTTGAATAGACCCTAGGCTCTGACCCATCATTTTGTCAATGTTTCCTTGCTTCAAGGTCTCTTAACCTTACTTATTTGAAGGTCTCCCTGAAGTATAGAGGATAAAGACAATTTAGCTCTCTTACCATAGAGGAGGATCGGAGACTATACAAAAAGTGTCATTATATTTCTTTCTAACTCTTCTGTTCCCAATGCTGTTCCTACTCATCATTGCATCTGGAGACCCATTGTGAACTGCAAAGATTTTTCATTGCCCATGGACCAAATTGTTTAAATTCAAGACTCAGCTCTTCAGGAAAGTGGAAGAGGAGCCTAGGACTCCTTCTGAGGTCATTACTTTCTTGTTGTCTTTTCTGGCTCTGAATGCAGTTTCTTGATTACCTATGTACAAAAGTCAGGCCACAAATGGTCATCTCTTTCTTCCTCAGGCTTCCGATTAGCATACTAGCAGCATGAGTGGAACAGGAAAACTGCACTCAACTGAATCAATGTTGTAGCCTTTCTCTATTTTTAATGTCTTTTGGCCATGGCTAAGTAATCCTCTTTTTATTGACTTGCTAGATGGACTACAAATATCTCATTTCATTCCAATTTTGAACCTGACTTATCAGCCTGGCCTGGCCTGTTACAGAGTTGCTTCAAGATCTGCTTCTCCCAAACCTTTCCAACTCTCACTAATCTACATACATGAACCCCATATTCCAGACAAATGGGATTACAATTATGCTTCCTCAAGTATATTACTCCTGCTTCCTACTTCTGAATATATAATCTTCTGGCAACATGAAAGGTACTCTTCCCTCCTCGGCTTTCCTACCCATACTTTAAGAGCTGGCTATAGACACACATCTCCTGCATAAAATCTTCCCTTAGTTTGAATTCATTTCACCTTTTAAAAATTATCATTAAATTTTCTTTTTCTTCCAATTGTCAAGCATTTCTTCCCCCACCTCAACCTCTTTACTCATACAAGGAAAACAAAAAAAAAACTTTGAAAAACAATATCCTTGCAACAAATTAGCATAGTCAAACAAAACAAATTGCCAGGTTAACCATGTCTAATGCACGTTTCATTTTGTATCTTAAAGGCTTATCACTTCTTTGTCAGGAGGTGAAGAGCATACTTCATCACTGATCCTTTGAAATTATAGTTCATCATGGCATTGATCAGAATTTTTAGTCTTTTAAAATCGCTTGCTTTTACTGTTTTGATGTCATAATATAAATTATTCTCTTGCTTCTGTTTATTTTACTTTGCATGAGGCCATAAAAGTTTTCCCAGGTTTCTTTGAAGTCATCTTTTTCCATAATTTCTTATAATTGTCATGATTGAGTTTTTAGAAGTTAAGTTTTCAAAATATTCACCATCTGTAGAGATAACTATATTCCTTGTGTCAACTATTGGTATCTAATATTTTTATTATTAATACTGTTAGTATTATTTAAAGAAGCAGAATAGTATATAGAGAGCATCTAGGTAGCACAGAAGATAGAATACCAGGCCTAGAATAAGGAAACCTCATCTTCCTGAGTTCAAATCTGGCTTCGGACACTTACTAGTTGGGTGACCGCGGGCAAATCATGTATCCTCTTTGTCTCAGTTTCCTCATTTATAAAAGGAGTTAGAGAAGGAAATGACAAACTATTCCAGATCTTTGCCAAAAACAAACCCCAAATAGGTTCACAGAGTCAGACATGATCAAAAATAATGGAACAACAAATAGTATATAGAACAGTGATGTTAAATTCACATTCAAAGCAGATGGGGGAGTGCCATTAAACTCTATATTGAGTTACAAAACTACATATTAACATTATATATATATAGTATTTTCACTTATTTCAAAATTATTCTCTAATTATTTTATTCTGTTTTGGGTCCAGGCTTTGGACTGTTGTAACATGATTGACCCCACTGGTGTAAAAGATAGAGAACTAGCCCCAGAGTCAGAGAGAATGGAATTCAAGTATCATCTCCGATGCATACTGACTGTGTGACACTGGACAAGACATATTACTTTTTAGTGCCCAGGGCAACTTTCCAAAACTATTAATTGCACAGCTGTCTTGTATCTGTCTGGTAGAACCCATGTATGTCAGAATCTGGAATCAAACCCAGATAGTATGTATCTACATGGTCCCTGAGAATGCTTCTACCTCTAGATCTAAGATCCTGTCAAGCTATTGGGAGACAGAGCACTGGCACTGAAGTCAGGGGATCCTGAGTACAAATTCAGAATCAAGACACTTGATACTTAGAGTGTGACCTCATGCAAGACACTTAAGCCCAGTTGCCTTGTCAATATATCCATCCATCTATCTATCTATCTAGCCACACACATATACACAAATATATGTGTATATATTATATGCATATTCCATGCAAATATACATACAAATATGTATATTATATAAACACATGTGTGTGTGTGTGTGTGTGTGTTGGGAGACACCTTGTTTTCCAGTACTAAGGCCCAGCAAGCAAACTGTGTCCTGAGCTTGCCATAATAACAATCCTTTGTGGTCACCCTCTGTATAATATCACCCTATGGTAAAATCACATAATTAATGCATTACTTTGACTGGTGCCAGCTGTTCTCTAAGCTTGGACAAGCACCTGCTATATCCATGTTATGTTCATGAATCCCTGCTATGAATCAAACTTGTTGTATTGTGGCTGTTATTCCTCATTGTCACAGCTCACTGTGAAGCCACTGGTATAGGTATTGAAATTTGGCCCCTGACAAGGGACATCCCAGCACACATTCTTGCTTACAAACCATTTCTCTCACTTTAAAATTAAACTTTTGTTTGATTCCTGATTCTTCTGTCTGTAGCCTACTCTGTTTGGTTCCAGCCATCCACAGGTTAAAGGCCAGTTCCATGTGGTTGACATTATTTGGTGCCAGCAGTAGGATTGGACATGGAATGGGACCATTGGACTCTCTGGTACTAGTGAGAATAATAAATGCCATTGGATAAGTATTTCTCTAGAGTCAGACCCTATCTTCTCTGCCTCCTCCAATGTGGTGACTCCTCTGCACTTGCCCTATTCCAACCCTCAAAACTCCCACCTTGATTGAGCTCTGCATTCTTTGTGAAGAAAACTCTGGGGGACCTGATATGTCTTGGGTATCTCCGACAAGGACAAACTCTGCTCCTCAACCAACTGTTCCTGCTTGCTCTGTTTGGCTCTGGCCTTTGCAGACCAGGAGGCTCTTACCTGCTCTATTCAGGCTTTGGCCTCTACACAGGCTGAGAAAATGTTTGATTAGCTCTGTGCCTCTGTTAAACCAGTAAACACCTGCCTGGCTGTAGATTATAATTGCATGTTTTATCTGTTTATATCAGTCTTTTTGTTTTGTCTGTGTGTTTTTGTAAAATCTAAGATGTCTGTATTAAGTAAAATGTCTGTGTAGATTCTGTTACCTTGAAAGATTTAACATACAGACAACCGGAAAAACTTCTAAGAGCTGTAGCCAGAGAGCTTAGGTTTACTGGGAAAGATAAATGACTTTTCATAGTTGAAGCAATTGTTCCAATAAGCAGGACTTACTTCCATTTTAGGCTTTCCATGGAAGATTATATTTAAAGAAAAGAGCAAAAACCCTATAAGACTTTTTCCCATGTCATTTCAGCTTTGGCTATGTTGGAAGTATAGAAAAAAGTCAGATAATAAAAGTTTATGTAGCTACTGCAAACATTTTAACAGATTAAGGAATGTGAAGATTAATCATGTTAAGATTGCAAGGGAGAACTCCTGGGATCTTGGTAATTCCAGGAACTCACTTTCTTCTGAAATATCTTAGTAAGTTTTGAGATACCACTCTGTAGTATTTGTATAAAGGAAAAAAATAGGGATTAAATTTTATAAGTTTTAAAAGTAAATGGCAGGATTAATAGCTTTATTGTCCTAAAGCGACGAAGGAAGGCATCTAGTTTGGAAGTAATTCCAGAGTGAATAAAGGAAAAAATAGGTAAATGGTTTGTACCTTATGGCAACCTCTTGCTAACCCTTCTTTGACTTTTCTGACAATGAAAAGAGAAAAGATTATTTAAATCGAAGAGACTCTTGTGACTCTCTCAAATCAGAGACTGTCTCCCTGTTAACCCCTGTCAACCTAGATTATATTCCCAAATATACTTGTTGAAAATGCTAGAAAAACATAGGGAAACTTGTTCAGGTTGCTGAACCTGAATGCTGTGTAATCTTAATCAAATTATCTAATTTCTATTTGCCCTAATTTCCTGATCTGTAAAGAGAAAAATAATAATAGTATTTATCCCCAACATGGTTGGGAGATCAAAATAATATAATGATTGTAAAGCACTTAACATAGTAATTGATATATGCTAAGAATTTCATTATTATTATTTCTTTAATTGAATATAAACATGCCATACCTAATACCTAATACATTTAAATGTTTTAAAATGTCACAGGTAATAATATGATCCATGATTTTTGTATGGGATAATTTAAAAATATAATTGATTTCACCTGAAGTTTTGTTTCATGTTTTAAATACATAATATTGTTTGTGTTATTATTGTATTTCTAAGTTCTCTTATATGGTGAGATTTGAAAGACCATTGTAACAGAAATGTTGTTAGATAAACAGCTTTTTAATCTGAATGCTATTACACTGATGCTGAATTGGGCTTTTAAAAGTATGTAATAAAAATAGGTATTTGAAAATTGTTAAATATTAAATAAAGTTCATTTTGCTATAAAGCAGATAATATTAATAAATATTCTATGTTATAATATTATAATAATGTATAATAACAAATTTTCATTTGAAATTTTTGGCTATTATCAAAGAATTTGTGATGGCTTAAAGATGTAGCTTCAACACATATGATGTAACTATCAGGTATTTGCTGTATTCTGAAACCCCAGAATATGGGTAGTTTTAGTTTTAGATAAAGAATAACTGAAAGGTTAACTGTTAGGGAAACATTAGAAAAGATCAAGCCCTAAGTTGTAGTAAGTGAAATTTTGCTATTTAAGATTCTTGGGACTACAATTTACTATCATTTGAGCTTTGATTACAAGGATAATTGTCTGAATTGTCATAAATCCAATAATAGAAAATGGCATGTGCTGCTGTCTGGGAACTGCTAAAGATGGATATCTGTGCCTGGGAAAAGTTTTGGGGATGACTATGGCACAGGCCAGGTAGGGTCTTCCTGACTCTATTTCCCCCATTGTACCATTTCTTTTCTGAAAAGGAAAATTACCATCTGGTTAAATCTGAGCCTTGCTTTTAACATCCTGTGACTACATGATTAACTGTCAGATATGACTCATGACTAGAATCAAACAAAGCTAAGGGAGTTTTCCTCTCTGTTATGATATATGACATTATTATAACTATGTCCCTCTTTTTCTTTTCATAGCAAATTTCTATAATGAAGTTTTCTAAGTATAATAGTAAATTGATCAAACAATAGATTGAAACTGAAACTTCTCTGAATTATAATAGGTTATAAGTATGAACATCTTACAATTTTAACCTGTGTTTGTATAAGCTGTTTGATAATTGTAAAAGGCAGAAGAGTTCATTTTGGACACACACACACACACACACACACACACACACACATTTTGGTGAGGTGAATGAGGTTAAGTGAATTGCCCCAGTCACACAACTAGTACAAGTGTCAAATGTCTGAGGCTGGATTGAAACTCAAGTCCTCCTGACTCCAGAGTTAATGCTGAACCCTCATCAATTTTTAAAAGGTTCTTATATCAGGTACAAGATTTAGGTAAGGATAGAAACAGTAAATAAAATATACCAACAAATGGTACATAAACTGAAATTCTCTGATTTTTCAAGATTGAAAAATCAAATTTATTAAATTGTATTAAGTCAAAATTATCTAGGAACCTCTAGGTTTGTAACTAGAAAAGCAGACCCACTTTAGAGCTGTCCTAAAAATAAAGCCTATTGTCCAAGAAAAGAATTCTAGGAACCAGATAACTACATGACATATCTGGGACTCAAAATGTGCTGATTAAATTATAAAATTAAATGGATTAAATTGAGAATGAGTTACTAGGATACAAGGAAAATTGATGTTAATTGACATTGGTGATTACTATTATATTGCTTTGGTCTTTTGATTTAAGATGTTTATGTTTAAGTTTTCTTGGTCACCTGACATATAAAACTCCTTTTGTAAAATTAGTTCATTGGGAAGCCTCTGAGTAGTTTGATTTGTGATGTGACATTAATGTGATCCAACATAATGTAACTATGATTATGAATTTATGAAAACCCTCATTGCATTGTTTGAACCTAGCCTTGCATGGCTGGGAAACTGGATCTCTATGTGCTGTTTAGAGATTCTTAAGGATCTATTATATGCTGACCAGAAACTCAGATCCAAAGACTTATGCAAGACATTTTCTTATCTGAAAACTGACCCTGTACTGATCAATCAATCATTGTTTTTAAGGGCCTCTACTAGGTCCCACTGACTACTCTCACTGCTGTCAAATTTGTGGATGTGGACTCCTGAATCATTAAGAAAGCCCTTGCTCCTGAGTGAACAGAATCCTCCAGGGATACTTCAGGTTCATCTAGTAAGGACCCAGAAGCAGCCAACATCCAAATTACATAGCTGTCCCAAAATGAAGACTGAATATACTGCCAGTTTTTCTCCTCTTCCCTTTTGTTATATGCCATCCCACCAAGGATCTGATTCAAGCATTTGTTGGTATTTTCTTTCTCTATATTCTTGATTTCCTCTCTGTTTTCTACTTGCAAGAAAGCAATGGCTAAATAAGACCTATTACTCTGTCTGCTTATATCTAAGACATACTTTCTCAATGAGTCCCCTCAAGGAACTAATCCCTTGAGCAACATCTCATCCTGGCCCAACTAGCTTCTCATGATATTTTGGTTTATATCTTCCTCTCCTTTATTGACCAAAAGAGTAGGAATCCTTTCAGATCTCCTTCTGTTAGCCAAAATACATGTTAAAATGTGGGAGACACTGTTTTTCAGAGCTAAGACCCAACAAGCAACTTGTGTCCTGAGCTCAGCATAACAACAATCCTTTGCACTCACTCTCTGGATGATTTCACCCTCTGGCAAAATTACATAATTATTGCATTTATTTGACCAGAAGCAGCTAGTCTCAGTATATGGACAAGTACCTGCTATATCCGTGTTCTGGTCACGAAGCCTTGCTATGACTCAAAATTGTAATTGTTACTCCTCTTTGTCAGGACAACAGCTCACTGCAGAACCATTGGTATAAGTATTGAGATTTGGTCATAGTAAAGTGGGTCTCCCCACAAGGGGCAGTGCCCCAGCACGTGTCCTTGCTTGGCAAACCATTTCCCTCACTTTGAAATTAAACTTCTATTTGATTACTGACTTTCCTATAATCTAGTCTCCTTTGTTCAGTTCTAATCTTCTACAGATTAGGGGCTGGTTCTGTCCAGTTGACAGTCCTATGATCTCATGTCCTGTCTGTGCTGGGCTGATCATGGGATGTTTTTCAAAAGCATAATTGGTAGGCTGCTGGCATGTTTCATTCTGTTCCATTCTGCTCATTCTCTTCAGGTGAAGGTTAGTTGGGGGAGTATCAGAGATTTACAGTAAATGAGGGCAAAAGCTGAGAAGGAAGGATCTGAGAAATGAGCCTCAGATCACTTTACTGGGATTTTGAAGTTTAAGGTATTGGTGGGAGAAGATCTAGTACCCCATCAGAGTTAGGAGTCTCTAGAACTTCTCCTTTTTGGTGATAGAGGTGAGATTAGGTCTATAGCACCCCAGCAATCTGGAAAATCCACATAGAATCTTTGGCTGTCCTTTAATACTAAAGAAGAAGTCTGAATTTTTTCTTTTTCTTTTATGGGGTGTTTACAATAACTTATTGTAAAATATGGGTTGAGGTTGTACAATACTATACATATATTTTATTCATTTCTGAGTTTCTAAACTTTTTCTATATCTTCTCCTGGCTTTTGTGTGCTGTCTCCAACTTCTGCAGACTCCCCCAAAATTCCTGTTTTAATTTCTCATGTTGACCTGCAATATAACAAAACCATGATGGGGAAAGTCACAGTGTAGAAGGGATAACTGTATTACTATATAACAATAAAGCATTCTGCAGCCCAAGGAGCATTGGGACAAGGCCAGGCAAAGAGATAACAGTACATGGAAAAACAGCAAGAATAGGAGAGGATATCTGCTCTTTCTTCACCTACTGTTAACCCTCTAAGTATGGCTGTTATAAACATTTCCCAGTCCTTAGAACAAAAGTCCAGGGATAGAGAGTTATCAATAGGTCTGGGAAATTGTATGGGAAAAAGAGAAATCTTTATTTTTCACTAACTTCTAATTGAAATTCAGTATTTCTTTTAATTATGAATAGAGGCAAAGAACATTATTCTGAGAAGGAATCTATATACTTTAGCAGATTGCAAAGGGGGTCCTTGACACTCCAAAATGGGATCCATATGATCCATATGATCCCATAGCTAGGGCTGGAAGGGACCTTTGAAATCATGTCATTTAGTGTCCTCAAGACTCAGTTCACAAATTCTACCTTCTGCAGCTAGCTCTCCTGGTATTCAGCTTCCCATCCCTCTTCTCTGTGGGAATGCCACTTATTTACACAGTACTTATCTTATACAAACAAAATTATTTTCAGGTTTTCCCCCCATTGGAATATGAGCTCAAGTTATATTTTTGTCTTTCTTTGAATCTCCAGCATTTAGCATAGTGCCAGGCCCATAGAAAACCCTTAATGAATGCCTGTTGATCCATGGACTGATTGATTGATAAAATGGAAGCTCAAAGAAATTAAGTCCTTGGAGACTTGGGAGGAGAACATGAAAATCCATTATTGTTAAGGAAACCCGCAAAATCATTAGAGGCAAAATAAAGATTCACTAGGTCTATTTCCCTATTGTTTGTTATTCTTTGAAAGAAAAATCCCAACCTGGTTCTGCTTTATGCAGGGGCTCTCTAGATTGATGCCTGGCCAGGATGATGGATGGTACCTGAGAACATTTTCTGATGCTATAGCATAGACTCAGTATTCTTTATCAGGAACTGCCTCCAGAGGAGGGCTACAAATAAGCTTTCCGGTGACAGGAATCCCTGATAAAATTCCATTATGGGCCTAGGAGATGATCACGATCTGATTCAATAGCCCATGAGCCTAGGGAACCAAGCAGGGGTAGACTGGGAAAAAAAGATGTTACTATTGTGGAAATTTTCCTCAATTGGCAAGCTCTTGTTTTGTGAATTTCATAAGTCAGCCAGGATCAACTGAGATTTAAAACAGCTTTAATATCCAGATTTCTTTCAATTTAAAAATTTTTTTAAAATTATAATATAGGGAAGTAGCAAAGGGTTGCATTGGGTAGAGAAAAAAAGGTTTTAGAATTTGGAGTCTATTTGACTTTGAGGTGATGTTACATTTCAAATGAAGGAATGTCTTTGGGGAAGAAGACCTAGGGACAGCTAAGGCAGTGCTCTTGGGACTTAGATATTTTGACTTATAAGGTCTCAGTCTGATATGTCACATACACAAAGCAATAATTCTCTCTGTGTACTAGGACTTCAAGAGGTCAACTCATTCATTCTTCTGCTTTGTGTCTTCAAGCAGACAGGATTGTTTGGACAGAAGGAGAAGGGAAGGAATTTCTCCTTTATGGTAGAAAAGAAGGTCAGAGGATGTAAATATGAATCAAACTCTGTTATGTGACCATAGGTAAGTCAACTCCCTTCTACTCACTGACTCAGTCTAAATCAGTATGGTATAATGGATTGTGTTGACTTTGGAGTCAAAGATTGTGGATTTAAATCCTAGACTTGTTAATTGCATGAGCATGACATGCTCTGTAAAATGAAAGGGGTAGACTGGTTGACCTGAAGTTTAAGTCTGAATGACTTAGCATCGCAGATTTTGAGCTAGAGGGGACCTTTGATGCTATGTACTCCAAACCGTTTCTCTAAAATATGAGGAAACTGAGACCCAAAGAGTGAGGATGAAACTTGTGCAAGTCATACAATTAATAAGCAGCAAGGTTATAATTCAAATCCGTCCCCATCCTTTGGCTTCCAAAGCCAACATAGTCCATTGTGTCATATTGATTTCAGAAATATTTAAAGACCTGCCATCATCTTCTCTATCCCTATCTCTCCAAGCTGCTTTGTGGTTGTTTTTTGTCCTTTGTTCTTAAAGAGGACCATGACATCAGGGAGATGATGCCATGACTTGCACGTGAATTGGTTTTAAGTGAGAGACGGCTTTGCAAGGTCACCTGCCTCACTTTCCCTCCAGAGCCATCTGGGTTCAATGGCAAGATATAAATCAGAATGACTAGAGATGACTCAGAATGCAGTGGAAGACCTTGGCTTTTTTTTTTTTTTCAAATAAAGCTAGAAGCACCTGACATAGCACCCAATATTTCTCCTACCTACTATAAATTCCCTCTTTCCCTTCTATGGTTGTTGTTTGCCCTTCCTCTCGAAGGGAACCATGATATCAGGGAGGTGATGTTGTAACATGCAAGTGAATTAGATTTAAATGAGGAAGGACTGTGCAAGGTCACCTGCCTCATTTCCCCCTCTGGAGCCATCTGAGTCTACTAGCCAGAAACAGATCAGGATGAATGGAGACAGATCTGGGTTCAGGTCTGATTAAACTAAGGTCTTCAGCAAGTCTAGGTTTCCAAGCTGCTTTGCCTTCTTACCAACAGCTTTGATCCTTTAAGATACCTCCAAGCCAGGGCCTGTCCTCTTGAATCCCCACCTTCAAGGCCATTTCATGAGGAACCCTTACCATGCTCTCTTTATTCCCTGTTCAACTCACTCACCAGACAGTTCTATCTACTCAGTAACAGCCATATCCATATTGGATTGCCTTTCCCACCTTCTTTCTAGGTTCCCTTAATATTTTGTCTTCCTTTATTAGCATGAAAATGCTTTCTGAATAAAGACAGTCTTGTTTTCTTATACCCAAATTGCCAGAACTTAGCATAGTGCCTGGCATATAGTAAATGCTTAATAAATGTTCTATTTCTCATTCAACAGTGAAATAGGAGAGAAAATGAAAAGAGAAAAGGGGAAATCAAGAGGAGGGTAGATTAAGGGAGGGATTAATCCTGAATAAAACAAACTTTAAAGATATAAAAAAAATATAGCTCTGTTTTTGAGGTGGCAATGAACGGGAACCTAAAGAGGTATCCAAAGATTGAGGATAGTGAGACAAATGTAAACTGGAATATAGATAAACTAGAATACTATTGTGCCATAAAATAATGAAGAAAATGGTTTTGTAGAAACTTCTGAATTTAGGCAAGGTGAAGGCAATAGAGCCAAGAGAACAATTTATATAATACAACAATATGATAATAAGCAACTTTGAAAGCATTAGGAATTCTGATTTTATTTGTATTCCCAACATTTAGCACAGTGCTTGCAACACAGTATTGTTATTCAGTCATTCTTTTGTTGTATCTGATTATTTGTAACCCCATTTGAGGTTTCTTTGCAGAGACACTGGAGTAGTTTTATTTTACAGATGAGGTAACTGAAGCAAACAGGGTTAAGTGACTTGCCCATAGTAGGTTCTTAATAAATATTTGTTGACTACTCATTGACTCTCTACCCCTCTATCTGCATCTCTAATTTTTGAAATCTATTTATGCTGTTATATTTCATCTGACTCCCTGGATTTCTGACCTCTGGAACTTTTCTGCTTTTCTGAACTTCATGATTTCCCAACTTCTTATTTATTCCTGACGACAAGGTCTTGTTTATGCCACCGAACCTTGGATTACTATTAAAGTTTCTAATCTTCATCCTGTTGCTGAGTTCTGGAAATCCTAAAGTCTTCACTCCCAGACTACTGATTTAGTATTAATACTACTACCTGGCTCTTCTAGGCCTGGTCTACATTTGATAACTCTTAGTCTGCTGCTGCTCATGACTCTTGTCCAATACAACATCATTAGAAAGAAGAAAGAAAATCAATGGCAAGAACTAGAAAGGGAAGATGTAAGAAGTTTTACGCAGACTTATTTTTAAGAAGTCATCTAGAAGAATGGAGGGGCAGGGGAAACTGACCAATGAGGGCACAGTCCTTAAAGTGGGGGCAGAATTTTCTTCCTGTAATATATCCACATGGAATCTCTCTCCAAATATGAATAATGATGTTTAGTGGTAGGACCCTGCCCTGGCACAAAGCACATCCAGATATTCTGACTATTTCCTGTCCAATTATTGTGTCATTTAGCAAAGTCTTCTTGGCTGCTAAGCTAAAGGATACATATAAAAGCTATTAATAGAGGAGCATGCCCTTTTCCTCCCTGTCAGTTTTGAACGTTTGGTCACCATGTGACCTCAAATTCATGGCATTTTTGTTTCTTCTGTCTTTGTTGTGTTTATTCTTCCCTCATCTGAGGTGATGGAATGACCTTGTGGATTCTGAAATGTCAGAAGTGATTCCAAAGGTCCATTAATGGTAATTAATTATAGTATATCAATAGCCAATAGCCAATCTCAGTGAATCAATAAATTCCTGAAGACTGGCTTCCTGGACTCCACTGAACAGGAACTGACCCTGTAGCTGAGACACTATGTCCTGCAAGCAAGGAAGCTTCTTATTCACTGATTATGGAATACTAAGAATTGAAATTGATGGGAGAAATGAATTGTATCAACTACTTTTCAGTTAGAGTCCATCCTCTCCAGGGATAGAGGTATAGAAGAAGAAATAATATCCCAGTTAGAGTGGTAGAGGACAGACTTGTACTTCTTTCCTTATTATACTTTCTCAGAAAATATCCCTTTGTAAAAATGAACTAATCCTAATTGGCTAATTAATATTGAGGGGTTATCACTGATATTGAAAAGTTAACTGGTCAAGTTGATATTGGGGAGATAGTAACTAGTGACTGATATCAGGGAGACTATACCAGATGGAGGCTCATGAGCAATAACATCAGAAAGACTCAGTTCAATATCCTCTGCAACCCTGAGCAGATCAGAAACCAAACTCTGGAGACCTGATCTGTTTGTCTGAGTACGGGTTGGGAAAAGAGTTCCAAAGTCTGTATGTACTAGCCATTTATTTATTCATTCTACAAAGATTTATTAAGCCCAATGCCTCTATATCATGAATACTTTCTTTAAAACAGAAATGGTAGGTGCTGGATATGGTAAGAACCAAATAACATCATAAAGAATGGACCTGACTACATTTTAACAGGCAGGAAAGACTTATTATAGACATAGGCAATATCCCTGAGCCAGCTTTTTGTGAATATTCTGATCTTTGACTTGCCAGAGATAAGATCAGAATTTCTAACAAACAAGGAGAAAGAATAGCAATAAAAAAAAAGGTTTAACAAGCTACTGAAAATAAAACATGAGAAATGGATAGCAGAAATGACACTGACACTGAGTATAATTCCTCATTAGTCATATGAGTAGGAAACAAACAGTATTTTGCAAGCAGTATTCAACAGTGGACCACATTGTTACCATCTCATGATTAACGAAACAATGTAGAGAATATAAAACCCATTGTACTTACTGTTTTTTCATTTTTAAAAAGTATTCAACTCAGTAAATAAAATGCTACGTTAGTCTCTTATACAACAAGGTGTCTCTCATCCACATAGCAAAATCATTCATGATACATTTATATATCAAGGTAAAGTATTTAACTCAGTAGACCAAAATCTTACTTTACAGTGTGTTATACAACAAGAGGTCATAATACGAGACAGAAATAACATGGTACAGTGACCCTCTGGTATTTGGTTGGTGGGCTGGTCAGTTGGTTCATTCTTGAAGAGGACCAAAAATGGCATTGCTATATTGGTATAAAGGTACAGTGTGTCTGATTATGACAAAACAGACCAATATGAGATTGGAATGCTGTACCAGAGGTCAGGTACAAATAGTACATATGGACATTTCAAATGACTATGTCTCTAAAATTTCCCATTTCCCATTTCTTTTGAACTACTTTGTCCATAGAAGAGAGTGCCTTATTTGATGTGGACGCACCATGTTGAGTGTTCCTATTCCACTGTCTTCCATATCCTACAATAAATTCTAAAATTCTTCAGAGAGATTTTGAAAGTGTCCTCCTTCTGACCACCATGTGCACAATTTCATTGAAAAACAGTCTTTTAAGCATGTATATTTGGCATTCAAACCACATAACCCAGCCTGATAGAATTGTGCCTTCTGGAATAGAGTTTGCTTGGCAGTTTAGCTTGAGAAAGGACCTCAGTGTCTGGTACCTTATCTTGCCAGAGGATCTTCAGAATTTTCCTAAAGCAATCCAAATTGAAGCAATTCAGTTTCCCGTATGGCACTGGTAGATTGTCCAGGTTTCACAAACATGTGACAATGAGATCAGCACAACAGCTCTGTAAATCTTGAGTTTGGTAGATAGTCTAATACTTCTTTCCCATACTTTCCCTCAAAGCCTCTCAAACACTGAGCTAGCTCTGGCAATGTATACCTCAACTTCATCATCTTTATATACCATGACACCATATTCATTCTTATTGAAGACATCTGACAACATAGCTGAAAATATCATGTTAAAAAGCAAGAGAGAAAGCATGTAGTCTGGCTTCACTGCATTGGTAACTGGGAAAGTCTGAGAGCATTGTCCTTTATCCAGAATCTGGCAATCATACTATCACGAAATTGATATACAGTACTGATAAACTTCTCTGGGCAAGCACCTTTAAAAAATTTTAGTAGTGTTTTTTTTTCAAATATATGCAAAAATATTTTTCAACATTCACTTTTGCAAAATATTGTCCAAATTTTTCTTTTCTCCCCCCTTCCTCCTCTCCAAGACAGCAAGTAATTCAATATAGGTTAAAAATGCACAATTCTTCTAAACATATTTCCATATTTGTCATGTTGCACAAGAAAAATCACATCAAATTAAAAAAAAACATGAGAATGGAAAAAAATACAAGCAAATAAACAAACAACAGCAACAAAAACGGTGAAAATCGTATACTTTGAACCACATTCACTCTTTATAGTTCTCTCCCTGGATGTGGATGGCACTGTCCAGTACAAGTCTATTGGAATTGCCTTGAATCATCTCTTTGTTGAAAAGAGCCAAGTTCATCATAGTTGATCATCACATAATCTTCTTGTTCCTGTGTACAATCTTCTCTTGGTTCTGCTCACTTCATTTAGCATCAGTTTGTTTAAGTCCAGGCTTTTCTGAAATCAGCCTGCTTACATTTCTTATAGAACAATAATATTCCATTACTTTCATGTACCATTCTTCAACTGATGGGCATCCACTCAATTTCCATTTCCTTGCCACTAAAAAAAAGAGCTGCAACAAGCATTTTTTGCACATGTGGGTCCTTTCCCCTCTTTCATGATCTCTTTGGGATACAGACCAAGCAGAATCACTTTGTCTAGCACTCTGTAAAGAGTACGCACGGTTTTAACCTTTGGGGGCTTAGTTCCAAATTGGTCAACCAACTTTTGACATAATTTTCCATAATCCCTCACAAAGGACAATGTCAAAGGCCTTGGTCAGATTGATGAATTTTTTTAAAGCTTTTTATTTACAGAACATATGAGTGATTTTTCTACATTGACCTTTGCAAAACTTTTTTTTGCTCCAAGATTTTCCCCTCCTTCCCCCCACCCCCCCACCCCTAGATGACAGGTAATCTAATACATGCTAAATATGTCAAATTATATGACAAATCCAATACATGTATACATATCTATAGTTATCTTACTGCACAAGAAACATCTAGAAAGAAAGAGAGAGAAAAAAAACCTAAGAAGGAAAACAAAATGCAAGGAAATATTCACAGAAAGCGTTAAAATGCTGTGTTGTGGTCCACATTCAGTTCCCACAGGCCTCTCTCTGGATGTATACGACTATCTTCATCACTGAACAATAGGAACTGGTTTGAATCACATCATTGTTGAAGAGAACCATGTCCATCAGAATTGATCATCGTATAGTCTTGTTGCTGTGTATAATGTTCTCCTGGTTCTGCTGATTTCACTCAGCATCAGTTCATGCAAGTCTCTCCAGGCCTCTCTGAAATCATCCTGCTGGTCATTTCTTATAGAACAATAATATTCCATAACATTCATATACCATAATTTATTCAGCCATTCTCCAATTGATGGGCATCCTTTCAGCAGACTGATGAATGTTATAAATAGAGCTCCTGGCATTTCTCCTTGTTACCAGGCAGCACATACCATATCAACTATTCCTCAGCCCATTCTGAAGCCATATTGGCTCTCAGGTAGATGACCATCTTTCAGATGAAGAATTAGCCTATTAAAAAATATTCTGGCAAGAATCTTGCCGGCAATGACTAAGAGAGATACCCCACCCTCATGCCCATCCCCCATGATTGCCACAGGACAATCTATTTCCTTTTCCTTTATAGAGAAGATCAGGTGTTTTGCCATACAAGAGGAGACTAATGACTTTCAAAACCTCTTCTTTAGTTGGAAATTTGACTGGGGAAGAATTGACTTTTACCCAAAGTATATGGTCAAAGGCTTCAGCATTAATCAATGGTGATTATGCTCTGTTGAGAACACCATGGAAATGTTGGATATAGTTTCATCAACATGGAGTATTGGAATACATCATAATTCTTTGGCCCATATGTAACCTTCAGGAGATCATAAAAGAGCTTTGGTTTTTTCCATCAGCATAAAACTGAATTTCACCTGCTTTTTTACTGAGCCAAGAATCCTGAATCTCTCTAAGCTTTGCTTGCACTTTACTTTTGATGGCATTAAATGCTCCCTTCTTAGAGACAGATGAGCTATCCTGCTGGCAAATCCTGTGGAGTTTTCATTTTTTTGTTTATCAGTTGCTAAATTTCCCCATCATTTTCATCAAAACATTCTTGATGTTTGTGAGTGTTCTGGCCCAGATGATTAAATGTGGTACTATTTACCAAATATCTGAAAGATGCCCTCTCCTTTTCTACTCCACTCTTGCCAACTGTGGGTTGGCTCAGCTTTCCTTCCAAGTTAACAATGAATTGTTCCTTCTTACAGAAGCACTGTTGACAATGTCTTCTACTAGCTGTCTTGCCTGTGGGTGGCTACTTTTGTTGAATGTGAATATTTAGCTTGGAGAGGATAAGTCTATTATTAGTCCAGCACTCTTCACCACAAGTAGTCTTCATCACTCTCACATTCTGTCTGTACCTTCTCTTTACATAAACTATTAAAAGACAATGTTTACTGTGAGGGTGCATCCATGGAGTTTTATTGCATTTAGGTAAAGAGAAGACAGTATTGATGGTGAGAAAGTCATGAGAAGTACAAGTCTTCAGTAATAAGTGACCATTGCAGTTGTCATTTATCATTCTATCTCTCCCAAGGCCTCCCTGTCATGTCTGGTAGTTATGCCTATTTTTGCAGGAAATCACCCACAATGTGTACAAACTTGTTGACTAGATTAGTTTTGATTGCAAAACCCTGACTTTGGCAAGCTGGTTTTCACTTACCAGACTTGTTTAACTCAGGGATGCTATTTAGATGTGATACCTGCTGATTTCTTTAACAACAAGAGCTGTTTATCTTTCAGGTCTATTGAATTTTGTGTTGTCCCTAATTGTGTGCATGTTCTGTGAACTGATGATGAGTGGAATCATCTTTTCAAAAGTTTCTCTGTGTGTGTGTGTGTGTGTGTGTTTGTGTGTTTCAATTGCAGAATGGGCCCCCACCTGTCTCAATAAGGAGACAATTTGTACAACTTATTCTAGCTTCTTCCTTAGATTAGGAAGTGAGCAGTACAGTATATAAAAGGCTGCTTAGATATCAAGGGGGCTGCTGAATCTCACTGATACTCCCAATGAGGAGACTCTATGGCTTGGGCTACCTGTGTACAGTGTTGTGACTACAGCTGTCATTGTATCTGTATCTGCTGCTTTGTCTTTTGCCCATCACCACAGGACTTTGAGATAGGTAAAAATGGTCAAATGGCATGGCTTAGGTCTTTTGTTCCATTCATAAATTAGATTTAAGTGAGGCAGAGTTGTGCAAAATCATTAACCTCATTCTTTTATATTCATCAAAGTCCAGTGACATGACAAAGTCAAGATAACAAGTCTCAAGATGCAGTGGATGACTTTGGCATCTTCAGTGTCTAACCAAGTTCTAAGTGCTCCACAGTACTTGCTTCAGTTGCTGTCATGGCTGTTGAAACAAATTGTTCTTATCTGCCCATTCCATTAAGGGAAGTTTTGACACACTTGGGATAGACATCTCTCTAATTCATTGAAAGATTTGAGACTCCTCAGTTACCCTCAACCTGGTAAGCCAGGTTTAGCCTGTCTGATAAAATGGCTTACTAGAGTATGTCCACTGAATATGCTACAGCTCCTTTGAATCACAGATGAAAGTTGGGTAGATCAGGTGGATATGAAAGGTGGAAAGCAGCTCTCATACACCTGAGATACTAGTCTTCCTTGAACTCCCGTCTGATAATAAACATCAGCCAAAGTATAAAACAAGATGATGTATGTTCACCAAAAATATTTCTTACTGTGATGGGAGATATACTGCATGGTTGTTTTTCCCTTGTTTTTGACGAGGACCAATGACATCATGGAGTGATGTCTTGATTCTTGAACAAATTGGATTTAAGTGAAGCAGAGCTGCACAAAATCATCAGCCAATCATTCTCTCTTCCCAAAACATGCAAGTACAGTGGCAAGAAAAAGTCAGGATGACTGTCAATTGCCTGGGATACACTTAATAACGTTGGCATTTTTTATGTCTGATTAAGCTCTGAATGGATGAAAAGTCCTGAAAAGGTATGGGCAGTCTTCATACTAGAAGTGTTAAAGAAAATCCATCATAGAGTCCAAGTTGAGGAGGAATTCCTTGGGAATACTCCAGATATCTTCAGATCTTCTTTTTTCTCTTTCTTTTCTTTTCTTTTTTTCTTTTTTCTCTTTTTTCTTTTTTCTTTTTTTTTTTTTTGCAGATAACATTTTTGTTGGCCTCAAGGCCAAAGACATTGCAGATCTCCTGAAAGAGGTCTGTAATCACTCAAAGAAATGTCTATCCATACAAGAAAGACCAAATAGATGAAGTATCTGTTTCCTAGATTTCAATTTCACTTCTGTGAGTTTCTTCATCCATAAAATAGAAATAAGACCTATTTTATTATTCACTTCACATGAATACATATATATTTAGAACCTGATGGAAATTTTGAGTCATTCTAGTTCACTTCCCACATTTTACAGATAAAGAAACTAAGTCTCTGAGAGGTACTTTACAGGGTTGTGAGTTAAACACTATATAAATAACATTATATATATACCTCTGTTCTAGGAACTGGGTTCTTCTATGCAAAAATCCCTGCTTGAGTTCTCTCCATAATATTCTGGAAATGAGACATTGTTTTGCTTCTTTCAAGGACCAGAGTTCTGCCTCTGGGTCTCAGTTCTAATAGCTAGGTCTTTGATACTTATTATTAGATTTTTTGGGTGTTCCATGTCTTCTTGGATTTGATTTATTGGCTGCTGTTGGAGTCATCTAACCTTGTGCTCTGTCTGTCTCCTGGGACATCTACCCACTGTCTGCTGCTGGACCTCCTGAATGTCAATTTTGTACTTGTCTGCTTCTGGAATATCCCCAATCACCTTCCCCATCACTACCGGTTTGTCTGTTCTCCAGGATTTTTCTTTCCCTATCACAGTAAACTGGGACATCCACTGATGATGTGGAAAGAAGTACAATCAATGCCTTGTTCTTTGCAAGAAAAGAGATTATGCAAATACTTTTGCCTATGTCCATAAAAAGAGGTCAAAATAAAGGGGGAAAGGGTGGAACCACCTATATAAAATATGCAGCTCCTCCTACACCCCACCCCTTGGTGGCATGGTCTTTTAAATCCTCAGAAAGACCTTTCACCACTTAAATGTCATAAAAGTCACTACTAGTAAACACTGACTTCAGGAAGAACCCTAGGGAGCACTGGACCCTGAGCTTAATACAAATAATAATAATAATAAAAAAACAGACTAGAAACATCAAACAATATGAGTTGTTAAAACAAATAAAAATATAGTCCATGAAGTGAGAGGTAATATCAGGGACAGTTTGCCAGGAGTTTCTTATTGAAAAGTAGTGACAATAAACAGGAGTAGTACCAGAGCATTAAAGTCACTACACCAATGATAATATCAACTTAAGTCAGTCAGGGTCATCTGTAGCAAAGTTTTTAAGGGATGATAAGTCTTACTTAAAGACTATCTCTTGGGGCTGAATAAAGTTAAGATTCACTCTAACCTTCATCCAGTGACTCAGAATTGCTACCAAGTTGACTAGAGGTTTCCCTTTCTTTCAAATGAATTTCCATTCTCTGTAAAGAGAGTTTTGCCTCCTCTTAGGACATTAGCAAGTGAAGTTATTGTTCATTGATTCAGTCATGTTTGATCAGGTCTTTTGTGATCAGGTCTTTCTGATAATTCTCCACTGTCTCCTGAATTATATCCAAGCTCTTGCTCATTGCGTTCAAAATACTGTCTGTCCATCTCATGTTCTGCTATCTCCTTTTCCTTTTGCCTTCAATCTTTCTCAGTATCTGGGTCTTTTCCAAAGGGTCCTGTCTTCTCATTTTGTGGCCAGGGTGCCTATTAAGAATTTCACCCTTTGATCCATTGGAGACTATGTAGGAAGGGCATATTTAAACATTCCAAAGGAAAGGAGACCTGCCGAGTCAAGGCCACTTACACTATTTTCTAAAGATGTAAAAATCTGAGGGACCAAAAAAATCTCAAGATCTGGGGATTTCACTCAAAGGAAAGCAAAATGAAGGACTAAAAGGGAACAATCAGGATTATGTCAAAAAAACAAAACAAAACAAAAAAACAACATTCTATCCTTACCAGGTAAATCTTTCTAGAGACCAGATCCAAGTAATTACTTTCCATTTCCTCCTCTTCCTGTCCCCACCCTTCCTAGGGTAGTGATAATTCATCAGAGATGTAGCTTCTGAGAGATGGAAGATCCAACCCTGATAATTAGGGGCAAGATGTCAAAACTATTCTTTGAGTAATATATTCTAGTGTTCAATAGTGCCAGTTGCCTAAAAGATGGTATAGGAGATGGAAAATCCAATGAATGATATAATGGGGAGGAGGAGGTTCAATCTTATACCTCTTTTGTAATAAAATAAGTGCCTTGACCAGAGGTAATAAAGGCAATGACAAGGAGTATATGAGGAAGAAGGCTGTGTTTTGTGAAACTTGTGGTGGCAGATTTGAATTTTTTTTTTAATCAAGAAAATTTTCTTGGCAGATTTGACTTTAATGCCATACCCTAAAAAGTCATCTTCAGTAAAGGCAAATCTCTTGTTCTGAGATGACCAAAATTAGTCATATTAGTCAAAACAGTTTGCCAGAGGGAAGCAGGTCAAGAACAATGTAGGATCATGCCATATTGATCTTTAAGAGGCTGATGCTACATTTGGCATGAAGAACATTATTGAATAATAACCACATCATCCTTAGTTAAGGGCATCATAGAGTCTCTTGTCCACTTCAATATAGCGTCATGGCTCTTGTATCCATATTCCTGTTGGGTCTAATCCTAAACCTCTGCCTTTTTAAAGGACATTAGCCTAATTGTTCAGCTAAAGAGAGTTTACGATGTCTGATGGACAATAACAGGTTCCATAAAGAGCTATATATACAATGAATCAGCAAAATTCCTCCATTAGTTCAGACCCCAAAGGAGATCTTGATCAATCTTGTTCTCTCCATACCTCAAAAAGCCCTGCAAAATCTATGGTCACCGTCCAAAAATTGCTATAGATAAAGATCTCATCTTCCCTGTCCCTCAAAGTACTCTCTCATTTCAGCCACATGGCTTGCAGTACAACCTCTTAGAAGCACTTCCTGGTATCTTCATCCATCAGGGTATCCTCTTTTAATAAATTAATAGCTATCAAGGCCCAGTTACATGTGGCTTTCTCATAGTGAGGAAAGTTGTCATTGACTAAGGTGAAACAGTGATCTCCAAGAACCAAGTTCCCATAAGTAGGAGCTTAGTAGGCTAGTGCAGAAAGCAAAGCCTTAAGGCTGGGTTGAAAGCATGGCAACCACATGGCCCTAATCTCCCAATGCTCCCTTTCTTCCTCATTGCCTTTCTTCTATTTCAGTGATGATGATGTCATTTCAATTCAGTCTTGCCAACTAATGCCAAATGTTCTGGGCCAGGCCTAGCTTAAGTCAGTTCAGTGATCTAAAAATGGAATACAATAAAACACTCACAGACTACAAAATTCTCTAAAAATAAATTTATTTTAAAGAACAGATTTAAAAGGATACAATTACTAGCACAAAAGAATACCAATCCCTGATATCTCCACATTCTCTATAGCAACAATGCTGAGTAAGAAATATTGTATCTCTGCTTGTCCTTCTCTGTGCCTTAGGCAACAAGAAAGCAAAATCAATGGCTCAGCTACGGATATCTGGACCTACCCAAGCCTGGGGACAAGGGTCCTTGCTTCTTTAAAGAAAACCATCTCAGTCTATACAAAATAGATGTCTCTGCCATTACAACATTTCTCTCTTTCTAACTTCTTCATAACTATGATCATGTCTTTTTAGTAAATTTTTTAATAAATTCAGAGCAATTCAACCAAATTTGGAAAAGGACCCTCTCTGTTTTCCTCTTTTCCTTCCTTCTTTTCCTCTTTTCAGGAACACAAAGAAGGATTTTTTAAATATGTTGTCTATGTCCTGAAGGAAAGTGGGAGGAGAGGTCCTCAGACTAAGACCCTTGCTCAGGTTTATAATTAACAATATCATTTTGAAGGATTGGCAAGTATGGACTTGAACATAGGGCCTGATCTCTTTAAGGAAGTGTGTTACCACATACTAGAGAGTAGCAGAGGAATAAAGTTTTGCCATAGGCTCCAGACGACCTGAGCACCATGCAGTCCTCATTTTTTTCTGTTTATCAGCTGTGTAACTTTTCACCAATAACATAACCTCTCAAAAATCTCTTTATAAAATAGCAGATTCTAACTAGATAAACTCCCAAGTCACATCTGTGACTTTATGAAATGATTTACAAAATCTTGATTCCAGAGTGGCTCACAGGAACCAATCTAAAGGACCATAGATCTAAAGGACCATAGAATCATCTTGTTGGAAAAGATCCTAGAAATCACTGAGGTAAAGTTCTTGTTTTTGTAGATAAAGAAAATGAGGTCCAGAGAAGTTAAATCTTTTAATAGGTACCTATTATGTGCAAGGCATTTGATTAGTGTGGAGAATCCAAAAACAACAATGAAATAATCCTATTCAAGGAATTTAATTTCTTTCAAGGGGACAACATGTAAATGCATGTGTACATAAGTAATTGCATACAAAACATACACATAATAGATTTAAGGTAAAAATTTTAAGTGATAAATCCGAGGTCACAAAGCTAATAAACAGAAGAATCTAGACTAGAATCCAAGTTTCTTCCATATTAAACCAGTACTGATATCTGTTTATATTTGCACATAGTTGTTTATGAAATGTTATTATCCATCTGGAATTCCATAAAGCCTTTGATTAGCTGAACAATTAGGTTGATGATTTTTAAGAATGACAGAGGGTTAGGATTAGGTCCATCATAAATCTGGACATAAGAACCATGTTGTTATATTGAAGTGGACGTGGGACCATATGATGCCTTTAACTAAGAATGAGGTGGCTACTTTCCAACAATATTCCTCATGCCAAATGTAACATCAGCCTTTTAAAGATCAGTATGGCACAATCCTACATGGTTCTTGACCTGCCTCCCACTGGCAAACTGATTATAGCATCATTAGAGTTGTAATGAGGGATTCGAGCAGCTGAGGCAAATTCATTTGGGGAAAAAGAATAGATAGAAACACCAATCCATGCCAAGTCAGTACCCACCTCCCTTACCATGGATTCTGAGTGTCCAATGTGGCGCAAGTCCCTAGGCTTTGTGACATTTAAACAATCTCTCTCAGTTGAATACAGTTTCACTAATTTGAGGATGAGGAAAGTTTGTCCCAGAGAATGAGTAGGATATGACTTCCATGGTTCCTTAGGATTGGGGTGAAGGTCCTTGGCCCAGGTACTTGTGAGGAAGGTGGGATTTGAAGGGAAGAAGTATACCCCCTTGCCTGAACCTGAGTGCAAACACTTGGTGGGCTGGTGGTATTTGCAATTCTGACCACAGTTTCTCCTCTCCTTCAATAAAGGAGAGGATCCCTTTCTCCAGCCCCTGACTCCCACCCTTGCCAGTTTGGGACTTCCGTCCCATGTGCATCTCTTACTTCCTCTGCACATTATGACTGATTTTGTTCCATTGGGCAAAGAGAATGGTGATGGGGGTGGAGGAGAGGGAAGGTAGATTAATCAGCTTCTCTTTTATTAGTGCTAGTGCTGTAATTGAAGTGCCCCAATTGAACCTATCTATTAGATCTGGGGAGCAATGTGGAGACAAGTTCCTGGAGCATTTCCTGCGCCCTCTAATCTTTCTATCTAGCATTTTATCTTGAGCCTGGAGACAGAGTGTGGAGGTATTGTGTGGTATTATTATTATTACTTAGCACTTTTAACTCACTTCATCAAAGAAAGGGCTGAGGAAAAGCAACAGCTATAAAGTACTATGAGTGCTCCAGACAGAGAGATACCCATCTCTCTGTGGGGTAATTTTTGGTACCTTATTTTCCAAGCTTGTCACAATCCATTTATTAGTTACTACCCTCTGGGAGATAATCCACTGTCATCTCCTTATTTTATACAGAGGTGGATAGAAGAGGGGAGGAGGTAGGCAGAAGCAAGAAGAGGCACAAGAGAGGAGAGGATGCTGGGGGAAGTGCATATAATCAGTGCCCTCTGGGATATATTCTGTCTCTACCCCTTTTTCTGCTTTGGAGATTTTCAGTAATATAGAGCCCTTCTAAGGTCTAGGCTACTAAGAAAATGAGACCCTACTGAGGTTTCCCCAGAAAAGGACTTCTCAATCTGATACATGTTTACCCCCAAAGGAAATGAAAGCCTCTCCAAGGGAGTAAGAGGAACATTTCATAAATAGCTAAGATCTTATTGAAAGATGCTAGAAATCTTGAATTAATTTTCAATCAATGGAGTTGACAAAATTTTTAATGTAACCTTGCAGGAGAAAAAATTAATTAATCTCTCTTCTGTTAATTTTTAAAGAGCATATGCATGATAAACTCTATGAACAGGAAGCACTAGCAGGTTTACTGAAGAGCTAAGGTATACGGGACCCAAAAAGGTTGGGAACTCCCCAACCCAAGGGCATACAAAAACTTGCAATGGAGAAAAGGCCCAGGTAGAAGGATTTCCCCAGCCCTCTGCATCTAAGAATCTGGAAGAGGCCATCTGGGAGCTGGGAATCTTGCTGTACTTGAGCAGACCAAGGTAGAGCCTTGAGTCATCCCCTAAGGGGCTAATTTATGAAAGCAGCTTAAATATATTTTTTAAAAAGCCTTCCCTTTTCCAGAGATCTGGGAGTCAACTGCTGCTACTTTGGGCTTCAGGTTCTCCTTCAAAGGCATCCCTTGGGCAGATGTAAAACTTGCTAGGAAAAGCTTTTTTTCTTCTCCTTTCTTTTTCTTTTTCTTTTTTTCCCCCCTGTTCTTGAGTCTGTTTCTTTTTCAGCCACTGACTTCCACTGGGAAGAGGGAGGAAATAAGCCAACTAGAGATCCTCAGATTCCCATTTCTGGTCCTTTCCTGAATTGGGAGCCCATGTAGGGGAAGAAAACCTAGGCTGCCTCAGGTTTCTCCCTTGGGTTATTTGTCTCAGAAATAGAGACCTCAAAAAGAAAAAGTATAGGATTGAGACTCTGTAGAGAAAACAAAGACCCTTTGTCTGCCAGCTCTAGCCTAAGTTGATTAGTAAATTCTGAATGTTATTTCTAGTTCTGCCCCTAATTATTTTACAATCTTGAGAAAATGCTTTTTTTTTTTTTTTTTGGACAAGGCCAGCATAAAGAACTCTCTGAGTCATCTCCATGACATTGACAGATCTAAAATTTCTAACTTAGAGAATGGCCTTGATTGTTGTTCAGTCATTTGGAATTTTCTTGACAAAGACACTGGAATGATTTGCCATTTCTTTCTTCAGGTCATTTTACAGATGAGGAAACTGAGATAAATAGATATGAGGGGCTTGCTCAGGGTCACACATGGTTGGCAAGTCTCTGAAGCTGAGTTTGAACTCAGGGCTTTCTGACTTCAGGCCTGGGGCTCTATCCACTGAGCCACCTAACTGTCCCAGATCCTGAGAACTGAAGGCCAGTGTATGTCAGAGGCAGAATATGTTTCAATTCTGATAGCAAAATAATAGTTTTCCCATTTTTCCCCTTAAAGGATGAGTTGGCAACTTGGTGTGAAGAAGAAAAATATTGGACTGGGAGTTAGGAGTCTTTGATTTAGAGTTGTGTTGGAAAGTTTTTAACAATGGCTCTCCGGGGGAAAAAAAAAAGTACAAACAATATACTTCAAATTTTAATCTGCAGCATTAACATTTTCTCCATCCCTTTCTTAAATCTACAATAGACAATCAACAAAACAATAAATCAAGTTCTGATTCATAGCATTTGTTGATTTCTGAGATGTAAATGTTTATACAGAACATTTAACAATTAGATCTCACCATGGACATCCTTACTTGGATTCTAGTCATACTTATCTGTATGATCTTGTCCAAGTCACTTCCTCTCACAGGGTCTCAGTTTCTTTCTTTGTAAAATGAAGAAGATAGACTAAATCCATCCCTAAGATACTTTCTATCTCCCTTGTTTATGGTCCTATAGTCCCTTATCATGCCTCATGCTTGTCTTTGTCCCTCTCCCCAATCCAGGCTCCACCCCCTAGGAAGTTCTTACCTCACCCTCTGCTGAAATATGACCTTTGAAAATACAGCTCAACAAACATAGAGGGAACTGAGTCAAATTTATAAAAAATAAGAGCCATGCCCCAATTGATAAATTATTAAAAAAATATGATCTATGCCCAAAGGGCTACAAATTCATATATATCCTTTGACCTAACAATACCCCTTCTAGGCATGAATACCAAAAGAGATTAAAAAAAGTAAAAGGACCTACACACACACACACACACACACACACACACACACACACATGAAAATATTTGCAGCACTTCTCTTCTCGGGGCAAGAAATTGGAAATTGAGGGAATGTCTTTCAATTGGGGAATAGCTGAATAAATTGTGGTATGTGATTGGCATGGAATATTAGTATTCTATGGGAAATGATGAGTAGGATGCTCTCAGAAAAAAAAAAACCCTAGAAAGTCCTCCATGAACTCAAAGAAAGTGAAATGTACTATATACAAAGTAATAGTAATGTTCTGGCATGACCAGCTGTAAATGACTTTGCTGTTTTCAATAGTACAATGATCCATGACTACTTTGAAGGATTTACAATGAAAAATGCTATTCGTACCCAAAGAAGAAAACGATTGTGTCTGTATACAGATTGAAGCCTACTCCCTGCCCCCTAACTTTAACTTTATTTCTCTTGAGGGTTTTTTTTTAAAGTGGGAGATATGTTTTCTTTCACAATATGATTTTTTATGGAAATATTTTTTTTTTTTGGTGAGGCAATTGGGGTTAAGTGACTTGCCCAGGATCACACAGCTGTTACGTGTCTGAGACCAGATTTGAACTCAGGTCCTCCTGACTTCAGGGCTGGTGCTCTATCCACTGTGCCACCTAGCTGCCCCCATATGGAAATATTTTGTATAATGTCACATGATGTCTTAATGGGGCCTGGTGGGAATAAATGAGAGAATCTTGAACTTGAAAGTTTTAAAAACAAATGTAGAATAAATTGTTTTAAATGTAAATGGGGAAAAACATTAAATAAATAAATTTTTTTAAAAAAGAAAAGAAAATACAACTCAAAAAAACCGCTCCCTCAGAGATAGTCTTTGTAGAATATATTGCCCCAACAACCACAACTGCTCCTTTGTTCTGCATCCCATCTAAGTTTATTTATGTATAGGGTATCTCCTTGTTTGCTAGGGTTTAGTAAGTACTCTTGTGTCAATTTGTGGGGCTATATATTTTCTGTCTCCTCAGCTGGACTCTAGAATCTCCCAGGGTTGAAACAGGATCCTTTCTTCTATACTGGATAGAGCTATAAGCACAATATCAGGAAGCTCTAAATTAAAATCCAGCCTCAGACTATGGACCTTGGATAAGTCCCTTAAGCTCTCTTTATCTCAGTTTCTTCATCTGTAAAATGGGAATAATAATAACAGCCATTTCTAGGATTATTGGAGGAATCAAATGGGATAATAATTGTAAAGCACATAACACATTGCTTAGCACAAAATAAGCACTACATAAAGCATAGGTATTATTATAACTATATTGTTATAGGCAGCTAGGTGGCTCAGTTCACCAAGTGATAAGCCTGGAGTCAAAAAGACCTGAATTCATATCTTTCCTCAGACACTAACTGTGACCCTGGACAAGTCACTCTGTTTGCCTTAATTCATTGGAGAAGGAAATGGCAAACCACTCTGGTGTCTTTGCCAAGAAAACCCTGTAGACAATATAGTTCAAAGGATCGTGAAGAGCTGAACACAGCTGAACAAAGCAATATTACATTCCCCTCTAAGTGCCAAGTATAGGGCTTTGGGCATAGACTTTAGACAATAAGGGCTATTGACTAACTAGATGGCAGTCAGGCAGCTTCTGGCTCCCTCAAATATCTCCTCACCCAGCCAGAGAATTCATTGGGTAAAAGTACATATCTTTGCTGCAGAAAAGATTCATCATGACTGAAAGCTTTGGTGCCTCTTTATCATAGTAAGGATCAATTTTGTGGGAATTAAGACTACAGAACAAACTTTTTACTTGATCATGACTCAGCTATTCAACCTTATACCTACAGAAGTCCTGGGTATGGACATGGGGGTGTGGATTTAAAGGGGAAGTGAAAGTCCAGAGAGGAAGAAGTTTGGAGAAGCCATCCTTCCCCTCTTCCCCTAGATCTTGCAGAGGGGACTGTAGGTAGCTATTGGAGAAATTTCATTCAGAAATATTTGTGATTTTTATAGCTGTGCCTTTAGCCACATTCAAGGTCCAGTGTACTCACTACAGGTTCTTTGAGATCATCTGGCTACCTGTTCAAAGCCACTTTTTCCTTCTGGAGCTCCAAATAGGCTAAGTGCACTGTCTCTCAAAAAACAACTCCATCGACATTCTTTCCCAGGTTATTGGAACATTTTGGTAATAGTCTTTTAAGATATACCTACTCTTCCTCTTCCTGAATTGTGTCCAAAGAGACATTCTAAGATGCACTCCTGTAGAAAAATCAAAATAGGCCTCCTTGAGGGAGCACATTCCCCACATATCTAGGGGAAAATTCATGGTTTTCAACTTTTCAAATGGGGGAGACAGCAGCAATGATCTGAGCTCTTGGGCTCATCTTAAAAATATATTATTTTTATTTTATCCAGTTACATGTTAAACAATTTTTAAATTTCACATGCACATTTGTGTTTTTTTTACATATTTCCATATCAATCATGTTGGGAGAAAAAATCAGAACAAAAGGCAAAAACTATGAGAAAAAAAACAAGGAAAAAATGGTGAAAATAGTATGTGTTGATCTATATTCAGTCTCTATAGTTTTCTCTCTAAATGTGGGTGGTGTTTTCCATCCAAAATGTATTGGGATTGCTTTGGATGATTGATGAAAAGAACATCTATCATAGTCGATCATCATACAATCTTGCTATTGTTGTGTACAGTGTTTTTGTGGTTCTGCTGGCTTCACTCAGCATCTGTTCCTGTAAATCTTTCCAGTTCTTTCTAAAATCAGCCTGTTCATTTTTTTTAATAGGACAATAATATTTTATTACTTTCATATTATTCAGCCATTCCCCAATTGATGGACATGTACTCATTTTCTAGTCCTTTGCCACCACAAAAAGAACTGCTGCAAACATTTTTACCCAGATGGCCTTGGGTTCATTTTTTTAAAAGGACCATTGATTTCATGGGTGACATCTCACCTCATGTGTAAATTGGATTTAAATGAGGTAGAGTTACACAAAATAATTAGCCTCAATTTCTCTTCCAGAGTCATTAAAGCCCAGTGGCAGGACAAAAGTCAAGATGACTGGTTATGGCCTGGGATGCATTTGATAACCTTGACATCCTTGCTGTTTGACCAATGCCTTTATGGCTGTAAGAACAAATTGTTCTCATTTGCCATTCCAATAGGTCTTTTCATGCTTGAGATGTATGATGTATTCAATGAAAAAAGACTAGCCTCTCTAGTGTGAGGTTTTGCTGAGCCCTTTTAAGGGCTACTCATCCACCTTTGATATGTACTTGGCACTCAACTTCATTGTGGCTCCAAGAAGCTGTAGCATGTACCATACCCAGTAAATCATCTTGGTAGATGGGCTGAATCAGGTTAAGAGTAACCAACAAGCATCAAAATCATCACTGAGTTAACAATGCATCTTTCCCTACACACACCAGCTGTGTAATTTGGGAAAGCCATTTAAGCCCTGAGTTTTGGTTTCCTTCTCTGTAAAACGGGTATAACAACAATTCTTGCATTCCTTATCTCACAGGGTTATTGTGAGGATTAATTTCCCAGACTTGCTAAGGCAAGATAATACAGTGGAAAGAACATTGTTCTAAAGTGAAGGGATGTGAGTTCAAATCCTGATTTGAAGTTTCCTACCTGTGCCACCTTGGGCAAATAACTTTAAAGTGTCTGGTCCTTGCATTTCTCATCTGTAAAATAAATGAACTGGCTGAGATTGACTTTGACATTCCTTCCAGTTTTAAATATATGATCCTGAGTAAGATGTAGGCAAAGTGCTTTGCAATATAATAAGCCAGCAATGGTTGTAAAAAGAACATTTGTTTTGGAATCAGACACAGCACCAGGAGAGATCTTAGACGTTGTCTAGTCCAGTCTTTTCATTTTTTATTAGACATGGAAACTAATGCCTAGAGGAGTTAGGGGTTTGCCCATATTCATTTAACTAAGTGGTATAATTGAGCACCTTTGATTCCAAATCCAATGATATTTCCACTGCATATTTGAGTTTGAATGTGGCTTTGGTCACTTGCTTCCTCTCTGACTTTGAGTCAGTCAGTTACCTTAATCGTAAAATGTGACTGTTTAGTCTAACTGACCTCTGAGGCTCTTTCTAGCTCCACATAAATCCCATGGAACCCATGTCATAAAATTGTTGTAAAGAAAGCAATTTGTAAAACTTAAAGCACTTATAAAAGTGTGAGTTATTTATTCATACCTTTTTCAGTCATGTCTGACTCTGTGACCCCTTTTGGGGCTTTCTTTGCAAGGATACTAGAATAGAAGAGAAGGATAATAGAGTGGTTTGCCATTTCCTTCTCCTGATCATTTTACAGATGAGGAAACTGAGGCAAACAAGGTTAAATGACTTGCGTCGGATCATACAGCTAATAAGTATTTGAGGTCAGATTTGAACTTGATAAGATGAGAATTTGACTCTAGACCTAGCACTCAGTGCACTATGGGCACCACCTAACTGTCTTAAATATGTAAATCATAAATATTACATATTATTATAAAATATAAATTTATATACATATATGAAAGTTATAAATATGTTAAATATATAATATAATATAATAATATAGTAATGATTATTATTTTATATTCTTTGTCTGCACCTTGGGGACAGGCTGACCACAGACCATGCCATGAATTGGACAAGGCAGGGTATCACAGCCACCAGACATTCTACAGCCAACATGACCAAATAGGGCTGAAGGGAGAGTAGTATTATGCTTGGTAAGTAGGTACTCAGAGTGGAGAAGACAGCCCCACCAGGGGAACAGTTAACCTTGTACAGGGACTTTGTCCTTCAGCATGTTAGGGAGAGAACCAGCAGGTGGAGAGGAGTGCGTCTTTAGGCCCGGAGCTCACTCATGGTAAAAATTGACTTTGTATAAACAATTACTGTCTATTTACCTCAGACCATATGGTGTTGGGGAACAGGTGTGTGGGTAATGAAGAGCTGGGCTCCAATTAAGTGTTTGGGAACCCAGCCTGATTTCCTATGGAATCTTTTGCTTGAACTGCAGCTTACTTACAAATGAGAGCTAAAAAGGGTGAAAGTCTATTGGAGGCAGGAACAGGGAGCAGGGAGGCCACGGCAAATCTAGGAGAAGAGACATGCCCAACTTCCCCGGGGAACCAGATGCTCCTGCTGGCTGCCTCAGTACCACCAATTGCAATTGTTAAGGGTATAGCAAAAGGTTTAGCAAAAACAAGCCCTTTCTGAGACTGTCTTTCTTGACGACAACATTTGCTGCTTCTGGTCTTTGGGTGTACAAGGAAAAAACAAATAGTAGTCCTCTTTTGATCCAGATGTTCCATTATGTTCAGGGATCAGAGTGGGCTGTGATCTGGGAGAAAGTTAATGAGTCAGCAGCAATGGGAGCTGAAAGCCCCCAAAGCTACAACTACATTAAAAAGGCACAGTGACTTGAATGGGAGTAGTGATATTACTGACATACTCTGCCTTGATCTGAAAATTTCTGGGGTGCTATGCTCAAGATTGGATGACACATTTGGGGAAGGACATTGCTAGGATTCTTAACCTTTTGTATGTTATGATCCCTTTGATAGGCATCTGGTGAAGTCTATGAACCTCTTCTCAGGATAAAAAAAATTTAAAATTTTATGAGCAAATATTAATAAAAATTTTAAGTTATTCACACACATTAGTAAGATAAAAATTATTGGTACATACTAATAAAACAAAAGTTTTAATTTTATTAATAAATATTAATGAAAAATTTTAAATTAACTTTAATAAATATTAACAAAATAAAAAATTGAAGTATGTAAGTTTACAAAGGAAAGCAATGATATTCAAACACAGCTATCAAATTAGTCAAGTCAACAAGCATTTATTAAGCTCTTACTATGTGCCAGTTGTTAAGCACTGGAAAATACTGAAAATTAAAAGCAAACAAACAAATCCAAGTTCACAGATGCCAGGTTAAAAACTCCTGCTGTGGGGAACTCTTAAGAGAGAAACCAGGATGATGAAGGGTCTCAAGATCCTACCTTAAGATAATCAATGGAAAGAACTTCAGAGCTTTAGTGGGAGGGTGAAAAAAGAAGCTTAGCAGCATTATGATTGCTGTCTCTCAGCATTTGAAAGGTTTCCATATGGAAAAGGGATTAGATTTGCTGTTTGACTCCAAAGGGTTGAATTAAGAGGAATGGGTAGAAAATGTAAATAGGTAGATTTCAGGCAGTATCATCTCCCTTTTTGATTCATTCAGGGCATTAGCTTACATGCCAAAAAGGATGGCCTGGCATAAAAGCATCTCATTTATGCATTAAATCCTCACCAAGTGTGTGATCATATTTGGAGACGACATCAGCTGAGTAGGGTGCCTCAGTGGGGGTGGGAATATGAGTGAGTTAAAGAAAATCATATCCCTTGCTCACTTGAAAAAATAAAAAGATGGGGGCATCTAGGTAGCACAGTGGATAGAGAACCAGCCCTAAAGTCAGGAGTACTTACTTCAGTTCAAATCTGGTCCCAGACACTTAACACTTCCTAGCTGTGTGATCCTGGGCAAGTCACTTAACCCCAAATGCTCCAGCAAATAAGTAAGTAAATAAATAAAAAGATCCTAATTGATTAAGCTGCTCCAAAGCAGAACAGGATTCTCAAGGAAATTAATTCCTCAACAATAGAAGTTATAGAATAAGAAATTTAGGCTTTGAAGGAACCTCAGCAGCTCTTTGGTCAAATGCCTTCATTTTACAAGTGAGGAAGCTTGAATATAAGTAAGTCACATGACATATATGATAGAGTACAGAGCCTGGAGTCAGAAAAATTTGAGTTCAAATTTGGCCTCAGCTACTTATTAACTGTGTGACCTTGGGCATGTAACAACCCTATTTCACTTAGTTTCCTCATCTGTAAAATGAGCTGGAGAAGGAAGGGGAAAACCATTCCAGCATCTTTACCAAGAAGACCCCAAATGGGGTTATGAAGAATCAGAAATGATTAAACATTTATATCTATCTAACCTTTCTGCTTATCTATCTAATCTTTCTATTATCATCTAGCTTTTCTATCATCTATCTCTAATCTATGCTTATCTAATCTTTCCATAATCTGTCTATCCATCTATCCATTCATCCATGCACCTACCCATCATCTATTTATTTAAACACTGAATTTCCTCATTTCTTCCAGGCCAGATGTGCAGGAGCTAACATTGGCCCAGTATCACCAATGATTGGCACCAGAGCTTTGACCTTCTCTATTTCTGAGCTGGGTCATTTTGCCCTTCCAAAAGCTATCTCATGGCTCTCTCTGGTCCAAGGAACTCATCATGTTACACTGGACTTAGTTCAGACATTGGCTTAGCTCACTGCAGCTTAGAATGACTAAATTGAAGGGATCCATCAGTTTCAGCCACCCCGGTAGTAAGGATTATAAATGTTAACCACTATTGTTGTTTGTCCTTCCTTCTTGAAGAGGACCATGACATTAGGGAAGTGATGCCATGATATTCGAGTGAATTAGATGTACTGTGAGGGAGGCCTATGCAAGATCACATGCCTCACTTTTCCCTCCAGAGCCATTTGGGTCCAGTGGCCAGATATAGATCAGAATGATTGGAAATGGTCCTCAGTTCACCACTATGTAAAATTGTATCTGTAAAAGATATTCAAATCCAAATTCGAGTTGCCATCATCACTTAGTGGACAATGGGGCAGAAGTTTAAGACCTTGGGGTGTGAAGAAAAAAAATCCTGATTGTTTTTATCCTTTTCTAGGACTCCTGGAGATTTTGTTGATTTGCTTGGGGATCATGATACACCTTGTCCACATTCTTAGAACCCAGACAAAAGGCAATTTCTGAGGCTGACAATGGAAGATTCCTCATATATCATTTGCTCATTCCTCTGGGTTGAACCCCTCTAATAAACTGTTAGGATGAAAACCAAATAGAAGAGGGAAGTATGGTAAAAGGCTTGTCCCTGTGCCTAGCATGTCAAACCAGAAAGCAGATACATATTCAGGAGAAGCTGCCTTGTCCAAATGAATTCTTGAATGATACACAAATGAATCTGTGACTTCACCAATTTGGAAGTTCCCTACAATTATGCAGATAGCAATAGTTGCCCAATCTACACAGCTCTTATTCATGTTTTCCCTTAAGTTTGTCCAGTGGAGACCTTCCTCGGCTTCTTCTAACACTGAAAAGCAATCAGTGGGATGCTTTGGTTATTCACCAACCATCTCTCACCTTTGCTAAGTACCAGCACATTTTCTATCAGACAACTTCTTGGTGACGTCTTTAAAGAAGACATTTTGTAAAATAATGGTGTCAGAAAAACAAGAAAAGTTTTGAAGATCTCTTTTTATCCCCTGGAAACCATTGCTCTTGTCATTGATTAAAAATAAAGTAGAAATAGCAAATATGGAATTTTGCCTATTTAAGATTAGTTTGCTTGTTCATCCCCTCCTTCCTTCATCCTTCCCTCCCTCTTTCCTTTCCTTTCCTCCTCTTCTCTCCTTCCCACTCTTCCTTCCTTCCTTCTTTCCTTCCTTCCTTCATTCTTTCCTTCCTTCTTCCCTTTTTTCCCTTCCTTCTTCCCTTCTTCCCTCCCTCTCTCCTTCCCTCCCTCTCTTCCTTTCTTCCTCCCTCTCTTTCTCGCTTCCTTCCTTCCTTTCTTTCTTCCTCCCTCCCTTTCTCTCTTCCTTCCTTCCTTCCTTCATTCCTTCCTTCTTTCCTCCCTTCCTCCTGTCCTTCCTTCCTTTCCTCTTTTCTTTCTTTCTCCTCTTCTCTCTCCTCCATGTCTTTTTCCTTTCCTCCCTCCCTTACTTTCTTTGCTTCCCTCTTTCTTTATCTCATGTTTACAGAATATCTCAAGATGTATCAAAATAAAATTGTCCCCATACTGAATTTCCATGTTTGCAATATTTAGGTCAACCTTTAAACTTAATCAATTATCTGGCATTCTAGGGATGGGTTTTAGGAAAATTGTCCCACCTTGTAAGGACTAATAGGCTAATATACCAACATTTAACTACAAGGGACTATTTTATTGCTTTTCTTTTATGTATTTTTGAGGTTATTTCCCATTCAGACACCCCCATTGTTCCCTCTTACCTTTATAATGAAGTACATTTAAATAAAACAAATTGACCTATTGATCATGTTTGACAGTGAGTGTGCCTCATTCACTATCTGTAGTGTACAACCTCTTTACCAAGAGGAGAAAAGCTTGTTTCACCATCAGTCTTCTAGATAGAAGATTGATCATTACATTACATTGCTGTGAGTTGTAATGTCTTTTAATGTTGTTTTCATTTGTGGTTTTTTTTGGTCATTATGTATATGATTTTCTAAGTTCTGTTTATTTCACCTTGAATTCACTCATTCAAGTCTCCCCAAATTTTTCTGACTTCTTCATATTTGTCATGTATTATAGTACCATGGCATTCTGTTCCATATCTGTACCATAATTTGTCCATTCCCCAATTGATAAAGGCCCTCTTTGTTTCCATTCCACAAAGAACTGCTATAAAAATGTACAAATATAGGGGGCCTTTCCTGCAGGGTAAATGCCCAGTAGTAGTATCAATGGATCTCTTTTTAGTACCATTCCAAATTGTTTTCCATACGGGTTAGAAAAATTCACAGCTTTGCCAATGGTGCATTAATATTTCTGTTTTCCCTTCAGTGTTGACTATTTTCATCTTATTGTCTTTGCCAGTTTGATGGATATGAGGTGAAACCTCATAATTGTTTTAATTTGCATTTCTCTTATTGTGGATTAGTGACTTGGAACATTTTTTCATATGGCTGTTGACAATTTAAAGTTATTCTTTTAAAGACTGGTAGATTGAGAGGTGAAAGGAAACTCAGAGGCCATTTAATTTAACATCCCTCCCCCCATTTTACAGACGAAGAAACTGAGGGCATAGAGGTTAAATGACTTGCCTCCTAATTTGAGGTGATTATTACTCAAAATTCTCCCTTTTCCAATCTATCTTACACACATTTCCCAAAGTGATTTTCCTAAAGCTCAGGTCTGATTATCATTCTCCCACTCAGTTGCTCCAATGACAACCCCACGTTACCCCAGATCCTCTAGTATAAAATATAAATATCCTCTGTTTGGCATTTAAGGTTCTTCATACACTAGTCCCAACCTATCTTTCTAGCCTTGTTACACATTACTTCCCTTCATATACTGTATGGTCTAGCAAAAATAGCCTTTTTGTTGCTCAGCCAGCTCAAATAGGCTCATAATATAATCTGGTTATAAAAAATTTCAGTGGAGCATTTACACTTTAAAAATTGACAAATACTACAAATAAGGGCTTGATTCCTTGTTTTCTTGATTGTCTAGACTTAGAAAGTGCTGGAGAAAATATTAATAATGAAGAGTCTATGAAGAACAAATTTTCTCCCCTGGAGATCTTGTTGTTAAATATTTATCATGCTCCCATAGCACTCACCCTCCACACCCTCAGACTTGTTCCTTTGTATTGACTGTCCCAGTGTTCAGAAGGCACTTCCTTGAAGCAATCACTTCTTAAAATCCCTAGTCTCCCTTAAATTCTTAGCATAAGGGTCATTTTCTACAAAAGTCCTTTCCTCACTTTTCACAGCTGAAAATCCCTTCTTGCTGGTGGTGATGGCACGGAGGGAGGGTTTTCAAATTACTGTGTATTTATTTTGTATATATATCTTTATATGTACATGCCATTTCCTCTGATAGAATGTAAGCTCTTTGAAGACCTTCATGCTTATTTTTGTTTCCCCAGTATAAATACTCAATAAGTCTGAATTATGAGCCTGTACTAATAAATGTGTATACTTAATAAATCTGTGTATATACTAAATAAGCTCACAGTCCCACACTGAATAACAGAGGTGGTATTTGAAGTTCTTTCCTCTGATTCCAGAGACAATAATTTTTTCCTTGTTCCTTGATGTGAATATTCTTTGCCCACTTATCTACTGGGAATTTATTCTTGGTCTAATATATTTGCATCAATTCCCTACCAGACTTTTATCAGACTTATTTGATGCAAAGATTCTCTCAATCAATATTTTCTCTTCTTATCCCAGTTACATTGATTTTGTTCATGCAAAAGCTTTTAAAATTTTTTTACATATTCAAAATTGTTTATTTTGTCTCTTGTTTAGTTAACAATTTTACAAAGGGGTGGCTATTTTCAAATAAAAAAATAGCGACAAGATATGGATGATAAATGATCTCTTTGAAAACCAAGGTTTTTGAGATGGGGAAAATGAAACATTTCTGTGACAACCAGGTTCCCAGGAGCTCTGGAATTACCATGGCAGATCATGGCGGAAACAGAAGGCTACTAGACATGAAGCAGAAATAGCTTCATGCCCCCTCCCTTCCCAGTGTGGAGGGTAGAAAGCAAACTAAATGGGCTGCAAGGTGAGAAGCAAATTGGATTTTAAAAAATGCTCCCCCGTTCTAATGATCAGATGGGTTATTCATAATCCCAAGGGAGAAAGTGCTGCTTGAAGGCAATGAGTTTTGCTTTGACAGTTTCTCCCTAATGGACAAGATATTGCACATGATATGCTCATAAAACATCCACCCCCTGACTACCCATGTCGTTCCCCCCAAATAAAGGTGATTGAATCACTTGCACAAGGTGGGGTGTGGGTGTAGGTGCCAGTAAAGATAGAAGTAGGGTTTTCTGGGGCTATAGTAAACAGTTTATTCCATCTCCTGGGGTCCCTGGAAACAGATCTGATGCCAAATGCCTCACTATCTGATTGTAGGGACAAAGTTAGGGATAAGGTACACTCCCTTCTCTTGCCTGCACGTTAGTTAATGTGTTTGCTAATAAAGAAAATAATAACTAGTATTTATATACATCTTTGGGATTTGCAATGTGTTCTCTCTGTGTGTATATGTATGTGCATAAATATAGTTATCTTATTTGATTTTCACAACAACCCTGTAAAATAGGTGTTCTTTTACAGATCAGAAAATTAAGGCAGACAGAAATTAAGTGACTTGCTCAGGGTCACACAGTCCTGTAAGTACCTTAGGATAGATTTGAGTTCAGATGTTCCCTACTTGAAGGCATGAGATTATAGGGCAGCTAGGTAATGCAATGGAAAGAGCACTGGCTCTGGAGTCAGTAAGACTTGAGTTTAAATGTGGAATCAGACACTTGACACTTAATAGCTGTGTGACTCTGAGCAAGTCACTTAATCCTGATTGCTTTACCCTCTCCCCCTTAAAAAAAGACATTAGATAGAGTTCTTTGAGGACTGAGACTGCTTTTGTCTCTTATATTCCTAGTGCTTAGCTCAGTTTCTGGCACATAAAATGACAGGCACCTAACTGTCTGGTTGCTGACCCGGGAGGAACTTCCCTAAAAGGAAAATATCATTATGGAGTTTTTTCTGTGAATCACTTAATTGTTAGTAGCAGGAAAGGTATATAATGAGTATAATTCAGGAAACACTGTGGACATTTGGAGCCTGTGCTTCTCTTCACCTAGCATCTAGGGCAGTATTGGCACATAACAAATGTCTGTTGACTGACTGGCTGACTGATTGTAGTACGGTGGAGATAAAATAGAAATGAAAGGAAATTCCTATAGATTCAAAGGGGCATTTGGGAAATATATGACTTTTGGAAGGACAGGAGGAGAAGTAAGGTGTGGGCTGGCTGGTAGGAAGATTGCTGAAAAAATATTGACTCTTTGAGCTGTTAACTAGGAATCCTAGCAACTAAGATACATTCAGTTAAGCAGATGGGTGAGTAGGAGAGAATGGAATAATAAAGAGCCCATCCTGTTCCCAATGCCCCTCAGTGGTTTGGGAGGAAAGTAATTGAGTTTTGGGAGAAAAGGTCCAAGGAGTGGTGACTTTGAAAGGGATTAGAAAATTGCACATATCTCCTTCCTCTTCTCCTTTCTCTGCCACCAGAGACCCTGCTTTTTTGTTCTCTATTGGGTCTGTCTTTTTTTTTTTTCCAACTCCCATGGGGACAGTAGCTGACAGAGGATATTAATGTTTTTAAATGGAAGTAGAAAATGTAGAGCAGGAGGAAAATTGTAGTTCTGTAAACACCCCCTCCCCTTTTCAAGATGTTGGCAACTGGCATAAAATTCCTGATGCCCTTTCTTAATTACATCTCTGTTCACCATAGTAAGCCTTCAGTAGAAAGATGGAACCATCTTGAGAAAACTTTGAAGGGCCAATGCCTTTGATCTCTATCCTGAAGGCTACTTATCCTCTCCAAATCTCCCTCTGGTCTCTCAAGTAGCATTAAAGAAGTATTATCAAGGCCCACTGGCATTAGACATAGGTCTACCACATATTTGAGCCCTGGTTTGCCAGAGTAGGAGTGATATGTTGGAATTGTCAGTCAATATAACATTCTTAGAATAGCTCAAATATGATAATAGTGGGAGATGCCAAAATGAACTTCTTGAAAACCACTAAAAGCCAGGATTTTAAACCTTTTTTTGTGTCACAGACTGCTTTGGCATTTAAAAAAATCTATGGACTCCTTAGAAAAATCTATCCAAATATATAAAACACATAAAATTACAAAGAAAACCAATGTAGTAAAATGTAGTTATTAAAACATTAAAAAACAAATTTGTGATCCAGCTATCCATCCATAGGTCTAGTAATTATAGTAATTTTAAAGTAGTGATGAACATCAATGATATTTTCAAATATCTGTAGCAACTTTAATGTGATATGAAAATAAATGTGATTTCTATTGGTGACAAAGTCATAGGTGCTAGAAATTTTACTGTGGGTTGTTGCTTTCATTCATAGTTGAAGGAAATGCTAAATTTCAGTTACATGTTGGTGAAAACAAAGATGTGACTTTTTCTTTTCTATCCAATTTTAGAGACTTCCTCCCTGCAATTGGATTCATGTGTACCCTGTTCTAATCTGAGTAGTGGCAACTGAGAACCAGAGAGATGGGAAGGAATATGCAGTTGGATCCATGGATCCCAAGTTAAGAATTCCTGTTATAATTGAATGGTGGCATTTGAAAAAGAGAGAAAGGAAAGAAAATGTAATTGGATCCATGGATGCCAGATTAAGAATTCCTGTTCTAATCTGACTAGTGGCATCTGAGAACTGGAGAGAAAGATGGAATATGCAATTGGACCCATGGACCCTAAGTAAAGAATTTCTTTTCTAATCTGACTGGTGGCATCTGAGAACCAAAGAGAGAGGAAAGAAAATGTAATTGGATCCATAGACCCCAGGTTAAGAATTCCTGATCTAATCTGACTGGTGGCATCTGAAAACCAGAGAAAGGGGAAGGAATATGCAACTGAATCCATGGATCCCAATTTACAAATTCCTATTCTAATCTGACTGGTGACTTCTCAGAAACACAGAGAAAGGAAGGAATTAACTTCAAGTGAGGTTCTCAAAGAACTGTATCTCCTGATCTTTTCTATGGTTATATCATGAAGGAAAAGAAGCTATTGGACGTGTCAGCTCAGGCATGCATCACAGATGAATCTGAGGCAGTAGAGCTTAACTGCCTAGATTGTTCTAGGTTCTGCATATACTGGGACCTTTGGATCAGCTGTACATTAAGAGACATGTCTATAAGACCACAAGACACATTCTTCAGGTTTTGTTTTCTTAGTGGTTACCATGGCAGCAGAGCACAAAGACCCAAAGGATAGAGAAGGACTTTGTAGATCCAGAATATATGAACGTTCTGTTCTCCCATATCTAATTCAATTCAGTAGACATTTATTAAGTCCTAATAGCCTTTGAGCCAAAAAGAGCTGATCTGCCTCTCTGACAGAGTGGCTGTATCATCCTGAGTAAGTCACTTAACCTCTCACTGTTCGAGGTATTTCTCAGAGATTACAAATTACAGAGAAAATGCAGACCAGCTCTTGTTGAGAGTCTTCTAATCTAAGAATTCCCTGTACTAAGGAAATCATAGGTCTAGTCCCTTTCTCTTACTCTCTTATTGGGGGTCATTATGTATGTAGGACTTTGGAAAAGAGATAAATTTAAGAAATAAGAGCTTGCAGTTATTGAGGGTGGAGGGGAATGAGATATGTACACAAATATAATAAAGGTTGAGAGATATTAAGAATTAGAAAAATAGGGGCAGCTAAGTGGCACAGTGGATAGAGCACCAGCCTTGAAGTCAGGAGGACCTGAGTTCAAATCTGATCTCAGACACTTAACATTCCCTAGCTGTGTGAGCCTGGGCAAGTCATTTAACCTCAATTGCCTCAGCAAAAAGAATAAAAATTAGAAAAGTACAGAGAAGTCAAACAGAATGCTTTGATATAGCAAGGAGAAGTAAGGAAATAAGCATTTATTAACTGCCTGATAGGTGTGAGGTACTATGCTAAGCATTTTCAAATATTATCTCATTTGATCCTAGGAAGTAGGACCTGTTATTATCCCCATTTTAATAGGGATAAACTGAGGCATACAGAGATTAAGTGAATTATCCAGAATCACAGATAGTATCTGAGGCTGGATTTGAATTCTCACACCTTCCTGACTCTAGGCCTAGCAAATCACCTAGTTGTCTGAGAGAGCCTTTATCTCTCTCTGGAGAACCTGGTTTTGCGAAGGATTTGAGAATAATAGGAAGGGTATGTTGTAATTGGATCCATGAATGAGGGGAAAGTGTGAGTAAATGCATGGAAGCAAGACAGAACAAAAGGGGATGGACAACAAATATAAATCCAGTTTGACTGGAGCAAATTATGCAATGAAAGGCAAATAAAGCTGGATATTTCCTACTCTTGTTTACTCAGATCATGGAAAAGTACTAATTACTTAATAGATGCCTAGACAAGTCCCATTGCTCTCTTGGGTAATCCCATTTTGACTCTCAGTTTGGTTAGCCTGATTATCCCTTTTTGAATTTCATTTAAATTGTATTATTTATTTTGAATTTTATGCACATTGAATTTTTGAATTCAACTTATATTGAATTTTATTATAATTATAGACAGCATAATATGGTAGAAATGATATTTAAACATGGAAGACATAGCAGATAGAGGGCCAGACCATAGGCCAATCATTCAACTTCTCCAACAACTGTCTGCGATCACAAATTATTTTCTATGGGTTGAGGGAGCTTCCATATTAGGAAGTTCTCCACATTGGTGAAAAAAATCACATGTCTAGACAAAAGATATCATTTTGAAAATATAGGTAATAATGTTTAGAATGCTTATCTAACAGGGCTGTTGTGAACAAAATGTTTTCTGTAAGCCCTAAAGTGCTATATAAATTGAAGGTATTATTATTATGGACATTTCCACAGTACTATCTGGGAACAAGGAAATGAAACTGGGTTAGGTGCTATTAGATACAGAGATATGAGATGGTTTTGATGATTCTTAGAGCCATATCAAAGGCCAATCAAAAAAAGAGGAAAAGGTCCTGCATGTACAAAATGTTTATAGCAGTTTTTTTTTTTTTTTTTTTTTGGTAGTAGCAAAGAACTGGAAACTAAGGTGGTTCCCATGAATTGGAGAATAGCTCAATAAAGTCTGGTATATCAGTGAAATAGAATACTATTGTGTGGTTAAAGAATTTTTTAAAAATGGTGTCAGAGAAATCTACAAGGCCTTATAAGAACTAGTGCAAAATGAAGCGATCAAAACAAGGAGAAAATTATACTAAAATAACAATATTCAAAAAATGAGTGCTTTTGAAAGACTTAAGAGCTCTGATCTGAATCAATGACCAACCATGATTATAGAATACTGATGATCAAGAATATTATCTAACTCCATACAGAGGTGATGGAGTATTATGCAGAAATGAGACACAAATTTGTTTTGTTTGACAATACTTATTTTTTCAGTTTTGCTATTCTTTTCTTTCCAGTAATGAATTGGGTAAGTGGAAGAGAAAAATGAGATAAATGTTAATTTTTTAAAATTGTTATTCAGCTATGTCTAACTCTTTGTGACCCTGTGAACCATATTGTCCATGGGATTTTTTTTTTGGCAAAGATATTGGAGTGGCTTGCCACTTCTTTCTCAGATATATTAAGGGACAGAAGTTAAGAGAGTTGCCCAAAGTCATACAGCTGGTTAGTATATGAGGCTGGACTTTTAATTCAGCTCTTCTTGACCCCGGGCCTGGTGGACTATCCATTAAAAGAAGCTTAGGCATTATTTATATTCATAGAATATTAGAGCTAAAAGAAACCTTGTAAATTAGCTAGCTTAATTCCTCTCATTTTATTCTTCTGCTATAATTCAATGGATTTGAATTTGGAATCAGGAGACCTGGGTTCTAATGAAAACTCTGCCATTTGCTAGCTTGTGATTTTGGGCAAGTCATTTAACTTTTTGGCCTCAGTTTCCTCATCAGTGTGAAATGAAGGACCAGGACTAGATGAACATCAAGGTACTTTTCAGCTCTAAATCTGTTGGACATTATGAAAGTGAATCAAAAAATTGAAAGAAACCTTAGAAAACATCTTGTCCATCAATCAAGAGAGGAAATAAGGTATAATGGAAAGAACAGAGACTCTGGAGTGAGGGGATTTGAATTTGAATTCATCTCTGATATTACCTACAAGATCTTGAATATGTCACTTCACTTGTCTCTGCCTTAGTTTCTCCATCTGTAAAATGAGGAAAGGGTGTCAGGATGTGGACCATAATCCAACAATGATTAGAAGATAGAAGAGTATTATGAAAACCAGAGTGGAGGGAGGGATTGAGAAGCAATGGTGGTTGATAGTATCAAACGCTACACAAGGTCAAAAATGACAAAGCTAGAGAAAAGGACACTGGCTTAAGCAATAAAAAGATCTGGAAATTGCAGTTTTGGTGAGATGGTAGGAACAGAAACCAAATGACATAGTGTTTAGTAGTGAGAGATGAGAAAATAGAGATTCCTGCCTCCCAGGAGTTTGACTGTGAAAGGAGGGAGAAAGAGTATATTAGTTTGAAAGGATTTTAGGGTCTAATGAAGGACTTTTTAGGATTGGGGAGATCTAGATGTGTTTAAAGGCAGTAAAAAAGGACCCAGAGGAAAAAAAAAAGAAGTTTTAAAATTATGGAGCAGGTATGTGATAAGTGACTTGCAAGTAGATATTTTTTCATTCTCTTTAAACTTTTCTCTCCAATGCCTAAACACTTTGACATGGTAGGCACTCAAATGCTTGATTGATTGAAAAGCCTTTTAGCCTCCCATAGGTAGCTGTGCCTCAATTAAATTCATTTAGATGTAATTCACATATATTGAGCACCTTCTATGTATAAGAAACTATTTTAAAATAGGGGATACAAACATTAATGTCCTTGGCTCTGCTCCAGAATAGACCATAATGCAGATTGTCAGGGATTCTTCCAGGCTAGATTTTCTTATGAACTCCACTCTGACAAGATTCTACCCCAATGAAACTTGTAATGTGTCACTGATCACTTCACTTTAATGGAAAATTTAAGGAATGAAGGAATGAATAAAACATTTATTAAATGCTTACTATGTGCAAAGCACTGGACTAAGCACTGATAATACAAAAATAAATGTAAGATACTCCCAGCTTTCAAGAAGCTTACATTCTGATGGAAGAGAAAACATATATGGAAGATTTCAGTTTCAAATCATGTGAAAAAATCCCATGGTGATTAAGAGTACACAGCAAAGCAGTTAGCAGTGCTAAAAACATTGAAATTCTTTAGTGGAGAGAAGTTTAGTTCTTAGGATTTTAGGGTTGAAGATGATAAAAAGAAGAGTGGGAGATGAAGAGGAGAGGACTATTACTCTAACCTAGGAAAGGTCATCAAACAGTAAATGGAAGTAAATATGCCTCTTATCCTATGAGGGACAAGATGAGGAAATGCACTTAATGCACCAAAAGAATTTTAAGATAAAGAAAGAACTTATTTGGAAGGGCTGTTGTGTGTTAAGTAGGTTACTTTGGGGGTAGCTAGGTTGCATAGAAGATAGAATGTCAGTTCTGGAGTTATGACGATCTGAATTCAAACCTGACTTTAGATACTTACTAGCTGTTTGACTTTAGGCAAGTTACTTAATCCTATTTTCCTCAGTTTCCTCATCTATAAAGTGAGTTAGAGAAGGAAATGGCAAACTACTCCAGAATCTTTGCCAAGAAAGCCCCAAATGGGGTCACAGAGTATCAGACAGAAGTAAAATGATTTAATAACAAAAAGATGACCTTAGCACAGAAGTTTTTAACTTTAGATCCAAAAACTTTAGAAAATATATTTTGATCACCGTATTTAAACATAATTGATTTCCTTTATAATCCAATTTATTTTATTTTGCATATTTAAAAACATTTTTCTGAGAATGGATCCAGACTGCCAAAGGGACCCAGGCTTTAAAAATGGTTAAGAATCACACTGTGCCAGAGAGATGTAAGCTTTCCACCTTCAGGGGAACCTTCCAGATCTAACATTTGAAGATTCTACATCTTTCATGGAGGCAAACAGTTTGCTTGGGAAGAAGGAATATAAGATGAGTCCCCTATAAAACCTTCCAGGATCATTCCATAGCTCTCTCTTTAACCATCATACTCTTTACCTGCTGCCTCAAGCAGGCTGATGCAGAACACTGGGGCAAAAGCTAAAATTCTCTCTTGAACTCTCTTTCAGACTGCTTCGTTTTCCTCCTGGGAACCTCTTGGCACCAAGTTGGCTTATTTATAACTCTGCTACTTCTGGAAAGGGGATGATTAGAGAAGAGCTCAATAAGGCATGCTGCTTCAGCTTTAACTCTGTGGCAACTGCTGGGCAGGAATGAATGATGGAGGGTAAAAATTACTACCCTTACAAGAATAAATTCTTTGGCCAACTCAGGAGAGAGGGAAGGTTTATTAAGTTTGTGGGAGAATTAAAGGGTGAGGTCAGAAGCCCTGGGAAAAAGTGAGTATTTGTTCTGAATCTTTCCCAGGAGTACATGCTCAGAGTAGGAGTGGAGGAAAGAGGGAAGGGGAAAGAAAAAGAGAGAGATAAGGAGACAGAGAGACACAGAGAAACAGAGAAAGAAAAAGAGAGACAGAGACAGAAAGAAAAACAGATGCACACTCACCAGAGACACAAAGACAGACAGAAACAGAGAAAGACATAGTAAGAGACAGAAACAGAAATAGAGATCCAGAGACAGAAACAGAGCCAGTGACAGACAGATTCACAGAGAGACAAAGATAAAGAGAAAAAGAAAAAAGACACACTCTCTCTCTCGCATCCACACACAGAGACACACAGAGAGACAATGAGAAAAAGAGAGAGAGAGAGAGAGAGAGAGACTGTCCATGTCTTTTGCAGTTTATTAAGATTAAGCTGAAATCAAAATGGGCAGGTAGATCCACCAATTCTACCTCTTCTCATTCTCTCTCATATATGAAGCATCATGGTATAGGATCTAGCTTTATTTTTTTTTCTAGACATTTCCACAATTGTCATGCTGCACAAGAAAAATCAGATCAACAGAGAAATGCAAATTAAGACAACCCTGAGGTACCACTACACACCTGTCAGATTGGCTAAAATGACAGGAAAAGATAATGATGAATGTTGGAGGGGATGTGGGAAAACTGGGACACTAATACATTGTTGGTGGAACTGTGAATGGATCCAGTCATTCTAGAGAGCAATTTGGAACTATGCTCAAAAAGTTATCAAACTGTGCATACCCTTTGACCCAGCAATGTTTCTGTTGGGCTTATATCCCAAAGAAATCATAAAGGAAGGAAAGGGCCCCACATGTGCAAGAATGTTTGTGGCAGCCCTTTTTGTAGTGGCTAGAAACTGGAAACTGAAGGGATGCCCATCAATTGGAGAATGGCTGAATAAATTATGGTATATGAATGTTATGGAATATTATTGTTCTGTAAGAAACGACCAGCAGGACGATTTCAGAGAGGCCTGGAGAGACTTGCATGAACTGATGCTGAGTGCAATGAGCAGAACCAGGAGATCATTATACATGGCAACAACAATACTATATGACGATCAATCCTGATGGACATGGCTCTCTTCAACAATGAAATGTTTCAAACCACTTCCAATTGTTCACTGAAGAAAGCCATATATACCCAGAGAGAGGGATGTGAAATGTGGACCACAGCATAACATTTTCATGCTCTTGATTGATGTTTGCTTGCATTGTGTTTCCTTTATTTGATTTTTCTTTCTTGTAGATACGATTTTTCTTGCACAACAATAAGTGTGGAAATATGTACACATATATTCGATTTGTCAAGTATTTTAACATAATTAGCATGTAGTGGATATCCTGTCATCTAGGGGAGGGGTGGGGAGTAGGAAGGAAAAACTTGTAATAGAAAGCTTTGTAAGGGTTAATGTTGAAGAATTACCCATACATATGTTTTGTAAATAAAAAATAAATAAATAAATTTTTTTTTAAAAAGAAAGAAAAATCAGATCAAAATGGCAAGAAAATGGGAAAGAACACAAAAAACAAGCAAACAACAACAAAAAAATGATGAAAGTACTATGTTGTGATTCCCGCAGTCCTCTCTCTGAATGCAGATGGCTTTCTCCATCACAAGCCTATTGGAATTATTCTGAATTACCTTATTGTTGAAAAGAGCCACATCCATCAGAATGGATCATCATATAATCTTGTTGTTTTGTACAATGTTCTCTTGGTTCTACTCATTTCACTTAGCATCAGTTCATGTAAGTCTCTCCAGACCTTTCTGAAATCATCCTGCTGATCATTTCTTATAGAACAATAATATTTCATAGCATTTATATACCATAATTTATTGACCCATTTTCCAGTTAATGGACATTCAGTTTCCAGTTCCTTGCCACTACAAAAAGGGCTACTACAAACATTTTTGCACATGCGAGTCCTTTTCCCTTTTTTAAATGATCTCTTTGGGTTCAGGCCTAGTAGAGACATTGCTGGATCAAAAGGAATGCACTTTTTTTTTTTTTTTTTGCTGGCAATGCACATTTTGATAGCTCTTTGGGCATAGTTCATATTGCTCTTCAGAATGGTTGGATCAGTTCATAAATCCACTAGTAATGTATTAGTGTCCCAGTTTTCTCACAAGGGCCTAGCTTCTTAAATTGGTTCTCAACCTCATAGAAAGATCTCATAACTGAATGTGGGGGGTCATGAAATTATAATTTATCAATAAATGTTTGATTTGTATATATATTTTACATACCTATATATCCAGAGTCATGCAAAAATTAATCAGGTGAAAAGGGGTTGTGAGTGGAAAAAGTTTAAGAAGCCCTGCTGTAGGGAATGGGGCACTGGACTTTTATTTATGAAGATCTGAATTAGAAAATTCCATCTCAGATCCTATCAATGTGACTGAGCATTGAATCAATCAACTAGCATTTGTTAAATACCTACTAAGTACCTATTAAGTGCCTACTGTGTGCACTCTATTAAGCAAAGCAACAAAAAACAAAGGTAAATAGTTTTTGCTTTCTTTTCTTTTTTAAAATATTTATTTATTTTACTCACATCGTTTTATGAATCATGTTGGGAGAGAAAAATCTGAGAAAAAGGGAAAAACTATGGAAGAGATTAAAAAATGGAAAAAAGAAGTGAACATAGCATGTGTTGATTTATATTCAGTCTCAGTTCTTTTTCTGGATGTAGATGACATTCTATCCAAAGTCTATTAGGATTGCTTTGAAACAGTCCTTAATTTCAAAGAGCTCACAGTTTAATGGAGGAGAGAATGTACAAACAATTATGACAAAGCTGGATATATACTGAATAAACTGAGGTAATCTCAGAGGAAAGTTACTAAAATTATGAAGGACTAAGCAAATCACTTTAATCTCTCTGTCCTTGTTTCCTCATCTGTGAAATAAGAGTTGACTCCATAACCTTTTCCAGCTTTCAAACTATGACTTTATGATTATTCTGACTTCTTCAAAGCTAAATCTAATCTGGAGGGGAAAAACAAACAATTCAAGACTGGTTGGGTTCTTCAAGGTGTGACCAACTTTCCCTAAATCATTGCCAGTATGGCAGTTGTTAAAGGACCTCTTGTCTGTAATACAGGGACCCAAAACAGGTGGATGGGTGAGATGCTACGCTTTCTTATTCCCAGAATGTCCAGGTCAAATGAACCTGTAACAGGGTTTTTTTTTTAATCTTTATCATGTTCTTTTTACCAATCTGATAAAGCCAAAGGTACTCTTCTGAGACTTTTTAAAAGCACAAAATTATAAATAAATTATATTGAAATAAAGTTATATTTCTATTATCTACATATCTATATAAATATACATATATTGATCAATTTCTGTCTATATTATCTATCTGTCTCTCTGTTTCTATGTGTATATATCTGTAACTGTATCTATATGTCTGTGTACATACTTATAAGTGTTATACATCTCTATGTGTATATATCTATAACTATATATTTATGTCTATGTCTATATCTATGTATGTATCTATATGTATCTATGTCTCTATGTGTATGTATCTATTGTGTTTAGCTATGTCTATCTATGTCTCTGTGTCTCTGTTTCTATCTAATTCACAGTTCTCACGTTAAGAAGATCTAAAGGATCATACCCTTCTCCATTTATATGGTATGTTATATTGGGATTCTTTTCATTAACTGGTTGGGCTTGGTGACCACCAAGGTACCCTGGGAAATGCCCTCTGGGAGAAAGAGCAGCATGAGACCCTCTTCCCAGGGTGGTCCCTGCAAGATCCTCAATCTAGTTCCTTGGAAGAACACAACAGCTCTCATGAGATGGGAAGAAACCAAGCTGAATGAATACCTGCAGCTGCTCTCCTCTTCATCCAGAAAGGGAGATGGGAGAGGATGGAGCTGCTAGGGAAAGTACAGTGTGTCCTAATTACACACTCCTCTGTGACAGCCAATGTCAAAAGATTAAAGGAATCAAGCCAAGAGACCCTTCAGCAGGTCCCCACCCCCTCCTCCCTAGAACCAGAAACACCGTATGTAGGCGATTATAAAATGAAGGTAATGGTTAGAAAGATAATTTTCTTGGCTCGGCTTGCCTGTTGCCAGCCCTCTCTGCCTATCTGCCTGTCAACATCTCTGCTTCCCGGTCTTTGTTTTTCAGATTCATTTTCTTTTTGTTAGCACAGGACTGAGTAGAAAGAAAACAAATTAACCACCTCCCTCTCACCACTATCCCTCACTGCAGAACCTTTGTTTAATGTAGTTAACTTTCCCCTCTCTCCCTCCAGCATTCTCTTTCCCTTCTGTGATTTTGATTTTTTTTAGTAGTATAGCTTTCTCTATTTTCTCTTTCTTTTCTTTTCTCCTCATCAAGGTGGGATCAGAAGTATTGAAGGGATTTGGAAACCAGTAAACCTAGATTCTAAGTCTGTGCTCCAAGTTGTGGGACCTTGGGTCTCAGTTTCCTTTTCTGTAAAATGAGAGCATAGAACTTTATGATAACTCTAAGTTCCTTTAAACTCTAACATTCTGATTTCTCTCTTCTCCTTTCCTCCTTTTCCTTCTCTTCCCTTCTTCTCTGGTCCTCTCACTTCCTTTCCAGGGAAGTTAGTCTAAGAAGACAGATAGATCCTGAGATCTGTGTCTATGAGGATTAATCAATCTAACAGCAAGCATTTATTAATTTCCTACATTGGGCCAAAGGCACCATTTAGAAAGGACTGAATATACAAAGGTATAAGTGAAGTAGGTCCAGCCTTCAAGAAGCCTGCATTCTAAATGGAGAGACATTGATACATAGAAAACATATCTGTAACTGGCATTTGGATTGTGAAAGTCAGTCCAAAATCCAATTATAGTAACATAATGAATACAAAATAATTTGAGGACAAAAGGGCATTAGGGGAGGGGAAGAGAACAAGCATTTATTAAGCACCTACTATGTTCCAGGCACTGCATTGAGATGCTTACAAATATTATCCTATTTGGTCTTATAAATCACTGGAAGATAGACAATATTATTATTGTCTTCATTTTGTTGGGTTCTTGCAGTTGTTTTGATGCATCCTGGGCCATAAGTCTGGAAAGCAAGTGAGGCTGATGATTTTGTATAAGTCTGCCTCAATTAAATCTAATTCACTCACAAGTTAAATATCAGTCTCATGCCTCATGGTGTCATTGGTTCTTTTTGAGAATGAAGTATGATCAAGAACAATGCTCATTTTACAAGTGGACAGAAATTAAGTGACTTTCCCAGGATCATGGACCTAGTAAGTGTCTGAGGTTGAATTTGAACTTAGGTTTTACTAACTCTAGGACAAAATTTCTATCCAATCTGACAATTAGCAGTCTGAAAGCAGGGCAGGGGAAGGAGTGAAGGAATAGAAAAGGCTTAATTTATAAGATGCTTTAATCTGGCACTTAGGGAAAATCCAGGATTTCAAAACATAAGGAGGGTGCACTACAGGCCTCAGGGAAGTTAGTACAAAAGCAGAAGGATGGTCAGTAGACTATCACATATAAAGAACAATGAGAAGACCAGTTTGACTGGTTGTAGAATGGATGAAGAAAAGAATGGAAATAGAAAAGGAGGCCAGGTAGAATAGAGTTTTAAATACCAAACAAAGAAATTTTTATTTGATCATAGAGCTGATAATGACCCACTGGAGTTTGTGGGGGAGAGACAGACAGAGACAGGGAAGGAAAGAGAGAGAGAGAGAGAGAGAGAGAGAGAGAGAGAGAGAGAGAGAAGGAGAGAAGGAGAAACAGGGAAAGGGATAGATGATTAAACCTGCATTTTGCATTTTGGAAAATCACTTTGGCAGCTGTGTGGAGGATAGTTTACCTAGAGAGAGGCTTGAAGAGGAGAGATCAAAATGGGAGGATATTACAATAGTCCAGGAAAGTGGCTATGTGGGCCTAGATGAGGATGAGGGTAGAGAGGAGATAGATGTGAAAGATATAGAGATAGAAGCTACAGAATTTGGTAACAGATTGAATAAGTGGGTTGTGGAATGAGTAAGAAGACAAGAGTAAACAATTGAGGATTTTACTAAGTTACCCAGGTTTATAATCTCAAACATATCATTCACTCTTTCTTCTCTTATACCCTTTCCACTCAGCCAGTTTCTAGACTCTTCAATCCTCTTTCCACAATGTACCTTCTCTTTACTTCTTCCCTTTCTTTTCAAACATAGAGTCACTATTCTGATTGAAGTTCTTATCACCTCCTCTTTGGACAGGACTTTTACTAAGGTTTCAAAACTAGGTGATCAGAAGATTTGTAAAGACCTAAGTGGTAATAGAGGGGAGCTAGGTGGTTAGAGCCCTGGGTCTCGAGTCAGGAAGATGTGAATTCTGGTCTCAGACACTTACAAACTGTGTGACTCATGACTTAACCCTGTTTGCTTCCATTTCCTCATCTGCAAAATGAACTGAAAAAGGACATAGCAAATCACTCCAGAATCTTTGCCAAAAAAATCCCTCAAATGGGGGGATCTGACAAGAGTCAGATATGACTGAACAACAATAGATAGTAATAGGGAAGTTTGGAAAAGGGGGTAGATTTTTGGAGAGAGATAAGCTCCATTTTGGAAATGTTGAGTTTAAAATGACAATAGAATACCCAGTGTAAAATTTCCAATATGTAGGTGGTTGTATGGTGCTGAAACTCAAGAGGAGATATATAGATCTGGGAGTCATCTATATAGAGATGATCATTGAACTCATGAGAGAGAGAAAGAGAGAAAGATCCCAAGTGAGGGAAAATTGAGAGAAAAGATCAGGACCCAAGACAGAGCTTTGGGTATACATAGTTCTTTGTTTAATAGATATGACAAGGATGACAAACCTGGGGAGGAGACTGAGAAGGATAGAACAAACAAGTAAAATAGGGACTAAGAGAGAGCTGTGTCATCGAAATTCAAAGAAAAAAGACGATCCAAAGAAGTCAATAGGGTCAAATAGAGAAAGTTGAAGATTGAGAAGAGTCCATTGGAGAAAATAGGTTCAGTTGAGTAGTGAGATCAGAAGCTATGTTGCAGAGAGTGAAAGAAGAGGCTCTGAGTATATATGACTTTTTAAAAAGAAATTTGGCTGAGAAAGGGAAACGAGGTAGAAGGCATGTTGAGACCTATGATAGAGCTTTCTGCAAATGCCCTTGAGTTTCTCAGTAATACATAAAATAAAGACTTCAGTTGAGAGGCTGAGGGGAGGTATGATAGGAAAGAAGAAAGGGAAAAAAGGAAAGAAGGAAGGAAAGAAAGAAACCAGCATTTATTAATCACCCATTCCAATTTTTTTAATTAATATCTTTCTTTCCTTTTCTTCCTTTTTTAAGGCAAAGGGTGATGATGTGCCCAGGGTCACACAGCTAATAAGTGTTTGATGTGGATTTAAACTCAAATTCTCTTGACTTCAGGACTGGTACTCTATCCATTATGCCACCTAAGTGCCCTCCTGCTTCTTACTAACTTTTCTTTTTTCTGTTAAGGGTCCTGCCATTCTTCTAGTTACTCAGGTTTAAACACATCGTTCATTCTTTCCTCTCTTCTACCTTTTCCATTCAACCAGTTCCTAAGATTCTTCAATACTATTTCCACAATGTACCTTCTCTTCACTTCTTCCCTTTCTTTTCAGACATAGAGTCACTATTCTGATTGAAGTTCTTATCCCTCCTCTTTGGACTGGTATAGTAGCTTCTGGTCTTTATACTTCCCAGTTCTCCACAAAGCAAACAAGTTGATCATCCTAAAGCATCATGGTAACTCCTTGCTCGAGAAGCTCTGTCTCTAGGATAAAATACAAATTTCTCAATTTGACCCTTCACATTCTAGTTCTAATCTAACCTTTTCAGATGTACTGCACTTTACTGGCCTTTAAACTATCTGTCTTCCAGCCTAACTGGCATATTTAGACTGTACCCCACGCCTGGATTATAATGTCTATTCATCTAGACCTCAAAGAACTCCTATTTTCCTTCAAAGCTCAGGTCAAAGAGAAGAGCTTTTTAACATAGGATCCACTAAAATTGAAATGGAAAAAAAGATATCTTTATTTCCAGTAGCCTCTAACTGAAATTTAACATTTTCATCAATTATTTAAAAATATTCTTCTAAGAATGGATCTGTAGGTTTCACCAGATTGCCAATAATATTCTGTTCCCTCTCAGTTACTTGCTGCCTTTCCCCATTAATGATCATATATAATTTGTATTTGCTTTTCTCTGTTTCTATTGTTTTCTTCCAGGAAAATATAAGCTCTGCTGGGACTATTTTGTATTTATCTTTGCATTGCCAGTGGTTAGCACAGTACTTGGCACATAGTAGATGCTTAATAAATGCTTGTTGAATGAATGAATGAAACTCCCATCAGCCTCACCTTCTCCATCCTGGCTCTATCTTGTTGCCAAGGGGAAGAATGATGAATTTTAAAATTGTGCATTAGTGGAAGCCAAGCCTGGCCTTCAGAAGTTAATGTAGAGTGTCTCCATTGCCATAATAACTAACCACTTAATGACTGGTTTCCCTACTAATTCTAATTGAAATGTGTAATGATAATTCTGGGTGAGAGTGGCAGGCTCAGTAGCAAAAGACAGCTCCCAGGGTCCCCCAGCTTCCCATGGTGGACCCTGGGGCCTCCTTAAGCATTCTTTTGCAGGGGGCTGAGGCAACAGATAGTATCTCTTCCACAGCTGCCAGGAATCACAGCTGTAAAATAGTAAAATAATAAAAACCATTAAAGGTCAGCTGGGAATTAAAAAAAATGTTAAATGTCACAGATTAAGTTATAGAACGGGCCTTGGTAGGGGTAAAATTGTGTGGTCGAGGGAAAGGGGTCTGTTGATAAGATTGCCTTACTATTGGAGCGAAGCATATGGTAAGGGGAAAATGGGGGGAGGAAACCAGATATTGCTTCCCCAGAAACCCCTGGAAGCAGCTGGAAGACAGAGGCAATTGGCCAGGTTGGCTGTCCTGTCATCACTTCCTACCTGTGTGACCCTGGGCAAGTCATTTAACCCCAATTGCCTCAGGGAAAAAAATTAGCACAATGTCTAGCACACAGTAGGTGGATAATAAATGCTTATTATCTTCTTTTCTCCCTGTTTCTAGGAGTTGGAAATTGAGCAGTGAGAAGAGAGCAATGATTTACTCCAGTTGCCCACAAATGGAACTCATCACTGGTTTGAGTCTTTGGCATTTCTGGAGAATTGAAATAAAGTTTGGAGACAGAGTAGTAGGCCTTGGTTGCTGCATATGGATAGCACTTTGGCTTAATATACTTCAGCATTCCTAGCCTCAATGCTGACCTCTCACTGCTATTTCCTGAGTTAATTTATGCCATGATTCTTGATGCTTTCCCCACCTCCTTCCATACTCTACCCCAGCATCTCTCTCTGGGAACAATAATCAAATAAGTAGGATAAATCTACTCTGTAACTCTACTCCCCATCCCTGAGACTTTTCTGACCAAAATATCTCTCACTGCTTACCTCTCCTGTATATATGTTGATATCCCTGATTAAAATGTAAACTCCTTGAGGTCAGGGACTATATTTCTTTTTCTATTTGTATGCCCAGTGCTTGGAGTGATTGGCACTTAGTAAGTACTTTAAAAATCTTTTCTTCCTCCCTCCCCTGTACCTTTTTCTTTCTTTCCTTCCCTCCCTCCCTCCCCTCCTTTCTTCTTTCCTTCCTCCTTCCCAATTTCTTTTCTTCCTTCCTTCCTTCCTTCCTTCCTTCCTTCCTTCCTTCCTTCCTTCCTTCCTTCCTTCCTTCCTTCCTTCCTTTCTTCCTTCCTTTCTTCCTTCCTCCCTCCCTCCCTTCCTTCCTTCTTCCTTCTTTTGTTTATTTGCTTGCTTGCTTGTTTGTTTCTTAGTCCCTCTTTCTCTCCTTTCATTAGAGGCAAATGTTTAATCTTAGTCTTCTCTCAGACACCAAGCATATCCCTAGATTTTGTCCCTCTCGATATTCACTGGTATATATAAAGACAATGAACTTATGTTTAATTCTTTCATCAGAAGGAGGAAGGGAAGGAGGAGGAAGAAGGGGAGGATTGTCAAACAGATAGAAAAAGGGACAGAAATAGTGTAAGGCAGAGAGAAAAAGATACAGAGAGAGAGACTGAGGGACTGGAGGGATAGAAATAGAAAGAGACAGAGAGAAAGAGGGAGAAATAGAGACAGAAAAATTTAGAGCTAGGAAGACATTGGTTCTGCTTTTTTAAACATATTATTCAAACAAGTCACTGAATCTCTCAATGGCTCCAGGAAATTCCTTAAAACAATAAATCACCAGTGAATTGCCAGTCTGTGTGTATCAAGGGAGGGAATTTCCAGACTGGGAGCTCTCTAGGATGATGAAATCTGGACTCTGTCCCCCAACACAGCCCAAGTCAGCAACAATAAAAAGGTCTAAACAGTGGATTCCTGATCTCATCAATGGAGCACCTCCATTTCCTGAGAACATTAGCCCCTTAATTCTTCTCATTTGGGTAATTCATTGCCATGACTTTTTCTAAATCCCCCATAGACTATCTACTTGAGGTTTCTTTAGTTATTTTAATATCTTGGAGATCCAGGAGCAACTCTGGGTTTGGTCGTCTGTCATACCACATTAGCTACATGGTAAATCCACTTTCATACTCATCGCTGCTGATGTCTTTCAATATCATTTCTTAGGCACAAGTTATTATTGGAATTACAACTTTCCTCCCTTTCCTCCCACCCCATCCCCCAAACTTTTCCAATACTTTTTTCCATTGCTCTTTGGATCATTTGTGATTGTTTTTTGTTTTTTGGTTTTTTTTTTTGAGAGGAAAGCATGATTCACAGCCCCATAGTATTACTGAGAGAATATTGATGCTAAGGAAATTGGGCTTTTCTGGAAGCAAGTAGGCTGCAATCATTACAAGAAGCTAAAAGGAAGGAATAAGCATTTATTAAGTGCCAGCTATGTGTCAGCTCTGTGCTTAATCCATTTACAAATATCATCTTGTTTTGTCTTCACAACAATTCTGGGGGACAGGTGCTATTATTATTATTCTCATTTTACCGATGGGGAAAATGAGGCAGGCTAAGGTTGAGTGGCTTGCCTTGGGTCACATGCAGTTTAAGTATCTGAGACTGAATTTTAATTTGTCTTCCTGACCCAGATACAGTGCACTATCCATTTCACCACCTATTGATATTGGTCAGTCATTTCAGTTGTGTCCAGCTCTTTATGACCCTAGAGAGGTTAGCTTGCCATTTCCTTTTCCAACTAATTTTACAGATATAGAACCTGAAGTAAAGAAGGTTAAATGACTTGCCCAGAATCACACAGCTACTAAATGTCTAAGGCTAGGTTTGAACTCAGGAAGAGGAGTCTTTCAAACTGCAGATCTAGCACTCTATCCAATGTACCAAGCTACCCAACAGAGGCAGTAGCAGCAGCAACGACAGCAACAATAATAGCAAATATTATATGATACTCTCTAATGCTTGCAAAACACTTTACAAATAATATCTTATTTTATCTTCTCAACAATGCTTGGAAGTACTATTTCTATTTTGTGAATGAGAAAACTGAGGCAGACACTGATCAGTGACTTGACCAGGTTCATACAGCTACTAAATAACTAAGGCTGGATATAAACTCAAGTCTCTCTAACTTGAGGCTCAGTCCTTGTGCCATCTACTTGCCTTCTGCATCACCCAGTCTATTGCAAAATAGATAGATTGAAAGATGTGTTGTTAAATCAATACAATTAAATAAACTAAACTTGGAATTTACAAGCTAGTCCAGATATATGCAAGTGAAAGGCCACATTGACAAAGCCACTAAGTGGACTTTAAATCTGAAAGTGTATCACATATTTAGATGAGAGCTGAGTCCTCATCGAGACACCTCACAAAAGTGAGAAATTAACCCTGACAGGTGGAAATATAGGTGACAGGTGAGGAGGCACATAGTGGTTCTAATTGGGAATTTCATCCTTTTGCAGAAACTGGCTGAGGGAGAAGGAACCATAGGGGTGAGATTAGATTTAGAACTGGAAGGAACCTCATACATCAATCAGTCCAATTCCTGTTTTTTACAGAAGAGGAAACCAAGGACTAGAAAGATGTTAATTAATTTGCTCAGCATGATGCTCTTAGTTCAGCTGAGTCTTGACGGCAAATCTTCTCTGCAAAGTTGCTAACAAGTAGTCATGAAGACTGCCAGAAGACTGCTGGTGATGGACTACCCATGATCTCCCCAGGAAACCCATTCCTCTTTAGGAAAGGACTAAATTTTAGGAAGCTCTTTCCTTTGATCAAGCCTAAACATGTCTCTTTGTAACTTTATGCATTGGACCTGATTCTATCCTTTGCCATTAATCAGAACAAGACAAATACTTGAACACAGCTATCCCTAATTCCTCCTCTTCCTACAACTACCTAACAAACTTCTAATTAGTGATCTAACTAATGAACCAACTAACTTCTCTTTTCCAGGCTCATTCCAGTTCTTTCAGATGAGTCTCATAGGACAAAGGCTTTTCACCATCTTGTTTGCCTAGGTCTCCAAGTTAGCATCCTCCCCAAGATGTGGTACACACAATGCTCCCATTGTCATGAGGCCATCTCCAGTCATCCTGATCTATATCTTGCCACTGGACCCAGATGGCTCTGCAGGGGAAAGTGTGGCAGGTGACCTTGCACAGTCTTCCCTCACTTCCATGCAATTCACTTGCATCACCTCTCTGATGTCATGGACCTCTTCAAGAATGAAGAACAAATAACAACAACCTTTGTGATCACACCTTGATAAAATAGAGAGAGATTATCAACTCTTTGTCTGAAACACTGGACCTAGAGTCAGGAAGACTCATGTTCTTGAATTCAAACTTGGTCTTAGACATTTACTAGTTGTGGACCTTGAGTAAATCATTTAACTCAGCTTACCTCTATTTCCTCATTTGTGAAATGAACTGGAGAAGGAAAGGGCAAACCACTTCATTATCTTCACCAAGAAATCCCTAAATGGGATCATGAATAGTCACGCACAGTTGAACAAGAACACAAATGGAAATTCAGCTTCTAGTAATGATCACTGAGGTGTTTCCAATCAGTGATGGACTAGTGTTGATGTCAAATTTTCAGTATGAACATTTATGCTTCACAAATTGGCAAATATCACAAATCAGGGCTTGCTTTATGGTTTTGTTAATTGTCCAAACTTAAGAAAGTGATAAAGAAAAAGTTAATGCAATTGAGGATTGAAAGTTAACTTTATTCTTCTTCTATTTTTTTTTTGAGGCAATTGGGATTAAACGACTTGCCCAGTAAATGTTAAGTCTCTGAGGCTGGAGTTGAACTATGGTCCCACTGACTCCAGGGCTAGTGCTCTAGCCACTGCACCATCTAGCTGCTCCAAAGGTTAACTTTAAAAGGTTTAAAAGTATTAAAAATTTTTTCAAAAGTTAAAAATGTTAATAACACAACTTAAACTTAAAAGTTAACTTTAAAGTTTTGAGTTTTGAGGTTGTTAAACATTCCCCAGTATATCTCTGCTTCCAAATCTAAAATTCTGTCATTTGCAATATCCAGTAAAATCCCCATATCTTTCTCAGATAAACTTCTTTCTAACCATGAGTCCCTCATCTCATACTTGTGAAGTTGCTTTTATTGAATTTCTTCACCTTTGATTCAGTTCAATGCTCTAACCTGTCAAGATCTTTTTGGATCCTGACACTGTTGTTCAGAATGTTAGCTAACTCTCCCAACTTTGAGTCATCTGTGAATTTGATGAACACTCCATCTATGCCTTTATCCAAGTCATTGATAAAGAATGATGAATAACATGAGGTCAAACACAGATCCCTGGAGCACTACATTGGAGACTTCCTGCCAAGCTGACATTGAATCATTAATGAATGTGATTTGAAATGCGCCATTCAGCTAGCTTCAAATCCATCTGGTTGTATTTTTGTCTGGTCCACATCTCTCCATGCATTTCATGAAAATAATATAGGGTGTGAGGCAGACACCAAACAGAAAGCACTTTGGCTAATTTCAACACTTTGGGAATCATTTTCAACCTCTGCCATCTAGAGGATCAATTATTTTATCTCTAAAAGTTGCCTCTTCCATTCTACAAGCCAGATAGATGGATAGATTACTGGCTTTAAGGTCAGGAAGACCTGAATACAAAAGCAGCCTCAGACACTTATTAACTGTGTGATCCCAGGCAAACCCTTAACCTCCTGTCTCAGTTTTCTCAACTATAAAATGGGAATAATAATAGTACCCACCTCCCAGAATTGTTGTGAGGAACAAATGAGATATTTGTAAAGGACTTAATATAACATCTGGCACATAGTAAGTGTTTAATAAATGCATGTTCTCATCCCTTTCCTTCCACTATGTCCTTGTCAGTATAACATATTCAGCCATTTAAAGTACAAAGGATTCTGTATCTCAGTTCTAGGACAGTGATTTGTATATGCATGAAGAACTTGTGATTTCTTCAGAATAGGGAAATCTGATATAAGAATCCTCTCTATTGACATGGATGATAACTTCTAGTGATGACCACTGAGGTTGCTTCCAACTGGCAATATGCTAGCACCAAGCATAAAATTTTCACTGTGAGCATTTACATCTCAAAACCCAGCAAATGATAAAAATCACAGCCTGATTTATTGTCTATGATATTCAATTTGCTGTTGTTGCTTTTGTTAATTAGTCATGTTCAACTTTTTGTGACCTCCACTTTAGGGTTTTCTTGGCAAAAATACTGAAGTAGCTTGCCATTTTCTTCTCCAGCTCATTTTACAGATGAGGAAAACTGAGGCAAACAGGGTTACATGGTTTGTCCAGGATCACATAGCTAGTAAGTGTCTGAGGCTGGATTTGAACTTAAGTCTACCTGATTCCAGGCTTGACACTCTATCCATTATGCCATTTATCTGTTCATGGCATCTGTTGCAATCCAACAATCATTTATTTTACTCCTGCTATGTGTAAGACACCATGTTAGGTATTGGGTATACAAGCACAATTGGAAAATTGATACTACCCTTGGTATTGTGGAATAAATGTTCTTAGTTGATAAGTCCTAGAAAATTGCTTGTGGCATTGAGAATTTAAATATCTTTTCCAGGGTCACACAGCTATTAAATGTCAAAAGTGGAATTAAATCCAAATCTTCCTGAATCCAAATCTAACACTATCCACAATGCCAAGTTGCAACTCTTGAAAATAGAAAGCATTTAATAGATGTTTATTGAATAGAATTCTTTATAGTATGATAAAATTTTGGTATGTAATCTTTTATTTACTCATACATTTATTAAGAACACAGTGCATGGTCAGTGCTCTGTTTGGCACTAGAGGAAGTATAAATATGTTATATGCTCAGCTGTGCATAATTTTTCATGACCCCATTTGGGATTTTTGTGGTAAAGATAATGAAGTGGTTTGCCATTTCTTTTCCCAGATTATTTTATAGGTGAGAAAACTGAGAGAGAAATAAGTGACTTGTCCAGGGTCACACAGCTTAACTGTCTGAGCTAATTTGAAATCAGGTTTTTTGACTCCAAGAGCAGCACTCTAACTATTGTACCACCTAGCAGTCTTGATATAAAGATATCTGTCAGCAACTAGAGAGATGTAACTTGCTTGGAGTTAGAGAGACTTGGGAAACTGCTGGGAAAACAGTGACTCTCCTCCTTAGTTTTTTTTTTTAAAGACAAGAGAATTAGGCAAATAGGAAAAAGAGATGCAAAGGTGTATAACAACAATAATAGTTAGCATTTATTAAGTGCTTACTATGTGCCAGGCACTCTGCAAGTTCTCTACAAATATTTTCTCATTTAATCTTTACAATAGCCCTAAGAGCTAGGTGCCATTATCATCCCCATCTTATAGTTGAGAAAACTGAGGCAGACAGAGGTGAAGTGACCTGCTCAAGATCCCATAAATAATAAGTGCCTGAGGCTGGATTTGAACATAGATCCTCAGCACTCCATCCTTTGAGACAGCCGAAACTGCCACAACATGATCTATGGGCTCTCTTGACTGGTGTATATTGGTTGTTTTTGTTGTTGTTCAATCAATTCAATCATGCCTGATTTTTCATGTCCCTGTTTGGGGTTACATATTTTGCAAATCATAGTCTTCTGGAGTTAGCACTGAGACAATAAGTAATGTTTTCAGATTCATAGTCAGAAAGCCTTGATGGATCCTCTACCATAACTATTGTACAGCAATAATTGGACATCACAGAGCTCTCAGGAATGAGACACAGCCCAGAGACCAGACTGATCTGGGACTCCTTTCTACTCCCTGGCAAGGCTATTCATCCCTTCTCTTTTTAGTTTGGCTGAATGTGCATGCTTGTTTATTCCTTATCTGTCCCTTTCAATCTAGATTTCATTTACTACCATAAAACTGTATTGGCCAACAGAAAGACTAAGCTTCTCTGTCTCTGTCTCTGTCTTTCTATCTCTCCTCCTCCTCCTCCTCCTCCTTCTTTTCCTCCTCCTCCTCCTTCTCTCTCTCTCTCTCTCTCCTCCTCCTCCTCTTTCTTCTCCTCCTCCTCCTCTTTCTTTTCCTCCTCCTCCTCTTCCTCTTCCTCCTCCTCTTCCTTCTTCTCTCTCTCTCTCTCTATCTCTCTCCTCCTCCTCCTTCTTCCTCTTCTCTCTCTCCCCCCTCTCCTTTCTCTCTCTCTTCCTCTCTTTCTCTCTCTTTGTGTAATATTTAAAACTTACTAAATAGAACACAAGAAAGAGAGAGAACACATTTCTTCTGCTAGGGAGATGGACTTCAGCCTAAACCTGGAGGCTTGGAAGCTAATTTAGAGCAATTAAACAAAGGGGAAAGGCCAGTGTCATACAGCACAGGCCTGGCAGTGGATTTGGAATTCAAATACTTAAATAAAATCATGAGCCAGTAAGGACAACAGGTTGTAAAACAAGTAATGGACCAACATTTTTTTTCTTTTACTTTCAATGATCTTAGTGATATCCATTTGCCCTACTGAGTGTTGAAAATTAAGCCATACTTAAGAAGGGGGCAATAAATTGCTCATAAAGGGAAAGTCATGGCCCTAAAGGAAAGGGATGGGGCAGCTAGGTGGTACAGTGGATAGAGCACCAGCCCTGAAGTCAGGAGGACCTGAGTTCAAATCTAGCTGTAGACACTTAATACTTACTAGCTGTGTGACCCTGGGTAAGTCACTTAACCCCAATTACCTCAGCAAAAAAAAAAAAAAAAAAGGAAGAAAGGGACTTGTTACTGCCCACAAGGAGAAAGAGCTAATTGTGTAAGCATATACAAGATAGGATCTCGCTCAGCAGATGAAGGATACTCCAGACTTGGTAGCTTCTAAATATTACCCTAGAGTCTTCCCATAGATTTTTTCTACCCTAAACTCCCTCCTTCTTTAACAGAACCCTAAGAGTCAGGTTCTTTGTTCAGTCCCTGAACAAAGAATTCTTGCTCTCAATCATCCTCATCCTTCTGAACCCAAAGTTTGTTTGTTTCTTTTTAAAATAATCTTCAAGTTTCTTTACAAAGATTCTTCCCTCTTTATGGCCATCTTTTTTCTCAACTCTTACCTGGCCCTTAGTCATTGAATGGGAGTGGCTTCAGACAAACTGAGACCTGGGATCCTGGGCCATCTCCCATTTGTCTTGACCTCTGTCTTCCCAGTGGACTCTGATGCCTTTGGAGGAAAGTATGAGACTGAAGACTTTAAGCTGATCTGCCTCACTTAAATCCTATTTGCCCACAAGTAAGGACATCGCTCTTGTGGTGTCACTGGTCATTTTGAAAATAAAGGATGAACAAAAATCTCACCCATGGAGGCTTCCAACTTCCCCCCCTTGGGCCCTGTATGTTAAATCAATCCAATGACATACCCCCTGTTCTATTGTTTCAGTATCAGAGGGGGGGGCGGAAATAGCATCTCTTGAATCCAATTACATTTCAGCTGTTTTGGTTTTACCCACCCTGGAGGTTAATTCCCAGTTTTATCCATGACTGTGAATTTTTGTGGTTGCTCTAACTTTGACATTGGTTAGAGGTAATTTTGGAATGCAGAAAGAAGCCAGGAAAAGTAAAGAAAGTGAACCGATAATTTCCCTTAACAAAGACATTATGTTCAGTTTGGAGAAATTCAGGGAGTACAGTGGAACAACATTTAGCATTCCATATACTGTGTCTCACTCTGTGGTCGTCTCTCTTCAGCTCCCCCCATTTCAAGAGCAGTGGTGGTAGTTCCTAACAATCTAACCTTTTTGTCTCTTTCTCTTAAGAAGGCAACATCCAGATGTACAGAGCAAGTGGGGAGGTGAGGCCTTAGGAAATTAAACTTAATCCCTTCCCTGTCAAGACTCTGGAGTGAGCTTTCTCTGTCTTCATAGCTTAGATCCAGACTGTTATTGCTCAATTCAGTTCCAAACAGCAAACATTGATTGGTATCTACTGTGATATGTTGTAAAGGGGACAACAAAGATGAATAGCATGTTGCAGTCAAACTGGCTTCCAGTATAAGACATTTCATCTCCAGTCTTTGTACCTTTTCCAAAGTCATAGCCCATTCTTAGAATGGTAGCTTAAATGCTACCTTCAACAGGAAACATTTCCTGATCTCCCAATTGTTATCTCTTTCTTCAACCCTCCTCAACCCAGGAAGGTTATTTATTCATTTTAAAATATATTTTATGGGGGCAGCTAGGTGGCGCGGTGTAGAGCACCAGCCCTGAAGTCAGGAGGACCTGAGTTCAAATCTGATCTCAGACACGTAACAGCTGTGTGACCCTGGGCAAGTCACTTAACCCCAATTGCCTCAGCAAAAAAAAATAAATAAAATATATTTTATAATTTTTTCTCTTATTCGGTGTGTTTTTCTTAACTAAATTTAAGCTCTTTGAGGGCAAGACTTTTTTTCCCTCTTTATATCTTTAAGGACTAATACAGTGTTTGGCACAAATCATGGATACAAATCAGAATAACAAATTGCCCTTGAGAGAAATTATTATTTTACTATTATTCAGTTATGATAAGAACTAATTATTAAATTGGCATCCAGACTTTTCTTTTTTATTTCCTTTTTAAGGCCCAGATTCTGTAAAAAGTCAGTCTCTGAAGGACATGGCTGATAGATGAAAATTGCCTGTATTCCTCAAAAAAAAAATGCTCTTTGATTTTGGGTGGGACCCATTTAATTAGGGTTTACTTATGTTTAGAATATAAACAACATCAAGTCTAAGTGAATTCTTAAGCCCCTGTCCTTGTACCTTTCCATTAGAGTGTAGGTGATCCAGCTCATGAAGGAGAAAACCAACCAGAGTGTTCTAAATGGAGATAGATTCCTTTGTTCAGATTGCCAGAGAAGGTATGATCAAGTCATTTTATTAGCTTTAAGTGCTGAAGACCCTTAGCCCACTTCTTCATTAACCATTCACCAATCAGCTGAACTTCTACTTTTTGGGACACTTTTTTTTCTATTGAATTTGTGATTTAATATTCACTTCATAGTTATTAAAATATTATGGCTTTGATATCCAGATTTTTCTATTGTTCATTTTTTTTATTAAAGCTTTTTATTTCCAAAGCATTTGCATAGATAAATTTCAACATTCACTCTTGCAAAACCTTGTGCTCCAAATTTTTTCCCTCCCTTCTCCCTACCTCCTCCCCTAGATGGCAAGTAACCCAATATATGTTAAGCATGTGGAATACTATTTTTACAAAGTCATTTAAGTATCTTCATGGGTTTGGCTTTGGTTACCAAAGGTAATCACTGATCATCAATTTGCTGGCTAACCTAACTAATAAATTGATTCTGCATTACCCAGAAACTCTCTTTTGGAGTTTTCATTCATCACAAACTGAAGTGGTAACATTATTCAAATTTGAACTGTATAGATCTATTGGGCTGAAATCAACAGCCATATTTAAATACTCATAACTTTGAATAATACGAATTTGAATACATAGAACTGCTTCAGTATATAAATTACACTTAATATGTAATTGTTGAATTTGACCAAACTTGTGATTTCTTTGGTATAGGAAACCCTTAAAGAGACTTCCTCTACCAGTGTCTCTGGCTGTGCACCTGTTCTGCAATTAACAGTCTTTCAGAGTTTGTCTGCAGCCAGAGAAAGTAAGTGATGTGTCCAAAATCATACAGTCAGTATGAATCTGAATGGGATTTAAACCCAGGGCTTCTCTGAGGCCAGTTCTCTCTCTATTATGGCATGGTATTTTACTGAAGACAATTCATCCATCAAGTATTGTTCTAGATACTAAGAATGTAAATACAAAGAAAGACAATTCCTACTCACAAGAAGCTTATCTTCTAATGGGGGGAGACAACCAGTACATATAAAAGTATATACAATAGATGGCAAATGGATAGAATGCCAGGCCTTGAGTCAGGAAGACTTAATTTATAATATATAAGGCAGAGTTATGTATAAGTACATAATAAATAGATAAGATTATAAAGTACTTTAAATTTTTCAAAGCACTTGTCTCAAACCAGTTCTAAGTTATAAGCAGTTATAAACATTATTATCCTCATTTAACAGATGAGGAAACTCAGGTTTGGAATATTTAGGTGGCTTGCCCAAAGCCATAATCACCCAGCTAGGAAGTGTTCAGACCTTCAAGTGAAATCTAGATCTTTTGATCCCCAATTCTTTTCATTCTGATAATTTTGCCTTCAAATAGCTTATACTTTATTAGGGAAAATAGGTACACAAAAATTTTTGAATCTTCTTTGACAATACCAAATAAATGTTGGATTATAGGGATTATTGATGGTATGGGAGCAAAAGTTGGATTTAAACTGGCATATCGTTGGCATGGAGCTCCTAGTGAGGAATTCTGTGATCTAGAATTGCCTAGGGCACTTGCCCAGTGACTTGCTAAAGGTCAATATTTCTCAAAGGCAGAAATTTAAACCCAAGTTTTCTTGACTTCAAAGCCAGTCTGGTACTTCATACTGTCTCTCTAGGACTTTTTGGGGTCAAATCCATAATTTTCCTAACATTAACTTTTCCGAGTGGATAAATCAGGCATTTTAAAATAATAAGAATCTGTCACAAGGAGAAACTAGTGCAAAGTGTTCTAAGAGGACCATATATAATCTCATGCTCTTTGTACTGGTCACTTCTGTTCTCTGAAAGAAGATGATTCTTAAATGTTCCTACTGTTTCAGGCAAGTGATGTAGAAAAGATTGCAGCAAAGTTGGTTAATGAGTTTCTTAATCAAGAAAGAAGTTATCAACAAATGAAGAGAACTACACACACACACATACACACACACAATATTTAGAACCCAGATTTCATCAGTGTGATTTCACATTTAATAGTAAGTGAAACTTGTTCATGTAAAGTGTTACTGCTACTACCTGTACTCTGAGAGTCTCCTTTTGAGGAAGACTGGGAAGCTGTGCAGCAGGTAGAGCTCCTAATAAATGCTTCTGGATATAGACAGAGACACAGAAATAATAAAATACAAACACAGTCATAAATATAGACAGAAACAAATACAGACATAGACATATACACAGAAACAGATACCCCACAGGTCCCCAAGATCCTTGAACCCACAGCATGACTAGTACCTGCCACAAATTCATTTTTACTCAGATTCAGTGACTGCTAAATCCATTTACCAATTTCAATCTCTTCTCTTAGAGATCTAGCCTATGGCCACCACAATCTTAGCAAGTTCTTGGCACTAGAATAGGCTAGGTAGGGTGTAGGTATGGAGATGTGAAAGATAAATTAAGCATTCTCTCTCTCTCTCTCTCTCTCTCTCTCTCTCTCTCTCTCTCTCTCTCTCTCTCTCTCTCTCACAAGGCAATTGGAGTTAAGCAACTTGCCCAGAGTCATATAGCTAGTAACTGTTTATGTATCTGAGGCCAGATTTGAAGTTATCTTATTATTTTTAATAATATCCAGCTTCTCTATTCAGGGAAGGAATGAATAAACCAATTATTTTATGAAGAAGTAAGAGGAAAGACATGGTAACTACTGGTGAAATTTTGGTAATATTGAATGATAATCCTTTAATCATACAACTCTCTCAAGTAGAGGTGTGCCCTCTCCCATCTCAATCAAAGGTGGAGTCAATCAAATATTAACAGGACAGTCAGTTCCCTTATGTAAATAAGAGGCTTGGATCTGGGTTCAACTAAGTACCACTTGTAATATAAAATTTGCCAGAATTTATATAGAGCTTAAAGTTTACAAAGCATTTGGCATATATTATCTTACTAGATCCTCACATCACCTCTCTGGAATAGGTGATATTATTATCCCCATTTTACAGATGAAAGAACTTAGGGTGAGAGAGATTAAGTGATTCTTTTTGGTCATGACTCTTATAAATATTTGAGATGGGATTTGAACTCAGGTTTTCCTGGCTCTAAATTTAGTACTTTTACCATTGTGCCAGTTAGATTTACCAGGATGGGGCATTATAAAAGGCTTTGAATATGTGTAGTATGGTACCCAGTTTAATAGAAATACAGTTTTCTCTTTCTTTAAATTTGCACTAAGCAAATTTGATTCCCCACTAACAGGCTCTGACTCTGGGCAGGATAGTGGGGGTGGGGAGGGGGTAGATTCAGAGGTCTGTAAAGCCCTTCTGGCTACCTACTGAAGAGCTATGGAGGAGGACAAGTGTATCCCTGGAAAAGGAGGAAGAGGTGTGCAGAATACTCCATTTATGTTAAGCAAGAGCATATACCTTTACCTGACTCCACTGACATGGTCTGAATTTAGATGCTAGAAACATTTTTCATTTTAAAGCTGAAAGCGTGCTTTCTGCCATACCAGCTATGGAACTGGCTTCCTTACCCCTTCTGTTCCTGACCTTTATTCTTTCCTTAATAGCTGCATGAATCTAGAGGTTTTATTATCTGTTACTTAATCTGTTATTATTTTGGAATCCAAAGAAACTGCTCTTACTTTACTTGACTACTTGTCTTTCTCTTCCTCTTCCTCCATTTTTCTTTTTTCTTCCCTTCTTCCTCCTCTTTTTTCATTACCATAATCATTATGATCATCTTTTTCTTTTCTCCTTCTCCTTGTCCTCCAGCTGCTCTTCCTCATTGTCCTTGTTCTCATCCTTGTTGTTGTCCTTCTTCTCCTTCTCCTGCTTCTTCTCTGTCATGATCTTCATTTTTGAGGGGTATACTCATAGCAGGTGCATCTCAAATACATTGGAGTACTGGATTATACTTCACAATTCAACTAAGTTGGAATCAAATACCTTATGCTTTCTCACTTTTATGTCTTTGTCTAGTCTGTTTCCTCAATTTTGAATGTTTTCTCCTCACCTTACTTCCTCTAAGAAACTTATCCATCTTTCAAATCCCTATTGCAATACCACTTCTTCCATGTACTTTCCCTATAGGCAAGGGAAATGCATTTCATGAGCTTTCAAGGCCTTTCCTAGCTCTGAGATTATGTATTCAGAAAGCATGAAGGAAAAAAGAAGACCCCTCCTTTTAGTTGTAAAGTCAATAATAATTTTCAATATTATGAGCGAACTGTTTGACAGGAGTGTTACTTTGTAAAATAGTAAAACCAAAATGGGATTGACACAACCATTTGGTCTGTCTTCATGGATGATGGCTTACTTGTATGCCTCTGATGTGATATTCACTAAAAACAAGAAAGAAAAAATAATAGTGAATAAGTTCTGTTCTTGAGGATGAGGGAGGCTGACCAGCACTTTGTCTGACATTCTACAAGACCAAAAGAAAGTGGGCTGCTCCTCTAATGAAAGAGATGGTGGTTAGATGTGAGAAAGGACTTCCTAACAAATCTTCACAACAAAATTTTCATTTCTGGAGGAAATCTGGAGGAATATAGAAAGATGAATTTCCTTCCTAATGTCTGGATTCAAAGTGGCCATTACTAAATATAAAGAAATGAGTGATAAGAATTTTATAGGATCCAGCTTTTTTTTTTTTTTTTTACTGTCAAATGGCATCCATAAGAGACATTTAAGGAAGAAAGAGCAAATAGAAGAAAGGATTAGTCTAGAAGAATCATGATATGACACAAAGAGCACTGATCTTGGAATCTGAAAATGGATTTAAATTTCAGCATCATCATTTACTATCTATGTGACCACTGGCAAGCCATTTCACTTCTTTTTTAATCTTAGTTTCTTCATCGGTAACAGGGAGATAATCATACTTCTGTTATCTGCCCCCAAAATTTGTTATGGGAAAAGCACTTTGAAAATCTAGAATTGCTACAGAAATATTTTTACACTTTAATTTCCATGTAATAATCTAGAGTCATTAATAGAGAGACCAGAAAGTGAGTTCTTCAGATCCAGCCATTCTGGAGAGCAGTTTGGAACTATGTCAAAAAGTTACCAAACTGTGCATACCCTTTGACTCAGCAGTGTTTCTATTGGGCTTATATCCCAAAGAGATCTTAAAGGAGGGAAAGGGACCCACATGTGCAAGAATGTTTGTGGCAGCCCTTTTTGTAACAGCTAGAAACTGGAAACTGAGTGGATGCCCATCAATTGGAAAATGGCTGAATAATTTATGGTATATGAATGTTATGGAATATTATTGTTTTGTAAGAAATGACCTGCAGGATGATTTCAGAGAGGCCTGGAGAGACTTATAGGAACTGATGCTAAGTGAAGTGAGCAGAACCAGAAGCTCATTATACAGGGCAACAATAAGATTATATGATGATCAATTCTGATTGGATGTGACTCTTTCCAACAATGAGATGATTGAGGCCAGTTCCAATGATCTTGTGATGAAGAGAGCCAACTACACCCAGAGAGAGGACTGTGGGAACTTAATGTGAATCACAACATAGCTTTTTCACTCTTGTTGTTTGCTTGCATTTTGTTTTCTTTCTCATTTTTTTTCCTTTTTGATTTGATTTTTCTTGTGCAGCAAAATAATTGTATAAATGTTTACATATATTTAGTTTAACATGTATTTTAACATGTTTAACATATATTGGATTACCTGCCATCTAGGGGAGGGGGTGGGGGGAAGAAGGGGGAAATTTGGAACACAAGGTTTTGCAAGGGTCAATGTTGAAAAATTATCCATTTATATGTTTTGAAAATAAAAAAGCTTTAATAAAAAAAAGAAAAAAAAGAGTGTTCTTTTACATATGTATGTATACATTATTTTTAGTTTTGAATTACAAATTTTATCCCTCTCTTCCCTCCCCCTAGTTGAGATGGTAAGCAATCTGATATACGTTATATACATGTAATCATATAAAACATTTCCATATTGTTATTTTGTATAAGATTCAAATAAAAGAAAGAAAGTAAATGAAATCATCTATGACTCCATTTCTTTAGGTAATCGCAGGGTGGTTCTTTCTCCTTAAGATAACTCTGGGTTACCTTCCACCCATCTTTACTTAGTAAGTTCATTAGGGAGTCTAAATTCTAAGCAAAACATAATTAATACAGCTACTTCAAAAAGGGTTGCTGTTTTTTTTAATTTCACCAAGCACTCTAAAACTGAATGGGAATGAATTTTTCTGCTTTATCTTCTAATTCTTTGATATTTTGATACTCTGATGGATCAATGATCTTGCTTCCTCTAGTGATGCTGATTGTCTTAATCCATATCCTGTCCAAAAGTCTTTAAAGGGGGGCTACATAGTGGGTAGCAAGACAATCTTTTTATTCTTCCATAATTGATTTCCAAGCCCAACTCCCACAGAAATTGCTCCAAACCTCATTTCTCCCAACTCTTCCTACTGTCTAAACTGAGAACCTTGTCTCTAACTTTATTGGGGGAAAAATTGAATCTATTGGCCATGAGCTCCTTTTTCAACCTTTCTCTTCATCTTAACACTTAACATCATTCTCTACTCTCTCCTCCTTTCCTCAAATTTATGACGAGTTGGCTCCTCTTTCCAAAACCAATCTGTCTCTCTCTACTCTTGAACCTATCTTCTCTCATGAATTGCCCACTCAATCATCTTTAATTCTCTAATCTTTAATCATTTCCTAAATATTATTTCCTATTACTTTAAATATACCTAAGTCCTTTTCACCCTCTCACTCAATTCTATCATCTTGTCAAACTATTGTCCTATATCTTTCCTACTTTTCTCTACCAAACTTTGAGAAAAAGCACTCTATTAGTTCCTCCACTTTCTTTCTTCTTATTCATACTTCAATCTTTTGCATCCAGCTTCTGACCTCATTATTCAACTGAAATTGATCTCATTAAAATTAACAATTATTTCTTAATTGCCAAATATGTGGATTTTTTTCTTTAGCCTTCATTCTTCTTGATCTCTCTCGTGTACTTGGTCCTTTTGATTGCCTTCTCTTCCTAGATACTTCTCTTCTTTCTGAGATTTTATCACACTACTTTTTCTTGGTTCCCTTAACAGTCCTCAGTCCCTTTTGCTGTCCCTTCATCAATATCATGTCCCCTTAATGTCCAGGTTGCCTCCTCCCCTCTAAATACACACACATATATATATATACAATATATACATGTACAAATAATACATATATATACATACATGTGTGTATATATACAAATACACACATTTTTATCTTTCTCTTGATGGTCTCTTCAGTTCCCTTGTATTTAATTAAGATAATTATGCAGTTGACTTGAAGATCTATATTTTGAGTCCTAATATAGGTAGCACATTGGATAGAGGACTGGATGAAAATTCAGGAAGAATTGAATTCAAATAAAGTTCTCAGATACTTATAAGCTGTCACTTAACCCTATTTGCCTGAATTTCCTCATTTGTTAAATGAGCTAGAGAAGGAAATGACAAATCAGCCCAGAATCTTTGCCAAGGACAATCTTTGTGTTATAAATGGGTTCAGGAAGAGTTTGATATGATTGAAATGACTGACTTGAAATCTCCTGAATTGTATCACTTCATAACCAACTGTTTAGTGTATGTTTTAAAAAGGATATCCTAGGGATATTTCAAATTCAGTGTGTTTAAAACAAAAACAAACAAAAACAAAAAAAAACCTTATTATCTTTCCCCTCAAAGTCTAGCCCTTTATTGAATTTTCCTATTTTTGTGGAAAACATCCTTCTTATTTTAGGCTCCTACTTGCCCAATGTTGGCATTACTCTTGACTTTTCTTCCTCTGTTTCACCCAGAATATCCAATCAGTTGCTGAATTTTGTTGTTTTTCCTCCAAGGCATCTTTCATATCTTACTGATTTTTTCTTCTTATAAAGCCACCACTTTAGTTCAGACTGTTATCACCTCTTGCCTAGAAAATTACAATGCTCTCCTAATTGGTCTTCCTCTTTTTTTTTTTTTTTTTAAACGTTTCCTCCTACTCCAATCCATCTGCCATATAGCTGCTGAAGTCTCCTGAAGCACAGATTTGGCTGTGTCATTTCCCCACTCAATAAATTCCAGTGACTGTTGCTTCTAGGATAAGCTCTTTGTTTGGCTTTTGTTTTATTTTATTATCCTGATTTTAAACACCTCCCTCCAAGAGCATTTCCATTCACACAAAAGAACACCAAAAAGTTACTTTATATGAAACCTCTTTTCACATTGATTTTTTTTTCTTTTTAAGGTGTAGAGTAAACCTTACATTTAACTTTCTTTAAAATTTTTTAATAATAGCTTTTTATTTTCAAAATACATGCAAAGAGTTTTCAGCATTCACCCTTGCAAAACTTTGTGTTCTAAATTTTTCTCCCTCCCTTTCCCCCATTCCTTCCCCTAGACAGCAAGTAATCTTATATAGGTTAAACATGTGAAAGTTTTCTATATATATTTCCACATTTATCATGAAATCAGTAAAGTAAAATCAGACCAAAAAGAAAAGAAAATGAGAAAGAAAAAAAAGCAAGAAAATAACAACAAAAAAGATGAAAATACTATGCTGTGTTTCAAATTCTGTCCCCATGGTGCTCTTTCTGGATGCAGATGGCTTTCTCCATCACAAGTCTATTGAAAATGGCCTGAAATCATCTCATTATTGAAAAGAGAGAGTTTACATTTAACTTTCAAAAATGTCCTGCTGGTCTGTGCTTCCTTCCATTCTCTTTTGTGCACTTTTAAAATGCAACAAAGGGCCTTTTTTGGGGGGGGGGGGATCTCACTGATGCTTTCTTCTCATGCTGCCCCTTTAATTATTTCTTAATAATCAGGAAATTTGCTTTATTTGTAACTATTCCCTCTACCATATTATGCCTTTTTACTCCTCCCCAATCTCTATTAATTTCTCTGTGAGTTTCATGTGTTTCTATACCAAACTATGTTCAGTCGTCTTTTGTACATTTCAAATAAAAATGAGTTCATTCACTTTCCTCTGTCCCTCCTGATTCTTTCTTCAAGAGCTTATATGTCATTTTTTTAATCACTAGTCTCATTTTTCCTAGGTATTCATGAAATTTTTGTGGAAAACACATTTTTTCCCTTTGCATCACTCTTTGCAGTTGTCATGGAGCTAGATATGCAACAATTTTGATATTGGATATTGTTTTCTTTGATTTATTCATTTCTCCAGCTTTTATTTTTGAATTGGAGCTTTGTGTGAGGCTAGACTCCTGCCATACTTCCTGTTAACACTTTTGGGTAGGGTGCTTGGCCTTGCTTAGTTCAAAGCTGGTTTCTTGGAATCTTGTTCTAACCACCACCTCCTAGCGTCTGCCCTACCTGAGATTTTTGAGATACAGCATCTAAGATCTTCAGGATTAAGACATCTCATGATAGAGACCTCGGAGGCCCAGGACCTGGGCTGTCCCTGATCTGAAATTTGCCTTCTGTACTTGCAAAGTTCTTATCCTGGGGCTTTCTAAACATGCTGGGATTTTCTCAGGGAGGTCTACTCTCTTGCTGCCTCTAGAAAGGTTATAGTCCTATCTCTGGGAATAGTCATTTTATTTGATTGACTCTTTTTTATACTGTCCATAGGCTGACCCCTTGTGAAACTTTGAGGTGCAGGATATTATTTACAATGATTTTTCATTGGATTTCTCGATAATTTTTTGTCAATGTGAACTTCAGGGTATTGCTAGAGTGAATATGTGAAAGCTGGGTGGTTTGCCCTTCATTCAGGTAGCTATCAGCTTTGCTGATCTTTTGTTGCATCTTTCCTCAGTGCTGATAATCATCATGGCAGCATTTTAAAATAGGAGAAAATGGCAAGCATATATCTGTGCCCTTAGAATGCTGACATTTATTTTGTGAGGGATGTTTCACCTCTTTCTGGTTACTCTTGTGCAAATCCAGTCCAAAAGTCCCCATTTGGATTTTAAAGCCCTTTACAAACTGTCCCCCCACCAATCTTTCTAATCCAAATATAAGTACTCCCCTTTCTACACTCTATAAATTAGCCAGACTAGCCTTCTCTAGTCTTCATACATGAACATCATTTGTCTCTGCCACCTGTGCCTTTCCACTGACCACTCTCATGCCTATAATGTATTCCTTTTTTGCTTCTGGTTCTTGGAAGCCTTAGTTTCCCTCAAGGTGCAGTTCAAAAACAACATTCTCTATGAAATGTTTCCTGACACTCGTATCTGTTAATGAGTTTTCTCCTAACCTACCTTGTTTTTTTAAACTATCTTTTATTTATTCTGTATTTATTTATTATAAATGTTTCCACTGATAAAAATGGAAACTTCTTCATATCAGTGATTATTTCATCTTTGTTTTTGTAATCCCAGGTACTAGCACAGTGCCTGAAATGTAGTTAATACTTAATATACACTTGAATGATCAAATTAACAGGGCCCTAGCGTGATAAACTGCCTAGGGAAAAAAATCTAGTCTCAGCTGAGATCTTGTGAGAAAATTAGCAGGATATGAAGTTGGAGCTCTCAGGGTAACAAGATCCAAGATGGTAGGCAAGCAATGAGAAAGGTGTTTGAAGTGATGATCTAAACCCAAAAAGATTAATACAACAAGGGAGAACAAAGAGCTAAGAAGAATGGAAGGCTTGGCATGGTGCTGGTATTGATAGACTCCATCTGGGATAGTATTCTCTGAAAGCAGAGTTGTTGCTAGCTGTGTCCTCAAACATTAGTATTGTCTGATCTTAGACAAGAAAACTCCTAGGGTAATGGATTATTTGCTTGGGGAAAATTTGTAGTAATTATGGCTGTTATTCAGTAGTTTCAGTCATGTCTGACTTTTCATGACCCCCCTTGGGCTTATCTGGGCAAAGATACTGGAGTGGTTTGCCATTTCCTTCTCATTTTATAGATGAGAAAACTGAGGCAAACAGGGGTAAGCAACTTGCCCACAGTCACACAGCTACTAAATGTCTAAAGCAGAATTTGAACAATAGTTACAAGAAATAGGTGAAATGGCCTCCACAAAATAAACATCAGAGTTTCAGTGGCACAAATACATGCTTGCCATCTTCTCTTCCTATTTCAGAATGTTGTCATGATAATTATCAGCATTAAAAAAAAGATGCAACAGAAGATCAGAGAAGCTGAGAAGCACCTTGAAGTGAAAACCCCTTTTTTCACTCTAGGCAATAACTTTAACAATTTAGTGTCTGATAAACCCAAAGACCCCAGCTTCTGGGATAAGTACTCACTATTTGGCAAAAACTGCTGGGAAAATTGGAAACTAGTGTGGAAGAAATTAGGGCTTGATCCATACCTAACACCACATACCAAAATAAGATCTAAATGGGTTCATGATCTAGATATAAAGAGTGATATTGTAAGCAAATTAGAGGAACGTAGTATGGTTTACCTCTTAGACTTGTGGAGATGGAATAAATTTATGTCCAAAGAAGATCTGGAACTCCTAATTGAACACCAGATAGATAATTTTGATTATATTAAGTTAAAAAGTTTCTGTACAAATAAAACTAATGCAGACAAGATTAGGAGGGAAGCATCAAATTGGGAAATCATCTTTACATTTAATGGTTCTGATAAAGCCCTCATTTCTCAAATATAGAGAGAATTGTCTTATATATATAAGAATTCAAGCCACTCTTCAATAGATAAGTGGTGAAGGGATATGAACAGACAATTTTCAGATGATGAAAGTAAAACCATCTCTAGTCATATGAAAAGGTGCTCCAAATCACTATTGATCAGAGAGATGCAAATTAAGACAACTCTGAGGTACCACTACACACCTGTCAGATTGGCTAAAATGACAGGAAAAGATAACAATGAATGTTGGAAAGGATGTGGGAAAACTGGGACACTGATACATTGTTGGTGGAACTGTGAATGGATCCAACCATTCTGGAGAGTAATTTGGAGCTATGCTCAAAAAGTTATCAAACTGTGCATACACTTTGACCCAGCAGTGTTTCTATTGGGCTTATATCCCAAAGAGATCTTAAAGGAAGGAAAGGGACCCACATGTGCAAGAATGCTTGTGGCAGTCCTTTTTGTAGTGGCTAGAAACTGGAAACTGAATGGATGCCCATCAATTGGAGAGTGGCTGAATAAATTATGGTATATGAATGTTATGGAATATTATTGCTCTGTAAGAAATGACCAGCAGGACAATTTCAGAGAGGTCTGGAGAGACTTGCATGAACTGATGCTGATTGAAACGAGCAGAACCAGGAGATCATTATACACGGCAACAACAATATTACATGATGATCAATTCTGATGGACATGGCTCTCTGCAAAAAAGAATTGTCTCAAACCAGTTCCAATTGTTCACTGAAGAAGACCATATACGCCAAGAGAGAGGGATATGAAATATGGACCACAACATAACATTTTCATGTTCTCCATTGATGTTTGCTTGCATTGTGTTTCCTTTCTATGATTGTCTTTTTTTTTTCTTGTAGATAGGATTTTTCTTTCACAACTTGTCAAGCATTTCAACATTATTAACATGTAGTGGACTTCCTGCCATCTAGGGGAGGGGAGGGGACTGGGGGTAAAATTTGTAATGGAAAGCTTTGTAAAGATCAATGCTGGGGAACTACCCATACGTATGTTATACAAATAAAAAGCTTTAATAAAAAAATTTTTTAAAAAAGAAAACCCCTTTTTTAAAGACTTTCTGAAGTCCAGATCCAAATAGTGTTTTTCAATCCTTGCTGTACAAATGTCAAATCGGACTTGGTGGCCAGAGTCCCAGGTTGACCATGCATCTTGCCACATTCAATTTCCAAGACTTCTTCTATTGCACTTACAGTGTCTAAAGCTTGAAACTTAATCCTTTTAGAAAAATTGATGGTCAAGAAAAACTTTGAAGCTTTATGTTCATTTTCTTCTTCTGATGAAGATTCTGGAGGATATAATAAAGATGTGTGTTCCTGATTCTAAGCCCAGTGTTCTATCCATTGCATGCACCACCTAGATGCTCTTAGTAGTAATTTGCATTACTTATATTTTAACGATGATGAAGGGAGCAACCATAGCCCAAAATTCTGGATATTCCATCCAAAATGCCTAGCATTTTTGGAATATGTCCATGCTGCTTAAAGGATGATACTTCTCTATTTTGGAAATTTGGAGAGTGGTAAGGCAGAGGAGAAGTAAGGAAGTACAGAATAATCCTAGCAAAATGGTGGCCAATTAAATAGTGCTTAAAACATTCTCCAAGGGGGAGGAAGGTAGGAGGAGGTAAAGATGAAGAATGAAGAAAGGAAAACATAGAATCATCTCCTTTCAGTGTCAGCAGGAATAGATTCCATGAAGATCTTTAGGATAAGATGAGATGGTCTATTTTGATACTTTATTCTTCTTCCTGAACCTCAGTTATGTATCAGCTTAAGTGCTTAAACCATTCCCAGAGGACTAGAGTGCATTAGACACCACCAGTAAAAGTTACACTGTATTTATTTATTCCCCAGGAGCCCAGAGGGATCTGAATAAAATGAAAGGGCAGAACATGTAGAGACCATAAAAAGAGAGTTTGGTTTTTATGCAGTGGAAGGAAACCTGGGGAATTAATTCCCAACTGGCAGAGGCCAGGGTGACAGTAACTGAGTTTTAAGTAGGCAGGGAGAGAATCCTGTGGAGAAAAAATCAAGAAGACTTGATAAAGCAGGCCAGAAGCAATGAATTGGTGGGAAGGGAGGTTGCAAGCTGGGGATGGACCTGCCAGTGATATTCACTGCTGTGTTGAATGTGAGGTAAGATAGGGGTCTTTTAGAGCACAGCAGAAACCAGGTCTCATAAAAAGACAACAAATTTCAAAAGGAATAGAGCTAAAAACATTCCCAAAGGGCTATGTGTCTATGATCTATGGGGCAACATTTTCTGGGTAATTAATAATCAACTTATTGGTTAGGTTAGCTAATAATCAAATTATCTTAGAAAATTAAAGACCCCCCAGTAGAAATATTACATGAGGAGCTGAACTGAGTCTTCAGGTCCTCCTGCTGAGAATGTGGCTTGGTCATGAGACTCAGCTGCCTTCAGAAATCTAAGCAGGGGGATCCATCTCCACTAAGATCACCCTGGTTGGTTTTCTCCTTCATGAGCTGGGTCACAGGATAGCATTTCTTGGACAAAAGAGGAACAAAACCCAGAACTCTATACTTGCAGATTAGAAATTTTTGAGATATTTAGGGAAAGCCAATTCATACTGTGAAGAATGAGGGCAAGGAGAGGGGAGTGGTAGGTCATTGTCTGTCAATAAATATTTATTAAACGCCTGCTGTGTGCCAGACACAAGTGCTAGGGATATAAAAAGAGGCAAGACAGTCTTGGTCCACGAGGAGCTCACAATATAATGGGTGAGACAATAAGCAAACAAATATGTACAATGAAGTTATATATTTCCTATTAAGTAGAAAATAATTAAAAGAGAGAAGCCACTAGAATTAAAAGGGGTTTGCAAAGACTCCCTATAGAAGATGGGATTTTAATGGGTTTAATTAGGACTTAAAGGAAGCCAGGGAAAGCAGTAG
>JAJPUD010002429.1:275433-323289 GCA_023553655.1 Myrmecobius fasciatus
TCAAAGAGTATGTGATGGGAAATAAGGTATAAGAAGCCTGGAAACATAGAAAGGGGCTAAGTTATAAAGGGCTTTGAATGCCTAATAGAGGATTTTATGTTTGATCCTGAAGGTAATAGGGAGTCATTGGAGTTTATTGGGAAGGGGATGACTTGGTTGGACCGGTGTTTTAGGAAAATCACTGGTGGCTGAAGGGAGGATGGATTGGAGTGAGAAGAAACTTGAGGCAAGCGGACCCTGTAGCAGGTGACTGCAATAATCCAGGTGGGAGGTGATGAAAGCCTATTCAAGAGTGGTAGCAGTGCCAAAGGAGAGAAGGAAGCATATTTGAGATATGGTGCAAAGGTGAAATCAATGAGTTGTATCAACAGATTGGCTATGGGGAGAGGGGGAAGAGATAGGGTGAGAGAAAATGAAGAGTTGAGAATAGGGGATGGTTTACCTCTTAGACTTGTGGAGATGGAATAAATTTATGTCCAAAGAAGATCTGGAACTCCTAATTGAACACCAGATAGATAATTTTGATTATATTGGCAAGATGGTTTTGCCTTCTATAGTAATATGGAGAGAGTTTAGGGAGAAAGATAATGAGTTCAGTTTTTGACTTGTTGAGTCCTAAGATATCTACTGAATTTCCAGTTTGAGATATCTGATAGACAGTTGAAGATGTAAGATTGAAGCTCAGTAGAGAAGGACAGGTAGATTTAGGAATCATCAGCATAAGAATGAGGAGAACATTGTACACAGTATCAGCAAGCTTGAATGATTATCAACTATGACAGGTTTAGCTCTTTCCAGCAACATGGTGATCCAAGATAATTCCAATAGATGTGGAACAGAAAATACCATCCGCATTCAGAGAGAGAATGTTGGAATGTAGATCAAAGCATACTATTTTCACCTTTTTGTTTGTTTGCTTTTTCTTTCTTGTGGTCTTTCCTTCCCCTTTTTGGTTTGATTTTTTTTTTGCACAGCATGACAAATTTGGAAATATGTTTAAAAGGATTGTATGTGTATAACCTACAGCAGATTGTTTGCTGCCTTGAAAAGGGGGGAGGTAAGGGAGGGAGGGAGAAAAAATTTGGAACACAAAATCTTGTAAAAGTGAATGTTGAAAATTATTTTTACATGTATTGGAAAAATAAAATACTATTGAGGAGGAAAAAAGAATCAGTCAAGAGACTGAAATTAAATCCATGGGAACTGATGAGATCATCAAGCACAGTATTATAGAAGAAGAAGAGAGGTCCCAGTACAGAATCCTGAGGGACATCTATGGTTAGAAGGCATGATCTGGGGAAAGAATCAGCAAGAAGATTGAGAAGTGTTCAGATAATTAAAAGAAGAAACAGGAGAGAGTGATATCCCCCAAATCTAGAGACAAGAGAGTACCAAGAAAAAGATAATTAACAGCCTCAAAGGCTGCAGAGAGGTCAAGAAGCATGAGGATTGAGAAAAAGCCATTGAATTTTGCAGCTAAGATCACTAGTAACTTTGGAGAGGAGATTGGAAACCAGGTTGTGAAAGGAGTTAAGAAGAGAGTGAGAAAAGAGAAAATGCCCATTTATTGTGGACAACATTTTTAATGATTTATCCAAAAAGGGCAGAGGAGAAAGGGGATAATAGTTATTGGGGATTGAAGGACCAAATGAGAATTGGGAAGGATAAAGTAAGAGGTGGTAAGCAAAGGAAGGTATACCTGAGGATCCAAGACAAGTAGTCCTTTAAAGACGTCCTTTCCAATATTAATAACATTAGAAATAATAATAATAATAGTAAAAATAAAATGAACAAGTGGACAATGAGGGTTTGGACCCTGAAATATAGCCAAGCATTCTCTGTTTCCTTCTAATCAAATGTGTGGAATTTTTGAAACCTATTTTGGTGACAATTAGAAATTTTTGCTATATAATAGTGAACAGCCTTCTAATTGACTTTGTAGCCAGAAAACTGGATAATTAGGAGGTATGGAGATGGAACTGAGTTTGCACAAAAGGACCTATATACCTCTTTCTTAGCCCGTTTTGGTCCGAGGGAGGCAGGAACTGCTGTGAACCCTGTATGAGCTATTTCAGCAACTTCCTTATCTCCCCATCCAGCAGCCATGTGTCTGTAAACACACGGAACTGCTATTTCTTTTATCCCTTTTGTGTCTTATTCATTCCTAAATTCAAGTTAATATGTATACTGTGAGGGAATTGATTAAATCACAACCTTATTAGCTTCAAAAGGTTGAAAGAATCCTCAAAGGTCCCCTCAGCAGCCAGTGGAAGCAACAGCATAGCAAAGGAGTAAGCTTCATGACCCTCCCCAACAGTGGATGAACTCATCAGCAGAAATACTCTGCTCTGCAAGGATTCAGCTCAGCTGAACAAGGGAATGACTTTTCCATTGAAGATGCATCACCTTGAATTGACCTTCATGGGGACCATATTAAAGGAGCAAATTACTTCCAAGTTCAAGAGCCACTAGACATCCCTGGTCTCCATGTATTTACTATACCTATGTCCTACTGCCTTTATTTATACCAACTACTTAAGCTTTATCTACTCTCTTCAGGAATCTATATACAAGGGAAGACTATGGTCCTAGTTTGAGTGTACCATCCTTGCCATTTTTGTTGTTTAGTCATTTTTAGCATATCTTACTTTTTATAACTCCATTTAGGATTTTCTTGGCAAAGATTTGGAGTGGTTTGCCATTTTTTCTCTAATTCATTTTACAGATAAGGAAACTGAGGCAAATTTGTGTAATTTATATATATATATACATATATATATAATTATATATAATGTCTAGTTTCCCAAAACGCTTCACATAAACATATATCCCCATTTTACAAATGAGGAACTTGGGGCTGAAAAAGATTAATCCTTATACTAAATACACAGGAAAACTCTATGTAAATTCAAAGATGTCATGAATCCCGCCCAGGATCACACTTTTAGTAAGCTATGAAGAAATGGACATCTAGACTTCCCAAGAACTTGCCATAATAATACTGGAGGAATCTCTTGATTGAAATGCTGGCTATTTTCAGTTGTCTAAGAAGGAATCCTTATTTAATTCTTTTGGGTGTTGTGAAAATGAAGATTTTGTCTGTGGAACATATGCTGTGCAATTTGGAACTATGCTCAAAAAGTTATCAAATTGTGCATACCCTTTGATCCAGCAGTGTTTCTACTAGGCCTATATCCCAAAGAGATCTTAAAGGAGGGAAAGGGACCCACATGTGCAAAAATGTTTGTGGCAGCCCTTTTTGTAGTGGCAAGAAACTGGAAATTGAAAGGATGTCCATCAATTGGAGAGTGGCTGAATAAATTATGGTATATGAATGTTATGGAATATTATTGTTCTATAAGAAACAATCAGCAGGATGATTTTAGAGAGACCTGGAAAGACTTATATGAACTGATGCTAAGTGAAATGAGCAGAACCAGGAGATCATTGTACACAGCAATAGCAATATTATATGACGATCAATTCTGATGGATGTTTCTCTTTCCAACAATGAGATGATTGAGACCAGTTCCAATGATCTTGTGATGAAGAGAGCCATCTACACCCAGAGAGAGAGGACTGTGGGAACTGAGTGTGGATCACAACATAGCATTTTCACTCTTTTTGTTGTTATTCACTTGAATTTTGTTTTCTTAATTATTTTCTTTCCTTTTTGACCTGATTTTTCTTGTGCAGCAAGATAATTATATTAATATGTTTACATATATTGGATTTAATATATATTTTAACATGTATAACATATATTGGATTACTTGCCATCTAGGGGAGAGGAAGGGAAAATTTGGAATACAAGGTTTTGCAAGGGTCAATATTGAAATATTATTCATCCATATGTTTTGAAAATTAAAAGTTTTAATAAAAAAAAGAAACATATGCTGTGGCAGGTCAATTTCAGGAGCTTATTGATAAAGAACTTTGGATTTGAGTTGAAAGACCTGGGTTCAATTAATTCTACCACTGATTTCCTGTGTGACCTGGAGCAAGTTTAAAAAAAAAAGTGTGCGTGTGTGTGTTGTTGTTGTTGTTGTTGTTGTTTTGTTTTACTATCTTTAGTTCTGTTTCCTCATCTTCAAAATGCATGTATGTGAGAGGGTGGTAATGAGCATGGGGGGAGACTAGATTGTCTTCCAGGTCTTTAAAAATTTTGTATCCTATTACTGTGTATCAGTTTTCTGATACCAGCCTAAATTACTAAGGGCAAAGAAGCTTAACAGTAGATTGACCACAGAATAATGAAGTTTTGGGTTATCATAATTCTTGAAATGGGAAGGAATCGTGATCTGTGCTGGTATAAGAAGTTTCTAGATCCATCATAATTTGCTGTTGTTGTTTAGTCTTTTTTCAGTTGTTTTTATTTGGGGTTTTCTTGGCAAAGATATTGGAGTGTTTTTGCCATTTCCTTTTCCAGTTCATTTTACAGATGAGGAAACTGAGGCAAACAGGGTTAAGTGACTTATCCGGAGTCACACAGCTAATGAGTGTCTGCAGTTGGATTTGAACTCAGAAAGATGAGACTTCTTTTTTGTTTTTCTTCTATTAGTATTTTATTTTTTTAGATAACTCAAAGATAGTTTTCAACTTTCACCTCTGCAAAATCTTGTGTTCCAAATTTTTCTTCCACTCTCTCTTTCCCTTCTGTCCAAGGCAGCAAGCAATTCAATATAGGTTAGACATATATATTTCTTCTAAATATATTCCCATATTCGTCATGCTATGCAAAAAAAATCAGAATAAAAGAGAAAAACAAAAAAAGGAAAAAAAAACAAGCAAAGAAACAACAACAACAAAAGGTGAAAATACTATGCTTTGATCCACCTTCAGTCTCCATTGGTCTCTCTCTGGATGTGGATGGCTGTGGATGGCTCTCTCCATAAGTCTATTGGAATTGCCTTTTGAGTAACCTCATTATTGAAAAGAGCCAAGTCCAATCCAGTTGATTATCATATAATCTTGTTGTGACTAGGTACAATATTCTCCTGGTTCTGCTCACTTCATCTGGCATCATGTAAGTCTTTCCCAGGCTTATCTGAAATCAACCTGCTTATCTTTTCTTTCTTTTTTTTTCACAATCATTTTTTATTTTTTTTATTTTTAAAACATATGCATGGATAATTTTCAACATTAACCCTTGCAAAATCTTGTATTCCATTTTTTTCTCTCCCTTTTCCCTACCTTCTTCCCTAGATGGCAAGAAATTAATATATTTTAAACATGCCTTTTTCTATACATATTTTCACAGTTATCATGCTGCACAAGAAATGTCAGATTAAAAAGGAAAAACTGAGAAAAAAGCAAATAAAAATAAAAAGTGAAAATACTATGTTGTGGTCCACATTCACTTATCACAATCCTCTCTCTGGGTGCAGATAGCTCTCTTCATCATAAGATCATTGAAAATTGCCTGAATCATCTCATTGTTGGGATCAAAATTGATCACGTATAATCTTATTGTTGCCATATATAATGATCTCTTGGTTCTGCTCGTTTCACTCAGCATCAGTTCATGCAAGTCTCTCCAGGCCTCTCTGAAATCATCCTGCTGGTTGTTTCTTACAGAACAATAATATTCCATAACATTCATATACCATAATTTATTCAGCCACTCTCCAATTGATGGGTGTCCATTCAGTTTCCAGTTTCTAGCCACTACAAAAAGGGCTGCCACAAACATTTTTGCACATGTGGGTCCCTTTCCCTCCTCTAAAATCTCTTTGGGTTATAGGCCCAATAGAAACACTGCTGGGTCAAAGGGTATGCACAGTTTGAGAACATATAATTCTTGAAAAAAAAACAGCAAAGCTGAAAGAACACCAAAGACCAGCATCCTCTTTCTATCATGAACAATTCATATTCGATTCAACAAACATTTATTAAATGCTTACAGCATGCAAGAACCTATACTATACATACTCTTTGCTCTTCCAGTACTTGTTCCAAATACATACAGATATCTATGCTGCAGAAATCCCAGAAGCAATAGCAAGGAACAAGCTCTTGGCTAATCATGAATTGGGTTGATGTGGCTAGTTAATCAGGACTATTGGTTATTATGGAGCCCAGGAGGAAGTCAGCATCATTCTAATGATTGAGGGGTGGAGTGCGGCAGGAAAAACAGGTGGAGCATATGCAGAAAGTATTTTTCCAGCCAGAAACAGACCAGAGTGTTCTCTTACCTTTCCTTCTTCCAATTTCCCACTTTCCTTTTCTAAGGAGAAATGGAAGCAATCCTGGCAATGAGAATGTGAAGAAACAGACTGAATTAGAATGATTTCCTCACCTGAGGAAAAGACTGAAGACTTGAATGATTAAGCAGAAATGAGCCATGAAGAAAAAACTATGAATACATGGACACAAACAGCCTTCCCTCTACAAGTCCTCACATAGGATGGTATATTTTATTCATCCTCAAGAGAAAAGCCACTGAACTGATATTCAGGAGATCTGGATTCAAGTCTTGGCTCAAGCATCAACTAATTATGGGACTCCTTCCCTACTCTAGGACTGCTGATTTTTCTACTCATCTTTTACTTATTTTTTAATGATAGCTTTTTATTTTCAAAATTTATCCAAAGATAGTTTTCAACATTTACCCTTGCAAAATCTTGTGTTCCAAAATTTTCTCCCTCTCTACGGTCACAGCAAGCAATCCATGTTAAATATGAACATTTCTTCTATACATTTTCCACATTTATCATACTGCACAAGAAAAATCTGATTAAAAAAAGAATGAGAAAGAAAACAAAAAACAATCAATTACAAAAAAGATGAAAAAACCTATGTTGTGATCCACATTCAGTCCCCATGGTGCTCTTTCTGGATGCAGATGGCTCTCTCCATCACAAGTTTATTGGAATTGGCCTGAATTACCTCATTATTGAAAAGAGCCATGTCTGATCATCACCTAATGATCACAAAACTGATCATCACCTAATCTTGTTGTTGCCATGTACAATGATTTCTTGGTTCTACTCATTTTACTCAGCATCAGTTCATATAAGTCTCTCCAGGCCTCTCTGAAATCATCCTGCTGATCATTTCTAATGGAAATGATCCCATAACATTCATATACCATAACTTATTCAACCATTCCCCAACTCATGGGCATCTACTCAGTTTCCAGTTCCTTGCCACTAGAAAAAGGGCTGCTACAAACATTTTTGAATATGTATGTATGTCCCTTTCCTTTTTTTTTGTCCATCTATTCATTTTTTAAAACCCTACTCAAAAGCTGTCTCTACCCGAGAGCTTTCCTTGTTTTCCCCAGTCTCCTGGACCTCATTTATCATGTCCTATCAGAGGAAATGATAATTTATTTTTCTCCTAAATCACAAACTCTATGTGGGCAGGAACTGTCTCCTAATTAAATTCTGTTATCTCCCATTTTATCTATCATTGTGTCCTTATACAATTATCCCTTCCATATTATGAGAATTAATAATCTGGAAAATTCTTATAAAAAATTTTGTACCAGAGAAGTCTGAATTATTATGGTATTAAAAGATAAAAACATGTTGAAATACAATATGGAATAGAATACCATGCATATATTTTATGCGTTTCTGAGTTTCAAAGTGTTTTTTGTGTTATCTGGTGGCTTTTGTGTGTCATTTGAAGCTATACAAAATTCCCCCCTCATTCCCCTTTAATTTCTTATGAGAGTGGGTTAAGTTGCAATGTGGAAGCGATAACTGCATATAGGAGGTGACTGTTGAATGAATGAATGATTCGGACAAGTAATTTTCCCTTTCTTGGGCTTTAGTTTCTGCCTCTGTAAGCTGCAGCTGAACTATATTCTAATGGTCCATGTTCCACGGACAAGCACACACCATAATGATACTACATATGGTATAAAAGTGCTTACACTCGGGGAAACAGCAGCATGAGAGGGAAGTGGAAAGTTAGGGAATTTTTCAATGTCTGGGACCATAGAAGGTGGGGGGACTGGCCGCCACAACCAAATTAGCCACTCCCAGCTGGCAGGGCATGTGGATGGATCTAGGCTGGAGCAGGCTGAGGTCCCACTCCTGGCAGACAGAGCTGAGCCTCTTTTACTGAGGCTCCCCACCCTAGAGGGAAGGGGTGGAAGGGAAGCCTATGACATCATCATTTGGGTTGGGGCCAATGACATCACCAGGAGGGCCAGCCGCCAGCCACAGGGAGTTATTTATGGAAATGGCTGAGCACCAGGTCCAGATCTTGAGCTGTTTCAGATGTGAGTGGAGACATAGCCTCCAGCTGTCTTAGCAAAGCTGCCAGACCTGGGCTTACCAAGGGAAGGAGAGAGGAGGAAACTCTGAAAGCAGCCAACTGAAGGGGATAGACCTCTTCAGAGCCTTCTGGGGACTTCAAGTAATGAGAATCAGTTTAATGGTTCCATGCATCCTTTGTGTCAGCCTTCTGTCTGCCTAGTCAGTTCAGATGGTAGAGCCAAAAGACTGGCTCTAATTCTATTGAGTTAGCCCTCAGACACATACTAGCTATGTCACCCTGAGCAAGTCATTTAACCCTATTTGCCATGGTTTCCTCATCTGTAACATGATCTGGAGAAGGAAATGGCAAACCGCTTGCTGTGTGACCCTGGACAGGTCACTTAATCCTGTTTGCCTCAGTTTCCTCATCTGTAACATGATCTGGAGAAGGAAATAACAAACCACTGTAGTATCTTTGCCACAAAAACCCCAAAGAGGTGGCAAAAAGTTGGACACAACTGAGATGATTGAACACAACAGCAATTCTATTGTCCCATACTTAGTATGTTGTTGACATTAGCCAAGTCTCTCAAAGCATGGATTTGAATCCTAGATCTGATTCTTTTGTGATTTGGGGCAAATCATTTAACTTCTTTTGAGAGTCATTTTCTCCTCTATCAAATCATGGGGTTGGATTAGATCACTGTTTTCAATGTGTAGTCCCTGGAGGATCCCAAAATTTTTCAGGGGGTATATGAAATCAAAACTATTTTCATAATAAATTTGTTCTTATCGATTAGTTTTTCAGTAGTATCCAACTCTCTGTGACTCCATTTGGGATTTCTTGGCAGAAATACTGGAGTGGTTTGCCATTTTCTCCTCCAGTTCATTTTATTGTTGAGGAAATTGACACTAGCAGGATTAAGTGACTTACTCAGAGTTACAAAGCTAGTAAGTATCTGAGGTCAGATTTAAACTCAGGAAGATAAGTTTTCCTGCCTTTAGACCACTCTACCATTGTACCACTTAGCTGCCCCTAAAAATATAAAGTCTTAACTTAAGTCTTCACTTTATGCTAGGTGGCAAAGTAGGTAGAACTGAGAAATCACAATTAAATAGGGAAGGCAACATGCAAATAATTTTGTATAATCTAGCTCTATACAGAATAAATTGGAAATAATCATTGGAAAGAAATTCCAAGAATTAAAAGGGACTAGGGAAAGTTTCCTGTAGAAAGTGAAATTTTATCAGGGACTTGAAGAAATCAAGGGAAGCCAGATGAAGAGGAAGATCATTCCAGACATGGAGGACAGCCAGTAAAAAAAAGAGCAACAAGAGGAGGTCAATGTCACCAGGTGGAAAAATATATTCGATTAAGTGAGTGTATGGGAATGGTGTAATGATGGTTGTCATTGTTTGTTCTTCCAAGGAAGTAATGCTATGACAAGCCATGCAAAATCACCTGCCTCACTTTCCCCTCTAAAACCATCTGGGTCCAGTGGCCAGATATAGATCAGGATGACTGGAGATGGCCCTGGACGTAGTAGGAGACTTTGGCCTTTTTAAGCTAAGTCTTAACAGGTCTCACTTTAATTGAAGCAAGCCAAGTCAGGGATTAAAGCTAGGGAAGAAATGAGGCAAAGAATAGCTTCTTTTACTGAGTCATAAAAAGAAATCAGTCTGAGAGGGGAAGACTCTCTGGGTTTCTGGCTGAAACAGAAACAACTGCTATTTATAGTCACTCTGAACCAATCATAATCCAAACAATATCAAGTAGGGCTTGTCCTGGGACCTATTGTTGGCCAATAAATGGAAACCAGAGTGATTTGGGTTTTAGACAAGGTCCTAGCCCTAACCCCAATGGTTTAAGGAGTTAGAAGACTGGAAAGGTATGTGGATATGGAAGGTGGGGGCAGAACTTTATGTTTTGAAATGCTTTGAACACTAGAGGATTTTTGTTTGATGCTGGATGTAGTTAGGAGCCACTGGAATTTATTGAATAGGGAAGTAAACTGATCTGACCTCTATATAAGAAGAATATTTTGACAGCTGATTGGATGATTCATTGGAGTGGGGAAAAACTTGTGGAGGTAAACCAACCAGTAAGTATGAGGTGATGAAAGCTTATCGGGGCGATGGTAGCATTAAAGGGAGGGGAAGAGAACATATGTAAGAGATGTTACAAAGGTAGAATCAGTATGCTTTGTCAACAGATTGAATATTGGGGGTGGGAGGGGTAGTATGAAAAACAATTCTTTGTAGGAAACAAGAGAACTTGTATGTACAGGTGTATACTCATGTGTCAGCCTGTGTACAATTATCCCTTCTACATCATGATTTTCCCCTTTGTGGCTTTGATTTATCATAGATCAGCATAAGAAATTAAATGGAAATTGGGGGAGGGAGTTTTATGGGAGCCATAGATGACATGCAAAAACCAGCAGACACAGAAAAATACTTTTTAAATACTTTTTAAAATTTTATTTTATTTGCATAACATATGTATGAGTAATTCTTCAACATTAACCCTTACATAGTTTTCTGTTACAAATTTCCCCCCCCCAACTCCCCACCCCTCCCCCAGATGGCAGGATATCCAGTACATGTTAATTATGTTAAAATACTTAAGAAATCGAATATATGTATACATATTTCCACACTTATAATTGTTGTGCAAGAAAAATCATATCTACACGAAAGACATATCAGATAAAGGAAACACAATGTAAGCAAACATCAATCGATAGTATGAGAATGTTATGTTGTGGTCCACATTTCACATCCCTCTCACAGAAAAATACTTAATCTAAATTTTACAATAAGATATTATAAACATCCTATTAAAAATTAAATTTCTTGGTACAAGAAAAACCTTTATGAGAAATTTTCAGATCATGGAAATGCTGTGCCCCTAACCCTGAGGATGTGGAAGAGATAACTATATTAGGTCTGAATGATTTTGTGAATATGTGGGTTGTAGGATTTAATAAACCAGTATTTGTATGTGCTTCCTCTGTAAATTTATATATGTCCTTGTTGCCTTTCCCATGAAACATGTAAGCTCCTGTTAAGTAAAAAATTTTTCATTCATTGTATTCATAACCACAGAGCTCAGACTAGTGTCTGGTACACTTAATAAATATTTGTTGATTGATTATGTATGGTATATGTGTGAGAGAAATGTAAAGTCAGCAGAGGAGGTGAGCCAGTCCTACAGCAGAAATGAAAAATGGACTTTCCAGAGGCTCTATCAGTCCCCACACAATGTCAAGAGATAGACACAAATCCTCCATAAGGATTTGTGGGCAGATATAAATAAGAATCACAGAGGATGAAAAGACATAGATGGGTGTAACCTACACCATTTCAGAAAGCAGCCACATCACCAAGGTTATAAATTCATTGACATTTTCACTCCTTTGGAGTAGGGATTGTTTTAGTCTTTGAATTTGTATTATTAATGCCTAGCAGCTGAAGACAGGTAGGTGGCTGGACTTGGGTCAGAAATGCATTAGTTTCAAACTTTCCAATTTGCTGCGTGACTTTGCACAAATCACTTAATTTTACTCAGCCTCAGTTTCCTTATAAGTAAAATGGCATAATAATATTACCTATCTCCCTGGATTGATATGAGCATCAAATAAGAAAACGAGAAAAGTGTTTTGCTAATCCCAAAGTTGTATATACATATTAGTTACTATTATTTTTGGCTCTTAGTAGGTGCTTAATGCATTTTTGTTGATGGATTGCTGTCCAAGGAAATATGTTTTACATGTTTATGCTTACATAATTGTCTAGTTATCTATTTTTGAGCATGTATGTGCATATGTGGGTGAGAGAGAAATAGGAGAGAGATGGGAGGGAGAAAGATGGGATAGAGGGAAAGGAGGAAGGAAAGGAGGAAAGGAGAGGAGGAGGAAGAGAAAGGAAAGAAAAAGAAGAAAAAGAAGAAGAGAGAAAGAGAAGGAGGGAGGGAGGGAGAAAAAGAGTGAAAGAATGAGCAATTGGGGATTGAAGAATCAATGGGGGAGAGAGATCACTGTAGGAGTTGGAAAATATGATTTTGGTGGGAGATACAGAAGCACTTATAGAAGCTTCAGCAAAACTAGGCAAATCTTTCAATCCATTTTTCAAAAATGCTTACAGTCCTGCAGTCTGAGCAGGTGCAACAAGAATAAAATATTGAGTGGAGCTGGTGATTATGGAGCTAGAGAAGTATTTACTATAAAATATACTGGAAATATCTCTCCCCCGCCTTCCACCTGAGATGAGTTGGCTCAGGGTATCTCTCCTCTCTATCAGTGTTGCTGAAGAAAAGAGGAGGGAGGGGAGGGCGGTGATGATGGTGGAAGTTATAAGGGTCCTATGACATTTTTTTCCTTCAGATGTTGTTCAGTCACGTCCAACTCTTCATGACTCCCTTTGGGAGTTTTTTTTTTTTTTTTTTAGCAAAGCTATTGGAGTGTTTTGCGATTCCTTTTCCATTTCTATCTGTCATTTTACATATGAGGAAATCAAGGCAAACAGGGTTAGGTGACACAAAGTCACACAAAATTACACAGTGAGGAAGTGTTGAAGGCCAGATTTAAACTCAGAGAGATGAGTTTTCCTGAGTCCAGGACCAAGACTTTATTCACTGTGCCACCTTTAGATGAGGATTCCTTAAACTGAAGGAAGTTGTAGGAAAGGTCCCTGTTCACTATTAAGATCGAAGCTATAATGCTAATAGTCTAATTCACCTCTTCTCTGGGGAGAGGGAGGTAGGAGTGAATTCAGTTGGTACAATTCCAAAAAGCTTGCTCCAGGACCCAGTTATATCATAATTTACTCCTCCATTTCTGGTGCATATAAGAGGGAGGCTCTAGAGAATTAAGAACCTTGAACCTAGAATAGCACAGGCACCCCTGAATACCATTTCTTACTAAAATGAAGATCTAAGGAAACACCAAAGCTCCAGCATTGTCAGAATTAAAGTAACTCTGCTATTTCACCTAATCTCATACTATTCATTCCTACTAAATGAGTTAATAACAACAATAATAATAATAATAATAATGAATAGCAGCTAGCATTTATATAGTATCTACTAAGCACCAGGCACTGTGCTCAATGTTTTATAAATATTATCTCACTTGATCCTTATGACGGCCCGGGGGGGGGGTAGGTTCATCTTTGTAAAATGCTAAAATTGCAAAATGTCAGGCATATAGCATGTACCTAATAATTGCTTGTTCCCTCTTGCTCTTTCCTATCATGTTGCTCACCATCACCCAAAGGCCAAAGATGTGCTACTCCTCTTAGGTCTCCCTAAGTATCCTGAAAATACCAGGGCAACCAGCCTCTATTCTATTCAACTCTTTTTTGAAACTGGGCAATAAGAGAGCATTCAAGGAAAACTAGTGTTGTATGAGATGCTTCCTTTTCACCCCATAGGGCTCCTCTCTTTTCTCAGTGATGCTGACACAGACATCTGTATAGTTATTTCTGCTGGCAGCAGAAAGCCAGAGTCCTGTAAATAGGAGGAGCCCCATTCTTTTATATCTTGAGCCTCAGAAGGAAAAGTCACCTTAGTTAACTGAAGTAATAATTATAATAATAGTAACAACAACAATAGCATTTATATAGTCTTTTTCAGGTCTGCTTTGCTTTTATTATTTTATTTGATTTTTACAACATTCCTGTAAGGTAGCTGCTATTATTCTCATTTTACTATAAAGGAAACTGAATTAGATAGAGTTTAAGCGACTTGCTCAGGGTCCACATAGTAAGTGTCCGAGGCTGCACTTGAACTCAGATCTTCCTGTCTCCGGGCTCAGCACTCTATCCACTGTGGCACCCATGGTAGGGTTTTGATCACTGCAGTTCAATCTTCATTTGAGCAGAATCCCATCTATAGCATCCTTGACAAGTGGCGATCCATTCTCTTTTAGATAATGATGGGAAATTGACTGCTATCTGGGGCCCTCCATCCACTTTGGGACAGCTCTAACTGTGAGGAAGTTTGGCCTTTTATTGAGCTGAAAACTACCTCCCTGTAAATTCTACCCATTTATCTTATTTCTTCCCTCCAGAGCCAAATTAAACATGTGTAATCTTTAATGCGATAGTTTTTCAAATACTTGAAGATTTCAGTCATTGCCCTCCAGACTAAACATCTCTATTCCTCTGACCAATTCTTGTATGGCATGGTTTTTCATCTTAAACTACCTTGGTCAATCTCCTCTGGGTGCCGGCTTGTCAATCTACTTGCTAAGGCATGGTACGCAGAAGTAAACACCATTTATTATATGGGACTAATTCAGGGTGGAGATTGTAGAACTTTAACTTCCATCATTTTAGATATTAAGCTTCTATTAATGCAAATTGTGTTTTTCTTAGGCAGCTAGATGGCACAGTGGACAGAGAGCTAGACCTGGAGTAAGGAAGATCTCAGTATAAATCTGTCCCCACACATATTACTAGCTATATAGATTCTGGGCAAATCACTTTACCTTGGTCTGCTTCAATTTTCTTATCTGTAAAATGGGATAATAATAGCTCCTTCCTCCTAGGGTTTTGTGAGGATCAAAAAAGATAGTATTTGTAAAAAGTGCTTAGCATAGTGTCTAGCACACAGGAGGTGCTTAATAAATACCGGTTTTCTTCCTTCCTAATAATGAATTATTAATGTTATGAATATAACATTTACCCAAATTGATGTACTAATCTACCAAGACCTCTAGTTTACTTTCACAGGAGTTATTATCTAACTACGTGTCTCCCATCCTGTATTTGTGCAGCTAATTTTTTAAATCTAAGTGCAAGACTTTACATTCAATCCTGGTAAATGCCATCTTATTAGATTTGAGCCATTAGTCTAATATGTTTAGAACTTTTGGCATCCCGATTTTGTTATTCCAACACATTAACTATGGATTCCAGCTTCATATCATCTGCAAATATGATAAACACTTCATCTTTGCTTTCATCTACATCACTGAAAAAATATTGCTGCAGGGCAATGAAAAAGCTTTGTAGCATTTCATTAGAAATCACTGTCTGATTTTGGAGATCATTCTGCATTCAGTGGTTCAACCAGTTCTGGTACCATCATCCATTCCAAATGTTTTCATTTTACCCACAATGATGTATGAACAGAGATTTATAGGCTGGAAGAGAGCTTATGATCCATCAAGTTCAATCCTCTCATTTATATTTTTATTAGCTTATAATTAGTTCATAATTATTTGTTAGTTTCCTAACTGATGAAGAAACTGAGGCACAGAGAAGTTTAATGACTTTCTCAAAGTGACACAGTAAGTATCTGGGGCAGAATCTGACATAAGGTCTTCCTAATTCTAAGGCTACTGCTCAATCTATTGTGTCACCTAACTTCTTCATGAAAGATGTTATCAACATATAAAAACAAAGCCAAAATTTATTTATAATTCTCTTTATCTCTTTAAAATCTTCTGTGGAATGAAACCATAGTCATGGGTACCTCAAGTAAGTTTTTCAGTGACTTTTATTAAAAAACAAAAATTGTGGATTTTTTTTTCATTTGTTATTCAAAGGGTAAGAATTTGCTTGAGAACTATTCTTTTTCAAATCTCTTGTCCCTGAAGTAGATAGAATGGCAAGAAGGAAAATGTGGAAGAAAACAACCAGTAGCTAAGAGAGACCAAGAGAATTGGATCCAGGCTGGTGGATTGACTTTGTGCAAGAGAATCAAGTCTTGGTATTATGGCCCTTCTGAAAGACTGGGATATACAAGTGGCTAAAAATGAAGGAAACCTGCATTTTTCAGCCCATTTGAAGGCCCTGTCAATTCAAATTCAGCAAATATATTTTTAAAATCTTTTAGTTCCTCCCACTCCTCACCAAGAGGAATGGCTTCCATCAAACAGGTCAATTCCATTTCCCTCCCATGCCAGGTCATTAGGCAGTGTTCCAACTACTGTTACTTTTTGTGTTGTATTGTGCCCCTCAGTCCCCTTAAAAAGGGAAGAGTAGATTAGGACTTTGTGGCTGTTGCAACACTATTCCATACTCCACTCTCCTTTGAAGATATCTAACTTTATTTAGACTGTGTGATACCAGCAAATCACTTAACCTTGTTTGCCTTAGTTTCCTTATTTGGAAAAAGATATGGCAGACCTCTCTAGTATCTTTGACAAGAAAACTCCAAACAGGGTCACAAAGAGTGGGACAACTAAAATGACTGAACAACAACAAACTTTGCTTATTTCCTGTTCTCTCTTTTTCCCCTTAACTAATCAGCTATATAATAGGAATATAATTTCGTCTTTTGTCTCTAAACTCCAAAAGGGAAGAATAGAGCTCTTAGTGGAGGATCTAGATAAAAGCTAGAAGATCCATCAGTCATCAAACCTTTATTAAACACCTACCACATACTAGACACTGTGCACAAGACACCATTCTCTGATCTGTACACTGATGGGATGGGGTGGTAGAGAAAGGGCAAATAGGTAAAAGGCAACTCTCTAGGTTGCTGAGATAAATATCTAAAGAGTTGGGTCAGAAACAGGAAGTAAAAGGCTAATGATGGATCCATAAAATATCTAGTGAGCATTTGGGATTATAAAGGAAGGGTTTTATGGGATTTTCCTGGTCAAATGAAAGTCTTTTCTACTCCTAAAGGTCCCTAGGCAAGGGGATGAAGTTGCTTCTCATGTTAACAGCCTTCAAAGTCAAAATGGTGTTCCTCACAATCTGTGGTTATACTTCATCTGTGGTTATAGTTTATCCTCATGTTTGGTCTTCCATGGGCTCTGTTTTGTCTAGGAAGAGTGGAGGATCATCTGCATTGTGCCTTCTCTCATTTATTTAGTGGTATCATGTAAAGAGCCCTAGTCTTTGAGTCATAAGATGTGGGTTCCACTTGTGATTGATTCTTCTCAGCTATGTGATTTTGAACAAGTTGCAAAAAATCTCTCTGAGTCTGTTTCCTCATCTATAAACTGGGAACAACTAGGAGAAATGTTTCTTTAGAATATTCCTCTCTCTCATTAGAATTTTCAAGTTGGGTCCCCTTGAGGGATGACTACATCAGGTCTAAAGTACTGTGTGGGGCCACACTCCTAAAACTATAGCTCATGAGCCCCACCTGTGTGCTTACTAGTTTCTAATCAGCCAGAAGACATAATTAGTTCAAAAGAAAGACATTTTGTGAAATAGAAGAGTAAGAACAGTAGTAATAAAGCCTTTCTCCCATAAATCTGGGGTTCATTCTCCCACAAATACACACATCAGTGGGAAGAGTAGATACATGCATAGTATTCATAGGTAGAGAAGCACACACAAAGGAAACATTTAAAACCCAAGTACCTAACACCTCTGGTGCTGTGGTCTCCTTCCTACCACTCCCTAACCCAATTCCAGTTTTTTTAGTGATGTACTCTAAGAAGGACTAGCATTGTTGGACAAGTTACTCAAGCAGACCTCACATGATATCCAAGGTCTTGCTCCTAGATTGCATGTGTGATTCCATTGCTTGGCCATGGTCTCTGTGTCTACAGGTGAAATCCTGACTTGAGGAATCTCAATGTTTTCTCAGAGAGAACTACAACTTATACCAGAGACTCAGCAGGAGCTTTTGCTTTGGGGTCTTCTCTCACCAACTTGACTCTATGCAGATCTAGGTCTGGACTTCCTCTACACTGGATACTGCTTTGTGTTTTGACTGCAAGACAAATTGGGGGAGCAAGAGAGAAAAATCTTGCTTATGCCCCAATATACTCTCTAGAAGTGTGCTCAAGAATTTTCTTTCTCTAGAACTGATTTTGTAATTCCATAGCTCCTATTTCTGTATATTTAAGTCCTCAATGAGGTTATCCCTGCCCAGAAGTAACTACTTTGCTATAGACAATCTATAGCCAAGTTCAAATGTGTCAGTCAAAATCTGAAAGGGATTGCATTTGCACTTTTGCTGATGGGCTACTCAGAGTCTTTAATAGGATGTCCCCTAACATTTCATCTTTTCTGTTCCTTACATATTGCTCATCAAATGGATTTGGAAAGAGATCCCTTGATCAGTCTCCAGTTCAAATATAATAGAGGCACTTGGAGGAAGGAAAGGATTGCATTTCAATCCTTGAGGACTTTTTTGGATCTTGAGGACTGACTAAACAGAGCTTACAGTAAAGATTTTTGTAGGGCATTTGACAGTCACAAGTTTTGGGGGGCAAGATGGAAAAATGTAACAGAGACACTTGCAAAGGGAAAGGACTGCATTTCCCCTGAGGCTCTTGGCTTCAAGGACAAGTCTGATTAATGTTCTCAAGGTTTAAATTACTGTATAACTATGTGCCTGCAGTGCAGGGTGATTACATCAGGAGGGTGATAAATTCCAAGGAGAGGTGAGCTACATGAAGAAGAAAGAGAAGACCATCACGGTGCAATCTGGTGAAGTGTGTAGGGTTAGTCAACTTCCAAAAAGAATCTGAGATCTAAGCCAGTGGGACCTATGCTGCAACTGACCCGATGGAAAGTGGTGGATACTCTAATGCAAATCCCCATGTAGCATGAATAGAGCTTCCAAATTTTCATTTGGGTCATGTAAAAGACTTGGCTGTGGTCTTCCTATACCAAAATGTGAAAGTCAGAGGAAATTATAACCCTCACTATTTGTTTAGGAATGGAGACCTAATCTCCAGAATGTGTAGGCTGATATTATTTTCCTATTTCTTTACTAACAGTTTTATTCCCAACTGGATGTTTTGCCCATATAATGCATGTTTCTTGACTAGTCTGCTAGCATGGTACATATTGAGTTTAGATGCCCTTAGAAACTCCCATCTGAGCTAGGATGGGGGCTCAAGCCAAATGAGGTACATTTATCATCTAAATTATCCCTTATTGAATTTAGTAATAGGATCATAGATCATAGAATCCTAGATTTAAAGCTGGAAAGGAAGCTTAGAGACCTTCTAGCCTATACCTTCCCCCCCTTTTTTCTTTTTTTAGAGATTAAGAAATCTAAAAAGAAGCTAAATGGTCTGCGGGTAATAAGTGGCAGAGATGAGATTTATACCTAGATCCTTTGACTCCAAATCCAGACCTCTTTTCCACTAATCCATGTGAATTCAAAGTTAAGCAGCATTCATATTACAATAATACTGATGCCAGCAACCTCACAGTTTTTTTGTGAAGAAAATTCTTTGTAAACTAGAAAGTGCTATGAATTGTGAATAATAATTAATGTTATCGTTATCTAATCCCTGGCAGGGAGTCATCTGAGGGTGACTAAGGGATTTTATGTTAAACTAGTTCTAAAGCAAGAAACAGAGAGGAAAACATGGTCATTGTAAAGGCTGGCAACTATGAAACATCCTTCCCATATGTGTCTAGTCTAGAAGTGGGTAGACTTCTCCTTTACCAGATCTTTGACTTTGGCTACTCTTCAGGGAACACAGACTAGGTGGTCTAGTGGATAGTGATAAGCCTGAATCAAAAAGATGAGTCTAAATCTAGTTTCAGATATTTACTAGCTATATGACTCTGGGCAAGTCACTTCATCCTGTTTACCTCTATTTCCTCATCTGTAAAATGAGTTGGAGGAGGAAATGGAAAATCATTCCAGTGTCTTTTTGTTTCCTCTCTTTCCCTTTCTCTGCTTTATTTGAGTCTTGGGTATAGGCCAGATGTAGGCCACCAAAGGGAGTCAGTGGTTTAAAAAAAAAAAAGAAAAAAGAAAAAGTTAAAGAAAAAAAAACAATAGAGTTGCCATATAGATGATAGTCTAGGGATGAAAACCCCAATGGGGTCACAAAGAGTAGGACATGGACTACTGACTGGACAACAACAGCATTAGAAAAAAATGTCACGATTATTAGAACTAGGGGATGCAATGACAATTATCTCAGGGGTAAAACTCGAAGCCAGGTGAGATGAGAAAACAACATTCTTGTCCTTTGCAATCTTCCAAACTATTCCATGATGTAATGGTTATGTGTGTTTTAAGGAAGGAAGGAAGGAAGGAAAGGGCAAAGGAATGAAGGAAGGAATGAAGGAATGAAGGAAAGAAGGAGGGAGGAAGGAAGGGAGGGAAGGAGGGAGGGAGGGAGGGAAGGAAAGAGGGAAGGAAGAAGATAATTCCAGTTCTTTCCTTTCATAAAATTAGAGCAATTAAGTGGATATAAGAGACAAATCCTCTCATTTTATTAATGAGGAAACTGAGGTCTAAGAGACTTACCCAACATCATATGACTAGGAATCTGAGACAGGATTTTAATTCAGATTTCTTTGCTTGATATTCTCCTCCCCTTAGTTCCAGTGGAGTGGTCAGTCTCCATTTTTGGAGCATCTTAAAAAAAGAAGACAGTGAATTTTCTTGATTAGAATTGCAGGGCTGGAAATCTTGAGTTTATATTAACTCATAATTATATCTCAGGTATATGCTTAACAACAACAACAAAAAAAGACATCATCCCTAGACTATCATCTGTATGGCAGCTGTTTTCTTTTCTTTTCTATTCTTTTTTTTTTTTTAAATCACTGACTCCATTTAGGAGTATTTGGAGGCCTATATCTGGCCTCTACCCAAGATTCAAATAAAGCAGAGAAAGGAAAGGAGAGGAAATGAAACATAACATTTTACTTCCTTCTATTGAAGCATTCACCATCCCACTACCTTTTATCAATCTTATCTTAAAAGTTGTGGTTAAGGGACTGAGCTAGTTTGTCCTGAAGGATGCTTAGTAATAAAAATCAAATGATTGCTTTTAAAGTATAGATGAGATAGGATTTTGAGAAGAATGTCACTCCACTTTTCTCTTTGCCCATGGTGGACAAGGTGATATATGGGGTTAAATTAAAAACATATTTGTGGTAAATCTTCTTAACAAAACACTAAAATGTGTCACATGGGAGATTTTTGGGCAGACAGCAGACAATGAATGACAACTTTTATAAGATTAAGGCATTCAGTTGCCTTAAGGCCAAGGTCTAGATAAAATGCTATTCTCTGGTTCTTTGGTTGTCTGTGCTAGAGCCATTCTGATTTTCTAATCTAAGCCCCTGAAAAAGCATATAACCCACCCCCAACTCCCGCCTTGGTACCCTGGACTTTTTACTTTTAGGGAGAGCTTCATACAATTCTGACACTGATGTTTCTAATGCATGAGAATTTCTTGGTTTTCTTAATATTATTATTCAATATTTCCAGAACATTAAACCTCCCCAAGCAGGCTAGAAAGGCAACAGTATTCTGAGCCTGAGTATAACAACAAGAATTCCTGTCATCAATAGTATGAGTCAAAAAAGGAATAGAATTGTGATTGGGGCTCCAGATAAGCCACCAGAAAAAACAGGGGTAGGGGAAAACTTGGAGAGAGGTAGAAAGGAAATAAGAAAACTAACAAGGAAAAAAAAAGTTCAATCAGATTTGTAAAGAGCACAATTTACAAATCCGTCACATATTTTACTAGGCTGGGATTTACGGATTAGCTTGTAATACTTAGGAGGCTTTTGGTAATAAAACCCTGAGCTGGGCAGTCTTGGGAAAATGAGGCGGCAGAAAAGAGCCTTCTCCTCTATCTGGCTTTCATTTTCCCAGCATTTTTTTTTTATCTAGGCAGCCCCATTAATCTGCTCTTTATCTGCCTATAGAGAAGGATTGAGCTCTTTATTGGATTTTTGTCAAGAATAAATGATTTAGTTTGGGATATTGTGGAAACGATTTTTGTGGTATTACACCATCTAATAAATGAAACAGCGGGGATCAATTCCTTTCTTGCAATGTGTTCAACAGGCAGGGTGAAATATGCCCCACAATTATTTGGTATTGCACTATATAGATATTTATAACCAAGTCTGACTGCATGTATATGGGGGCCGCATAAGCATGGGCTCCCGGACAGAGACATAATCTATCTATCATGGAAGCCTCCGGCCTCGTGGAATAAACTGGCTACAGAGGCAGTTAACATTCTCTTTGTCAGGCAGAGGAGAAGTCATTGAAGAGCAGCGTTCACAGAAAACCCCCCTTTCTGATCTGAGTAGTGTCATGCAGGGAATAGGGTGATGGGCTGGGAGACAGGAAGACCGGGAGTCAAAGATCCTGCCTCTGTCACTTATTTAGCAAATCGTTCCACCGGGGAGAGCTTGTTTCTTCTTAGGTAAAATGGAAATCATGATATTAGAGTGGGAGATTTTCTGGGCAAAAATACTGGAGTGGTTTGCTGTGTCCTTCTCCAGATCATTTCACAGATGAATAATGCAAAAGATTTTGCAAATATTAAAGTGCAATATGAAAGTTAGTTATTATTATGTGCCAGGCACTATGCTAAGTGCTGAGGATACAAAAAAAGGAAAATCTCTTCCCCCAACAACAAAAAAAAATAGAGATGGTAGATGGACAGATAGATTCCCTGAATAGATAATAGATAGATAGATAGATTAGATAGATAGATATTAAGTGACTTGTTCATAGTTATATGCCTAGTAAGTAACTGGTAGAGATTTGAACTCAGGTCTTCCTGATTAGAAGGGCAATATTTTATCCTAGCCACCTAGCCGCATAGGCTTATATATTATTCTTGTTATTGAGTTGTTTCAGTTGTGTCTGATTCCCTGTGATTCTATTTCTTGAGTTTTCTTGGCAAAGATACTAAAGTGGTTTGTCATTTTCCTCTCCAGTTCATTTTACAGATGAGGAAACTGAGTCAATTAGGACTAGATGACTTACCTGGAATTGCACAGCTAGTAAGTATATAAGGTTAGATTTAAACTCAAGTCCTCCTGACTCTAGGGCTGGGACTCGATCACTGTGCCGCCATTGCACCACCTAGCTGCCCCATAAGCTTACATAGTAACCACTTAAATGCCTGCTGATTTATCTACCTCACGGATTATAGGAATGGGAAATGAGAAAAATTCTAAAAAATGTGAGCTCCTTCTTAGAGGTCTTACTGTTTTAGGTAACAAGCCAGGTGGTCACATTTTTCCTCCACACTCCTATCCAGAACAATCCAAGTAAATCCTTATAATGATAAGGTTGGTAGGGAGGATGCCCAGGGATTAAGCCACTGTTGTTCTACTTTCCCATCCATTTAAGAAAGGATAGGTTCCCTCTCCACCTCAAGGTCCCCAGGCATGAAACTCATTTCTCTAGGGTCAAATTCCAGATAGGTTGTATGGGGGGAAAAGGCTATGAATTTTTGGGAATAGAAACTGGATTTCTTCCTATTTGGGAGCATAGCCCTCACAACCCTAAAGGTCAAATGTGAAATGGAGCATTTCCCTATTTTCATAATATAGATTTTCATGTGGGCACGGGGCAGCACTGGATTGAAATCCCTACTCTTCTCCTTACTAATTATGTGATACTGGGCAAGTCCCTTAATCTGTCCCAATCTCACTATCCTCACATGTAAAATGAAAGGATTAGGCTAAATATTCCTAATATTTCTTTAAGTTCCAATTCCTCTGATATTATAAAATGGGAGATCCATAATTAGAGTAATTGTACCTCCTCTCCATCCTTCCCTCTCAAAAGCACTCTGGATTCTCAAAATAACGATAGGATGGAGTTATTGACTCTTGAAGCTTTTGAGGCCTTTATCAGTCCCTTCTCTAGTTTAAAATAGAATATGACCTGATCCAGGCAGATGGGGAAAATGGGAAAGGTGCCAACAAAGTATAGAAACACTGAGACAGCGGAGTTGGACAATCATTACCTTAGAGCAGAAGTTTAAGGAGTTCTAGATTGCCTCAGCATCTAATGATAGAACAGAGCACTTGACCTTAAGAGGCCATGAGCCTTTTATTTATTTAATTTTTTAAAATGATATTTTATTTTTCCTCAATTACATGTAAAATGAATTTTAATGTATTTTTAAAAATTGAGTTCCAAATTTTCTCCCTTTTTTCCTTCCCCTCCTCCTTCCCTGAGAAAGTAAGCAATTTGCTATGTTATACATGTGTAATTATGTAAAACATATTTCTGTATTAATCACTTTGTAGAAGAAAACTCAAACCAAAAATAAAATTTAAAAAGACAGGAAGGAAGGAAGAAAAGAAGTAAGAAAGGAAAGAAGGAAGGAAGGAAGAAAAGAAGTAAGAAAGGAAGGAAGGAAGGAAAGAAAAAAGGAAGAAAGGAAAGAAAATAAAGAAACAAAGAAAGAGAAAAGGAAAAGAAAGAGAAAGTAATACTATGCTTCAATCTGCATTCATATTCCATCAATACTTTCTCTGAAGGTAGATAGCATTTTGTTCATCATAAATCTTTTGAGATTGTCTTGGATTATTGTATTGCTGAAAATAGTCAAGTCATTCAGAGCTAATCATTGAATAATGTTGTTACTGTGTACAATGCTCTCCTGGTTCTGCTCACTTCACTCTGCATCAGTTTATGTGAGTCTAGGTTTTTCTAAAACCATCCTGTTTATCATTTCTTACAGCACAATTCTATTCAAAATCACATGTCATATCTTGTTCAGTCAAATCCACTCTAAGAAAACCCCATGGACATTATGAAGAGTGAGACAAAACTGACCAACAGTAGAATCACTGAAACATTTCTGTGAGAGTCCATCCAGAAGAATAGATGTAGTTGGTGATTCTCTGCTCAACAATAATGAGAAGTTTTCTTAATAATAACAAATGGGAAGTTTATTTTTCTAGGACATGTATCCAAGACATAACAAAGAAGGTCTAAAAACTTATCATAATAGATGATGACTCTCCACTTTTGGTGATTCATGTGATGTCAAATGATACTACTAAAAGAAAATTTTAAATTATTGTCAAAGATTGCAAAGAAACTTGAGACCCAGTTGTGCTTTCCTCATTGCTGCTCATCAATGGCAAGGAATATAGATGAGAAATTTTAATTTGGGAAATGAATAAGTAAGATGATGCTTGAGAATGAAATTTGTACTTTTGGACCATGGCTTAACATAATGGGATAACAGACTTTTGGCAAAAGATGGAGTATACCTAACAAAAACTGGTATGAATACATTTTACAGTTATTTGTGCCAAAATGTATTTGTAATTCTAATGAAGAAAGCTTCAGATAAAAAGGATAGGGGAAGGAGAAGATTGTCTATACATGTCATCAAAGCTGGATATACTACATAGTTCTCAAACTGTTTGATCTCTACACCACTTTACACTCAAAAAAATTATCTGGGAAACCTCCCAAAATGCTTTTGTTTATGTGGATTATATCTGTTGATATTTGCCATGTTACTGCATTGTAATTACCATATTGCAATTACATTATTGGGAAAATAATTTTGACCTCATATTCCCCCTGAAAGGGTCTTGGAAACCCCCAACGTGTCCTTAGACTTTTTATATTTGAATTTTCTTGCTGTTTCCACCAGTGGATTATGAGTTCCTTGAAGGCAGGAACTATCTTTTGCCTCTTTTTTTTCTTTTTGTATCCCCAGCTCTTGGCATAGTGCCTGGCATATAATAGCCACTTAATATATTCACTGGCTAACAGGACTACCATTTGAGAACTACTCCCATGGAGAGTAACAGCTTCAAGGAAGAAAGAATTGTCATTGAGACAAACAGAAGTTGACAAGAGACAAAAATCAAGAAAGAAACCAGTAGGAATGCTGTAGAAAAACCAGAAAGTCTATATGGAAATGCCCAACAGTAAACAAGAAGTTACTAATACAAGATTCTACTACAAAGGCAATTGGGCCTCAAAATTATCATGGGACTTGATGTGATGATGGTATTTGGCTCTGAATGGCTATACTTTATTTAAAAAAAAAGATAAACAAGAATGGGAAAAATGAAGAGAACATAAAGAAGGCATATTCCTGTGAAGAAACCAGGAAATCTGAGGAGGAAGGAAGCATGGCAGACATCATTTGGACAAAGCTAAGTAGAGAGAGACACAGAAGTGATTATGTCATTATTATATATTATAGATTCCAGCTTCTTAAACTGTGGATTGTGACCCCATATGGGGTCTTTTAACTGAATGTGGAGGTTATAAAATTATGATTGTTATCAGTAAATATTTGTATACCTATTTATATATCTATATATCTGTGTTTGGCCTAACTTTTTTGGGCAAAAAGGGGTAATGAGAGGAGAAAAGTTTAAGCCCTGATATGGATCACCTACACAGAACTAGGATATAGATGGAAAGTTTTTGATAGAGTAATGATGGCAGACTTCAAAAATCCAGGCATCTACTGGAGCTCTCTCTTAAGCAGAATGACTATATCTAAGCAGAATTTTTTGGCTTGCTTTAGGAATAATCTCATCCTTTAAAAGATGGAGAAACTGTCAAGGGAATTTAATTAGATCCTGTTAGTCTCAAATCAGGGAAGATTTGTCTATTGGGGAAGAAATGATAGGTATCCAGGGAAGAAGTGACCATTCCCTCCTAAAATCAGTGACAGAGGAAAAGAAATCTGGGGATAATTTGGCATTCACACAAGATTTTGGAAAGTATATTTAAAACAGTTCAGAGGAAGGATATAGAGCAAGTCCCTTACACTAAAATTCTACAAAGATCTTCAATTCAGGAGAGATGGGAGATGCTCAAGAATGACATTTCAGTTACAAAGAGATTTCCAATGAAAAATAAAAATGAAATTTGTCTGAAGAGAATCATGTGTATGCACTGGAAACTCACCAACCAACTTGTATTTTAAAAAGAAAAGTACAGAAGGTGGAAATGAAGCCAGGTAACAGAGGATGAAAATAATAGTGTGAACTGGATATAAAAATATTGCCCAAAAGTTTAGAATGAGCTAAGATTGGTAGGGGAAGCTAAGGGAAACAGAATAGGTTTTGAATCTCTATTGTGAGGAAAAGGAGGAATGGATGAGGGTAGGACTTTTACTTGGGGTGGAGATGATGATAACTGACAATATAGAGAAAGCAAAGATGCTTAGTTCTAAAATCTACTTCTGTTTTCTCTGCTAGGGAGAACACCCTTTGTGCTGGAAATGACAGAACAAGATGCTAAGATGGAAAGTGCCAAGCGAAGAGCTTCCAGGATCATGAAGGACCATGAGTCTATGTCTCATAAAAGTCATTTGAAGGAACTTGGGATGTTAAGCTTGGAGGAAATAAGAATCAAGGGGAATATAACAGTTTTGTTCAAGTATTTGAAGAGCTGTCATATGGCCTGGGAATCAGCCAGGAGAAAAGGGTTAAAGTATAAAGAGGCCCATTTAGGCTTAATATTGGAGAAAATTTCCTAACAATTAGAGTTATAACTGGAGTGGGGCCTCTAGGCAGGTGGTAGATTTGCCCTCCTTGGAGGTCTTTAGGCAGAGAATAGATGGCCATTTATAAGGTGTGTTGCCATGGGGATTGCTTTGGGTTATGGGTTGGTTGCTGAGAGCCTTTCTAACTTCCTCTGATTCTGTTGAGGGCAGGTTGGATGATAATAGCTTTGGCACAGGGCTCAGGAATTTGGCCACTCTCTCTCTCTTTTGTATCCAGGAGACTATCATCTCCTTGTCTTCTCTGAAGACAGAATGGTTTGATCACCAATTCAAATGAAAATAGTGTAGACTCCTCGGTTTCTATCCTGAGGTTGTCTCTGACAATGTCAAAGCTGTAACACATTGGGGGCAAATTCAATAGGGGGTAGAGTGACTAGTGACTTTGGATGTACTTACCCAGGGAGAAAGATGCTAAATCTAGGGGACTCTGGAAGTGTGACCTGAATTCAGTAACCCACCAGAGAACAGCATGATGAAAATACTTGGAAAAGAATTGTGTGTCATCCTTCCCTGCCCTCCTTCCAACACTCACAGAGAAGGAATTCCTCCATTATGGTATCAAGGGCAAATTCCAGTTTGCTCTGTACAAGTGATAGCTTCATTTGCTATAAGGTCTTATCATTGATTTCATTAACCAAATATTTTCATTGTTTTCCTATTTCTTTATAAGTTGTGTCTCCCATTTGTAACACCTCCATGGAGCTATAGTTAATGTTATTCTAAAGTACTATAATGAGATCACTTATTGCAAGTAAGCCTCTTTACCAAAGTTGTTAGGAAACAAGCCATATCTTCTCTTCTTCACTTTCACAACTTAACTACCCAGATGAGGAATCGCTGTCTTCAAAGTCTACTGTTAATGGAAGTTTTATTTGATACATTTCAGAGAATATTGAAATAGTTATTACATTAATAATTAATAGAGCACATGCAAGAGCACATAAAAATTTAAGTAATGTCCCTGCTGTTAGCAGGGCATGTGTGCTTGTAGTGTGTTTTAGGAGTGGGAATCACTATGTTGAATCATTTAGGTTCTTTTCCTCAAACCTATCTGTAATGAGGAGGTCTACATATGCCAGAGGGCTGGCCAAAGTCTATTGGGGTTACAGAAGAATATTTTACTTTCATGTGAAAGGAACTTGTCCATTATTGAGTGAACAGTAGACTCATGGTCAAATGAAAACAGATCCTCTAGGTCATAGGACCCAGGTTATAGGTGACACAATGAATGGATTGCATGCCTTGGCATCAGGAACACTTGAGTATGAGTACAGCTCAGACATTGACTAGATGTGTGATCCTGGACAAGTCATTTAAGTTCTGTCATTCTCAGTTTTCTCATCTTTAAAATGAGAATAATAACATAATAAAAATATCATCAATAATAATAATACCTTGCAAAGTTGTTATTAGATTAAAAAAATAAAGCATTTTGCAAATCTCTATATATGTGTGTTATGTATATCTATGTAAATATAGACATATATAAATAAATATACACACATATATCCTCACACACATATATATTAGCAATTGTTATTCTAGGTCTGGAAGGGTCTTTAGAGATAATGTTACCAATTTTTCTCATTTTGCAGATAAGAGAGAAGAGAGATTAAGTAATTTCTCTAAAGTCAGACAAGTATTGGCTGAGAAGAAGGTTGACTTGTGCAGAGAACTGAGACAAGGCAAGATGAAAAGAGCATTCTATTGAGAGTTAGGAAACCTAATTTCTGCTGTTTACTATTTGATCTAGAACAAGCCACCCAACTTCTCTGGGTCTGAGCCTTCTCCTCTGCAGAAAAAACAGGTTGACATATGGGCTATGGAAGTGATAGTTCCTTTGTAATCTTTTTTTGTTCAGCCAATATCTGTCCAGATCTGGTGTCAAATTTTAGGAGGGACAAGTTGGAATAGCCCAATATAAAGATGGTCAGGATAGGAATAAAACTAGAGACTATGACATATGAACGTTAATTGAAATAACTGGGGATGTTTAATCTAGATCAGAGAAATTAAATTAAGCTGTCTAAAAGTGGAATGGACTGCCTTGGGAAACAGATCAATCACTATCTCCAACACTACTACCAACTGCCGAGCAACAAATAGAAAAGAGTTCTCTGAGTAGCAGCACCCCCCTCCCCACCCAGATCACTGATTCTGTTTCCAGCTCAGTTCCTGCAGCCATCTTGCCAGGAAGAAATCCCCACTGAGATGTGACCTGGCAACTGCTTCACTTGGTGCTATAGAAATTCTCACCACCAAAATTCTTGGCACTGGGATTTTATCAGTGAAAATACCATTAAAGAAGATGTATTACCATCTTTTTTGTCACTAAGGACCATGGAACTTTCCCTTCTGATATATAGTTGAAACCTTTTTAAAGCATTGCCTGTCCATATTGAATTAGCTTATTTTTCTCTGTTATCCCTAGCACTCAAAAAAAAATACTTTGCACATAGTAAGTACTTTATAAATGCTTTTTCATTCATCCATCTGTTCATTCATCCACCCATCCATATATTTTTTCATTTTGGTTTTCTCTTCATCAAGGATCTTCAAACAAAAGTTGGATAGCCACTTATTACTTGTATTGTAGAGATGGTTCTTGATCATTTGAGATTATATATATATACACATATACATATATGTATATAGTATGTGTGAGAGAAATATTGTTTTTTGAGCATGGTTTTGAACTAGATGATCTCTGAGGTGTCCATTAACTCTAAGATTATCTAGACTCAGAATAAATCTAGACCAAATGATCTAAATGTTTCTTTCTTTCCCTCCAAAGCATCACAGATAGCAGGTCTTTTTCTTTCAGCTGCCCCATATCCTAGGACTATTCAAACAGGAAAAAGCTATAGAACTGGTAATAGCTCAGAACAGTAATGGGCCATTTTTCTCCACTTCCCATCCGTCCCCATCTTTCTCTAGTTTTGAATCAACTTGCAGTCTTTTGTCATATTTCTAACTGCACAGGAGCTCAGCTTTGGAGGTTTTGGTATTATGTGATCCGCTACACCCAGAAACATTGTCACAGAGACATAAAAGTACCAAATACTAGAAGTATGTGGGTCACCAAAAGAATGATACAAGTCTTTCCAGTTTCCAGTGGAATAAAAAGAAAAAAGACAGGGAGTAAACAGGCAATCTCATAGACCAATAAAGGAGGATCCTTAGATTATAGGATTTAAAGTGGGAGTCCAACCCCCTTTCACAGAGAAGGAAACTGAAATCCAGACATTTGGAAAGAACATTGTTGTTGGAGTTCATGTTTATCAGCATCCTTGTTGGCCATATCACTGCTAATCCCTATTCCATGCCTTATCCCAACAGACACCTCCCCCCCACACACACACACATCTGGTGGGAGCAGAGCCTGAAAGCAGTGAAGGGCAATTGAGACCAAGAGATCAGGTGCAAAGACAAGGAATTGACCAGATTTAAATGAGTTACAGGTGGACAGGGAATGGCTGGGAATTGAGAGCAAATCAGGCCAAAACAACAGATGTGAGGCTGAAAAGACAAAGGACTCAAACTGGAATCTACTTCATAGCCCCCTTTGATTTTCTCCCTCTTCCAGGGAACATTGCCCCAGGGGAATCCTAATTCCTCTTTATCTATCTTATCATTTCATTTCCCATTCTGCCTCCCTCTCCAGGGAGGAGGGACTTGAGGGTAAGAAGATAATCTTTGCTCACCCTATCTCCAGTAACCACAGCCACCTGCTTTTAAAAAACATATTCCTTTCAATGCATATTTGCATTTCTAATACTATTGCAAGATGCTATTAAACGTCATGACCATTTAGCAAGTTTCTGAGTATACAGTATGAGATTGAACAAGGCTGCAATTAACCCAAAAGAGAAAATAGATTTTCTCTAGGAGGACCACACGGTGGGTTATAATGAGCTGATAAAATATCTGAAATTTTAACAATATTCAGATATTAGAATATCGTGTGAACTTTCTTTTAGGTTTTTTTAAAATTAAATTATGTATTGCATGTCTATTGTGTGTGAGGCACTGTGCTAGGCACTGGGAATACAATGGAAAAAATGAAAAACTCTGCTTCAAGGGGCTTATATTCTTTCAAGGGAAAAAACATGTACATGTATAATTATGTGGAGAATAAATCTATAGGGAACATTATATAGTTTCAATTGATTGGTCAATAATAAGTTTGACTTTCACTGATTAGCCAACTCAAGTCTGAGTTGGTCATTGTTTGGGTTTTGTTGGCTCAGAGTATGTATAAATTACAATTGTTTTTGTTTGGCCAGAAACCCTGAGGTTCTTCCCCTTTCAAATTGATTATTTTTTTTTTTTTAATAGGCAAAAGAAGTCATCTTTTGCCTCATTTCTTACCTAGACTTAACCACTGAATGAGTGTTGCCTCAGACAAACTAAAATCTGGGAAAGCCCTTAGCTTAAAAAGACCAAGGACACCTGTCACATCCAAGACTATCTCTAGTCATCATGATCTATGTCTTGCCACTTGCCCCAGGTGGCTCTGGAGGAGAAAGTGAGTTGATGACTTTGCCCAACCCTTCTTCACTTAAATCCGATTCACTGGCAAGTCATGGTATCACCTTTCTGATGTCATTGGTCCTCTTCAAGTATAAAGAATAAAAAACAATAACAGAGAACAAATATTAAATAAATAAAATTAGGGAAGGAGGGTACTAACAGTTGGAGAACAGAAATGACTTCATAAGTCTTTTTAAAAATATTTTTAAAATTTTTCCAAACATATGCAAAGATCATTTTTAACATTTAACCTTGCAAAACTTTGTTACCAATTTTTTTCCATTCCTCCACCCCACCTCATTCCCTAGACAGCAAGCAAACTGACATAGGTTAAAAATGTATAGTTTTTCTAAACATATTTTCATATTTGTACAAAAAATCAGATCAAAAGAAAAAAACATGAAAAAGAAAAACAAGTAAACAACAACAATAACAAAAGGTGAAAATACTATGCTTTGATCTACATTCAATCTCCATAGCTCTCTCTCTGGATGTGGATGGCACTTTCCATCACAAGTCTATTGAAATTGCCATGAATTTCCTCATTGTGGAAAAGAGCCAAGTCCATCACAATTGATCATCACATAATCTTGTTATTGCTGTGTATACAATGTTCTCTTGGTTCTGCTCACTTCACTTAGCAACAGTTCATTAAAGTCTTTCCAGGCTTTTTTGTAATCAACTTGCTTGTCATTTCTTATAGAAAAAATAATATTCCATATTGCTCTGTAAGAAATGACCAGCAGGACGATTTCAGAGAGGTCTGGAGAGACTTGCATGGACTGATGCTGAGTGAAATGAGTAGAATCAGGAGACCATTATACACAGCAACAAGACTATATGATGATCAATTCTGATGGACATGGCTCTCTTCAACAATGAAATGTTTCAAACCAGTTCCAGTTGTTCAGTGAAGAAAGCCATATACACCCAGAGAGAGGGATATGAAATGTGGACCACAACATAACATTTCCAAGCTCTCTATTGATGTTTGCTTGCATTGTGTTTCCTTTCTCTGATTTTTCTTTCATGTAGATATGATTTTTCTTGCACAAAAATGTTAAGTGGGAAAATATGTATACATATATTCGACTTGTCAAGTATTTTAACATAATTAACATGTAGTAGACTTCCTGCCATCTAGGGGAGGGGAGAGGACTAGGGGTAAAATTTGTAAAGGAAAGCTTTATAAAGATCAATGCTGAGGAACTACCCATACATATTTTATGCAAATAAAAAGCTTTAATAAAAAAATAATATTCCATTACTTTCATATACTATAACTTATTCAGCCTTCCCCAACTGATGGGCATCCACTCAGTTTCAAGCTCCTTGCCTCTACAAAAGGACTACTATAAACATTTTTGCACATGTGGAACCTTTTCCCTCTTTTATGCTCTCTTTAGGATACAGGCCTGATAGAGACACTTCTGGATCAAAAGAGTATGTACGGTTTGATAGTCTTTTGGGCATAGTTCCAAATTGCTCCCCAGGATGGTTGGATCATTTCACAACTCTGCCAATAATGCATTACTGTCCCAGTTTTCCTATATCTCCTCCAATATTCATCATTTTCTTTTCCTATCATCTTAACCAATCTGAAAAGTGTGTAGTGGTACTTCAGAGTTGTCTTAATTTTAATTTCTCTGATCAATAATGATTTAGACCATTTTTTTATATAACTAGAAATAATTTCTTCATCTGAAAATTGTCTGTTCAAATTTTTTGACTATCAAATGGAGAATGGCTTTAATCTTATAAAGTTGAATCAATTCTCTATATATTTTAGAATGAGGCCTTTATCAGAAACACTGGATGCAAAAAAAAAAAAATTTTTTCCCCAGTTTTCTGCTTTCCTTCTAATCTTGGTTGCATTGGTTTTGTTGTACAAAACCTTTTTAATTTAAAGTAATCAAAATTATCCATTTTGCATTTCATAATGTTCTAGAGAGTTCTTTTTTGGCCATCAGTTCCTTCCTTCTCCACAGATCTGAGAGATAGATTATCCTTTTTATCCTAATTTTCTTATAGTATCACCCTTTATGTCTAAACCATGAACCCATTTTGACCTTATCTTGGTATAGGCTGTTAGATATTGGCAAAGGCCTAATTTCTGCCATACTATTTTACAATTTTCCTAGCAATTTTTGTCAAATAGTGAGTTCTTATTCCAGAAACTGGAGTCTTTAGGTTTATAAAATATACATATACACATATATGTATATATATATATATATGATACTAGCTTACTATAGTCATTGACTATTGTGTCTTGTGAACCTAACTTATTCCATTGATCCACTACTCTATTTCTTAGCCAATATTAAATGGTTTTGATGACTGACACTTTATAATATACTTTCAGGTCTGGTACAGCTAAGTGGTCTTCCTTTACATTTTTTTTTTCATTAATTCCTTGGAAATTCCTAACCTTTTGTTCTTCTAGATGAATTTTGTTATTATCTTTTCTAGCTTATAAAGTAATTTCTTTTTTTTCTTTTTTTTTTTTAGATTATGGCAGTTCTTTATTCAGACTTCATCGCCTCCATTGTCTCCATAGTCTCCTTCATAAAGTAATTTTTTGAGTTTGATTGGTACAGCATGGAATAAGTACATTAATGTGGGTAGAAATGTCATTTTTATTATCTTAGGTCAGCCCACCCATGAACACTTGATATTTTTCCAATTGTTTAGATCTAACTTTAATTGTATGAAATGTGCTTTGTAATTGTGTAAATGTGCTTTCTCTTGGCAGGTAGACTGCCAAATATTTTATATTATCTGCAATTATTTCAAATGGGATTTCTCTTTCTATTTCTTGCTGCTGGACTTTGTTGGTAACATACAAAAATGCTGATGATTTATATGAGTTTATTTTATATAAATATAAACTGCAACTTTGATAAAGTTGTATCTTGTAGTTTTTTTAGTTGATTCTCTAGGATTCTCTAAATATACCATCATAACCATCTGCAAAGAGTGATAGTTTTTTTCCCTCATTACCTACACTAATTCCTTCAATTTCTTTTTCTTCTCTTATTGCTAAAGCTAACATTTCTAATACAATATTGAATATTAGTGGTGATAATGGGCAACCTTGTTTCACCTCTGATCTTTTTGGGAATGCTTCTAGCTTATCACCATTGCATATAATGTTTGCTGATGGTTTTAGATAGATGTTACTTATCATTTTAAGGAAAACTCTATCTATTCTTATTTTATTTAGTGTTTTTAATCGAAGTGGGACTGGATTAAAAGCCAGAATTCAACAATATATTGTTTACAAGAAACACATTTAAAGCATAATGATACATTCAGAGTGAAAGTAAAGGGCTGGAGTAGAATGTATTATGCTTCAGGTGAAGAAAAAAAAAAGCAGGGGTAGCAATCCTGATATCAGATCAAGTAAAAGCAAAGATAGATCTAATTTAATGGAAGTGGGTTTTGTCTTTTGTCAAATGCTTTTTCTGCATCTATTGAGATAATCATATGGTTTCTATTAGTTTGGTCACAAGTCTTGAAGTGAGGGATTCTAGAATCACAGAATTTGGGTTGTAAGGGATATTGGCAGTTTAACGAATACATTAAAAAATCTGCCTGTCAAGTATCAATCACTCAGTGGCCTTCATAGGTATTTATCTCATGGCATGAACCAATCAACACTATGAATTGACTATTTGCCCAAGGTAGTCAAGTCTGTTCTGGACCCTATGCCTAGAGAAAAGAGAAAGCATCAAAGAAATGGAAGAAACAATTTCTTTACCTGGGGACAGTGAGGTTGGAACAGTGGATAGAGTACTGGGCTTGGAGTCAGGAAGACCTAAGTTGAAATCTGGCCTCAAACACTTAGTAGCTATGTGACCCTGGGCCAATGATTTTACCCTATTTACCTCATCTGTAAAATGAGTTGGGGAAGAAAATAGCAAAGCACTCTAGTACCTTTGCCAAGAAAATCACAATGGAGTCATGAAGAGTTGGACACAAGTGAACAACAAAATTTCTATTCAAGTTTGATACCACTGTGGTGGAATGTAAACTCCTTGAGGGCATAAAGTGTTTTTTTTTTTGTCTTTTTATTCCCAACACTCAGCACAGTGTCTTTCAAATTGTAGGTTTAATAAAAGTTTGTTAAATTGAATTGAGGTACAGATATTGAAAAGAAAAAGACTAGTTGAAAATAAAAACAAAACAACAACTCCCTGATGATGATGAGAGATTTCAGACTAGAATCATAGAAAGGACCTTGAAGGTCATAAACCAAATGTTCATTTTATAGCTGAGTAAGCTCTGGAGTCCAGACAAAGGAAGTACTGTGGTGAGTTGCTCCTCTGTTCTTTCTATGACACAATGATGCTTTTTTGGCCTCTAAGATTCCAGTTATTTGTAGCTGAGCACATAGGGGCAAAGGTGCATGTCTGTGGTAGCAGACATGGGGATGTGCTTGTTAGAGGACAGGTACCCTATTCTTGTGAAGCAAAAGGGCTCAATTGAAAGAAAAATCCCTTGAGAGGGTTCCCTAAATACTTGAGCAAACAGAACTGGATTGGGTGAACAAATTAGGACAAATTTGAATTATTGTGTTGGGGGAAGCTTTCCAGAAGGATTCATTCACATCTGGACTTCAGAGAGGGATAAATAGGATGAAAGAATGAATGAATGAATAAATGAATAAAAGATTTTTGGTTTGTACTAGACTCTATCCTAAGCACTGTAGGTACAAAGACAAAAAAAGAGCTAATCCCTGCCTTTAAGAAGCCTACAAATTCTTAAACCTGTACCATAAAAGGTACTGAATATGTTAAGCACCAGATGACTGGTATAATCACTTCATGGATATCCATCTGCAACATATTCAATAAATAGAAGAGAGAGAGCAAAAGTGAGACCACCTACCTTATTCAAAGTTCCTAAGGTTTGGCAATATAAATAAGAAATTTAACTTATTTGATACCAAGTTGAATTGCAAAAGAGTTATCACTATACTAAAAGAAACAAAAAGAGTGCCTCTCTGTCTCACAGCAATCTCTGGTAGCTGCTGCTTCTATACAACCCAGGGGACTTGATGTCCATGATGGACATTTCCTTGCCTAGATTAGATTTTTTGATACCAACAAACCTCATTAAAACCTGGAACTAGGCTCAAAGATTTAAATAATAGGATTAGGGTTTGAAAAAGCCTTAGAGATCATTTAATCTAATTTCATCATTTTACACAAAAAGAAACAGTTCCAAAGCAGAGGCTCAAACAGATACCTTTATTCATTTATCTAGCACTTTAAAGTTTGCAAAGAACTTTATGTATGTTATCTCACTTGATCCTTGAATCAGCCCTGTGAGGTAGGTGCTATTATTATCTCCATTTTATAGATGAGGAAACAGATTGAAAGAATTAAGTGATTTGTCTAGGGTCACAGAGTTTTTTGTTTTATTTTTTTTATTCCATTCATTTCATTAAATAAGAAAAAGAAAGAATTGAAAAAAGAAAGACAAAAAAGGAAAACAAAAACAAAACAGAATAGAACATTGTTATGTCCCCAGCAAAACACGAGGGAAGATTAAAAATATATAACAATTAATTTTCCATTCAAGAAAGAATATATAGTAGTAGAAGAAATTATATTCATGTGTCCATCTTTACTTCCTTGTAGGTTCTTCTTTTGTTCTCTGCTGTGTACTTTTTTTTTTACTTTATTCTTTTTTCCTTTATTCATTTCATCCAAGCAGGCTATAGTTATGCACAGATATATTTATATATACATACACACACAGAGATACACACATACACACACATATACATGCACATACATATATATTCATACCCACCCATAGACCTACACATACACACATACACACACATATATATGTATATATACATACATACATAAAGCTACATGAATATACAGCTACATATATTCAGACACACACACATATATATCAACATGCATTTAACCATATGCAAACATGCATCTAAAACAATATTAGTATGGCTGACATATAATGTAGATTTCTCTCTTGATTAAATCACAGAGTTTGATTTTGTCTAAGATCAATGATTACTAACTGTACTTTTTCCTCCTAATCCATTCTACTCCTGATACTTGTTGTAGTGTTTGTATATATCTTTTTTTTCCCTATCCCTACTAACTCTTCTAATTTAATTTTGCTCCTTAACTTGCCTTGCTATTGCTTAATCTCCTCCCACCCATGGATCCCTCCCTTGTCTTCTTCCCCCACCTTTTGTTTTCCTTTCTACCCATCCCTTCCCCCTTATTTATAGAATTTGGAGGGTGCTATGCCCCCATGGTATATATGTAGTGTTGCCTATTTTCTGATGTGAGTAGGTTTTCAGAACTATAAGCCCTCTTCTTCCTCTAAAGCCTTTGTGTCTATTCTTCCTCTGTACCTCATTTGTATAACATAATTATTATTTTTATCTTTTCCTAGATGGTTTTGCTTTTTAGAGTCAGATTATATTTAATTTTTTCCCAATCTTTCTTTTGAGCTACCCAATTACTTATATAATTACACAATTATATATGATATACATTTTCCATGTAAAAAACTATAAAGAATTTGTCCATGTTAAGTTCACTGAAATTAATCTTGAATATTAGCTCTTATATGTTAAATTTTCTATTGAGTTCAGGTTTGGTTGAAAAAAAGTTCTAAAAATCTGCAGGCTTTTTGAATATTCATTTTTTCCCATTCAATAATAAGTATAATCTTGTTGGATATGATAATATTTGTGGCCACAGGCCTACTTCTTTTGATTGTTGGTATATATGATTCCAGGACCTATGATCTTTTAACATGACAGCTGATAAGTCCTGTACAATTTTAATTGTAGTTCCAGCACATTGAATTGTTTTTTGTTTGTTTCTTGCAAAATTTTTTCTTTGATCTGGAGATTTCAAAAGTTGACAATAATATTTCCATGTATTTACCGCAAAGTATTTCTTTGAGGTAGTGATGGGTGGATTTTTTTCTATTCCTACTTTCCTTTCCTATTTTATCATTTCAGGATAATTTTCTTGGATTATTTCTTGCATGATAGTTTCAAAGTTCTTTTTTTTGGTCACAGCTTTCAGTTAGTCCAATTATTCTTATATTTTCTCTTCTTGATCTGTTGTTTTTCTGATGCTTTACATTCTTTTCTATTTTTTCATTATTTATATTGTTTTGTTATTTCTTGGTCTCATAGCTTCACTGGCTCCCTCGTGCCCAATTCTAATTTTCAAAGAACTCTATCTTCTTTTCTAGTTGATTAACTTTTTTTTTCATTCTTTTCTTGTTTTTCTTAGATGGTTTTTATTTTTTCCCTCAGTGTCTCATGTTTGATTATCAAATTCTTTTTCAGTTGTTCTATAAACTGAATGGGACTGATTAGATGAAGCTTTCTCAGTATTGAAACTGGGTCTGGGTCACATGATCCCTATATCTAGATCAGGAAGGTGAAGTCTTGGGCCTCAGGTTCCAGGAAGTCACATGATCCCTATTCCCACTCTTGGACCCTAGGTTACAGGGAGTCAAGTGGTCTAAAGATCAGGCCCTCAAGTCACACCCATGAGAAGTGACATGACTCACAGGTAGCAGACAACATTGGTGACCATTGATCAAGGAGGGTTACTTCCTTTTAGTCTATCCAATGAAAAGTCTCGGGTCTTTTGCTTTTAAACCTTGGACAAGGCAGAAGCAGGCAGGTTCCAGGAGCACATGGCTGGAGTTGGGATGGCTCCCAGGTGTGTGTCTGGGTCTCTTCCTGCAGGGATTAAATAAATACTTTCTCTTTGTACCTGAAGATGTCTCTGATTAATTTAGTTAATTTGGGAAAGGAATTCTTGTACTCATCCCACACAATTCTCTCTGAGCAGAGAGCCATTTCATGTTACTCTTTGGGGGTAGAAGAAGCTTTATTTTATTTCAGTGTCTTCCTCTAAAGATGAACCCCAGTCTTCCCTGTTCTCATAGCAGATTTCTACAGTTTAATTCTTTCTTTGTTGATTCATTTTTTTTTAAATGACAATTTAGTGTAAACACCTCTAATCATGAAGTGGGGGGATGGTACCTCTAGGGTCTCTTCAATTCTTCTCTCTGACCTGGAATCCCAAGCCAAAAACTCCCCCTCCTGTAAGTACCAACAGCTAGTAGCATTCCTGTCCTACTGCTTCTGCACTTATGGGGTGTGCTGGTTCCTTCTCAGTCAGGGCAGTGTCTCAGCAGCACAGCTGGGCCTGGTGTTCCTGATCAGCTGAGGTTCACTCAGTCCTCCTGGACTCAGATCTCCACACAAAGTTTGGGAGGTAAAAATTCCTGTGGTTCTGGCTGAGGCTCTCTAGCCCTAGAGGTTTTACTTGATGTTTCTCTGGAGCTATCCTGGAGGTGTTTGCCCTTTACATGGGCTAATTCCCAGCCAGGGGGGTCTTCTTGGGTTGTACCAGGAAGACCCCTGTTCTGTCCCAAATCTTGACTTTTCACCAGTCTATATTCATCCTGAGGAGTAAATTTGTTCTGTTTGTGGGGGAAAACTGGATAGCTTGAAATTTACCATGCTATTTCACCATCTTCCCAGAATCTTCCTTGGGGTCATGGAGTTTTGAAATATCTGAGGAATGATTTAACTTAGGTGATCTTGAATACAAATCCAAAAGTCTATTCTTTATGCCGCCTAACTACATGATTATAGCATTTATGATACTTTTAAGGTTTGCAAAGTGCTTTCTTTACACTGGTTATTTCATTTGATCTTTAAACACAGTAGATACCAGGTCAAGCCCTACTTGATCATTGTTTGGGTTCAGAGTAAATGTAAATAGCAATCATTTCTGTTTTGGCCAGAAACCCTAGGCTTCTCCTCCCAGATTGATTTTTTAAAACTAGGTAAAAAAAGTTTTTTTGTTTTTTTTTTGCCTCATAGGCTTGGTCACTGATTGGTCAATGTCTTAGCCAAACTGAGACTTATTGAAGACCTTAGCTAAAAAGGTCAAGGCATTCCACTGCATCCTGGGCTATCTCCAGTCATTCGGATTTATATTTTTCCATTGGAACCAAGTGGTTCTGGAGGGGAAAGTGAGACTGGTGACTTTGTAGTCCTCCCTCACTTAAATCCCATTCACTAACATGTCCTAGGTAGCTAGATGGGCATTAACCAAGAAAGGTTGAAGCACTGATAGGATTATAATATTCCTTGAAGCAAGCTGGAAAGAGCACTAATGGGATCATTTTAGCTTTAATTGAGTTTTTTGTTTTTAAATAAGCCTTTATTCAAGCGGACTTTTTGATTATAGTCCCACCTCAGATAGAGGTGTCTTGAAATCTAACCTTTAGAAAGGGATCCACATGTGCAAGAATGTTTGTGGCAGCCCTTTTTGTAGTGGCAAGAAACTGGAAACTGAATGGATGCCCATCAATTGGAGAATGGCTGAATAAATTATGGTACATGAATGTTATGGAATATTATTGTTCTGTAAGAAATGACCAGCAGGACGATTTCAGAGCAGCCTGGAAAGATTTGCATGAGCTGATGCTGAGTGAAATGAGCAGAACCAGGAGATCATTATACACAACAACAACAATATTATATGACGATCAATTCTGATGGACATGGCTCTCTTCAATAATGAAATGTTTCAAACCAGTTCCAATTGCTCAGTAAAAAAAGCCATATACACCCAGAGAGAGGGATATGAAATGTGGGCCACAACATAATATGTTCATGCTCTCTATCGATGTTTGCTTGCATTGGGTTTCCTTTCTCAGATTTTTTTTTTCCTTGTAGGTACAATTGTTCTTGCACAGCAAGGTAAGTGTGGAAATATGTATACATATATTCGACTTGTCAAGTATTTTAATATAATTAACATGTAGTGGACTTCCTGCCATCTAGGGGAGGGGAGGAGACTAGGGGGGAAAAATTTGTAATGGAAAGCTTTGTAAGGGTCAATGTTGAAGAATTACCCATACATATGTTTTGCAAATAAAAAGCTTTAATAACAAAACAAAGAAAAAAGAAATCTAACTTTTATTGTATCCAATCAAAAAAACAAGTTATGATGTCAACCCCACCCCTCCACACACACTCATATTTTCCTTATAAGTGATCTGCTTAGATCCTTTTTAAGGTGCTAAATCCCTTTTAGTGTTAGCCCATCAGTCAATGGCATAATTCCCTTCCTTGTTAACCATCTTTTGGGATCAATCTGCTAAATTTCTCTATGAATATAACCCCCTACCCCCCAGTCAATGGTGTGTTTCCACCTGATGGTGTCCCCTCCTTTAATGGGCAAGAAGGAACCAACACATCTGGTGTGTACAGAAGCAGTGGGGCACAGGTGCTGCTGACTGTCAGCACTTGCAGAAGGGGGGAGCTTTTGGTTTGGTGTTCCAGGTTAGAAAAAAAAAGCTGAAGTAAAGCTAGAGGCACCATCCCTCCACCCTCATGATTAGAGGTGCTTACCTTAATATTCTCATTTTAAAAAATGAACCAGCAAAGAAGAACCAGCAAAGTAACCCTGGTTACTGGTAGGGAACTTGTCTTCCCCCTTGTTAATTGCTAAAACCCTTATTTCTGTTAAAAAAAACAAAACAAAACAAAACCTTATGGATTTAGCTTGCTCTTAGCAATGTAATAAAGTCTTTGCTCCTTGAATTGGAGAATGTTTAAACCAGCAAATTCTTCTGATAACTTGCAATATTGGCCCATAATCCCAATATATTTTTGGAGTATCACTTTGTTCCTCAACATTTTGGTAGTTAACCCCATCATTTGGTGATGTGGTATGGGAAGAATCTGATCATATCCCATAATCTGAACATTTTGATGGCCCTGTTTGGGGAACCTCAACAATGTCCTCACCTCCCTGATATCATGGTCCTCTTCTAGAAGGAAGACCAATAACAACAATCTTCTTGTAAATAGGTTCATTATTCTCATTTTACAGAGAAGGAAACTGAGGCAGACAAGTGATTTGCCCATGATTACACAGCTAAATGTGAGGCAAGATAATTAACTCATATATATTCCTGACTTCAAACCAAATACTTTATCTATTGCTGCTTTAGTAAATAGCATAGACAGGATGAAAACCCAAATTTTTTGTTGCCAAATTTAAGGCCTTTTTCACTATGTCATGCTTTCTCCACTTCCCCATCATGGTTTCCAGAGGAAAGGATTCTCTCTCTATTCATATTTTTATCTATATTCAATATGATTTCTATATATTCTTACTTAGTCACAGTAACTCATCTTCTTGGCAGAGGGGAATGAAACAAAACAAAAAAAAAAAAAACAAAAAAACAAAACAAAAAAACATAGATAATCAAGGCTTAGAGAGAGTCAGGGGGAGATTTTAGTCCAAGGGATAATTTTCTTCTACTTAGGACTAAGTAGAGGTGACATCAGCTAGGTTGTTGTTTGTCCTTTGCTCTTGAAGTAGACCATGACATCAGGAAGGTGAAGTCATGACATGCAAGTGAATTGGATTTACCTGAGGGAGGGCTGTGCAAGGTCACCTGCCTCATTTTCCCTTCCAGAGCTATCTGGGTCCATTGGCAAGATACAGATCAGGATGACTGAAGATGGCCCTGGATGAAATGGGAGGCCTTGGCCCTTTTAAGCTGAGGTCTTTTACAGGCCTCAATCTGACTAGGTAATGCCCAATCAGTGATCAAACTTAGGTAAGAAATGAGGGAGAAAATGGTCTCTTTTACCTAGAACAACAGCAACAAAAAATGAGTCTGGGAGGGGAAGACTTTCAAGGTTTCTGATCAAAACAGCTACAATTGCTATTTACATTCACTCTGAGCTAAACAGGGCTGAAATATTGACCAAGGGGGGCTTGACCTGCACCTATTGTTGGTCAATGAAGGCCAGAACAATTTGGGTTTAAAGCACCCTTAAAACAGAAATCTAGCTGATAAACCCCAAGATAGCCTGCTAGGTTTCTGTCTTGGAAAAGAAAAAGGAAAATGAAAGGGATTCTTAAACTGTGGGAATAGTGGAGGAGGTGAAGGTGGGATCTGTAAACATGCCTGTTGTTGGTCAACAGGTAAATACAGTGGAGCTAAGTGAAAGGAACAGCTTCAATCTTCCCATTCCATCCCCCTAGCAGCCCAGAAAAAAAACCAAAAAAACTCAAAAAAAAAAAAAAACCCCAAAAAACAGGTGTTGCCCATTAATGAGATGGAAACAGGAATCGGAGGGAAACTGCTCAACCATTAAGGACCTGACACTGCTGCGATTTTGACAAATAAGGCACAAATGGAGGAGGTGCCAGGAGCCCTGGCAGCCAAGCTGCAGATGCTGGCACAAATGAGAAGGCAAGTGAGGAATCTGGGGATCTGATGAGAGCTGGGGCTCTCCAGAAAGGCATGGCTTGAGGTAGGGCTTCCAAGTCACTGCTAATGTCCCATCCAGACACTGCTTCCGTCAGCAGCCCTTCAGTTGAACCATGATGGGAAGGCTGGGTCCCAAGATACCCTCAAGAGCTAGGCCTGAGCATCTGGGTACTATTGGTCCTCCTGATCTCTGCCATATGCACAGGAAATATTAATCCTTCCTACTTCCAAAGATTTTTAACCTGGGGGAGTAGTGATGGTGGTGCGGTCTGTAAACATGTTTTTTTAAAGCACTTTGATAGTATTTCATATAGTTGGCACCCCTTCTAATCCTTTGCATTTTTATTTTGTGCTTTTAAAAACACTATCCTGAGGGCAGATCTATCGGCTTCAACAGACTGCTGTAACACAGAAAAAAAAGGTTAAGCACCCTTGTTCTAAACTCTCTGATTTTAAATTCTTTTTTAGAGGGTTTACATACATATACACACACATACACACAAATATAAAATATATAATGAATTATTTGTAAACATATTATATATTTTCTGTATTATATACCTTTTGTTTATTATATGTTATATTTATCATATATAATTTATTTTTTTAGCATTCATTAAAAATATTTTTTGAGTTCTGAATTTTCTCCCACACCTCTCTCCCCCATCTAGAGAGTTTTGAGATTCTTTCTGGTCATTGCTTGAAATTCTAAAAGATGTAAATTTGCATATCACTTGCATACTATTCGTTTAATGTCAGAATGCCCCGAAACTCCTTTCTGAGTTTTTTTTCCTAGGTTCCTTTCAGCTCAAGCTGTCAACTTGGGCTGGGCTAACCTGGCAAATGGGCTCTGCCTCAGGAATAGTCAGGATATTTCCTAAGGCACAGTGACTGGGACATCCTCTTTCTCAAGCAAGGGATTATTCTAGAATGGCTCTAATTTAAAGGCACTATAACAAACCTTTTCCTTCAACTTCCAGTATTTTAACAGCACTCTGATCCTGGATACAGAATGGCATAGTAACTTAAAGAACACTATCTCTGGAGCGTAGAGAGCTGAGTTCAAATTCTTCCTCTGAAAATTACTACCTCTGTGAGTTCGGGCAAATCACTAAATCAATTTTTTTGGAGGCAATTGGGGTTGTGACTTGCCTAGGGTCACACAGCTAGTTAGTATCTGAGGTTAGATTTGAAGTTGGAATCTCTATATTCTATATATATATGTTCTATATGTCACTAAATTCATTTCCTCATTTATAAAATGAGAGAGGGCTAGCTGGCCTCTGAGCTCCTTTCCAACTTTGGACCTATGATCACTTATTGTACATAATTTTGCATCTCCTACTATCTGGGATTATATCTCATTCCCTTCATTCCCTTTTTCAAGTGTAAATTCTATAAGAACTGGACTGGAGGTCATCTAAATTTAATGTCCCTTTCATACCTAATAGCAAGTACTATTAGTAGCAAGAACATGTAGCAAGTACTTAAAAATATTTTTTAAAAAATTTGTGTGTGTGTATTTGTGTTGGGTTGTTATCAAAATCCAATCTTCTACAGAAAACCTTTTTCTGGTCTACCTTAATGCTCGTGCCTTCCCTCTATTGTTGACTTTCAATTTTTCTTATATATTCCTTATTTTTACATTGTTGTTTGTATGTTGTACCCTTCTTCCATTAGACTGTGAACTTCTTGAGAATAGGGATGGTCTTTGTTATCCAATTCTTGGAATCCTCAGTGTTTAGCATAATACCTGATATGTTGTAAGTTCTTAACAAATACTTATTGATTGACTGCATTTTATTAACCTCATGAAAGAAAATGAACGGGATGAGGAAGAAATGAGTAGGGAAAAAATAATGGCCAATTCTCTTAAGTCATCATAAGGTAATTTCTCAGCTTTGCTTAGTTTCCCTGTACTTGTAGTGAGGTCTTCCTGAAAATTTAGTTTATAGGACAAAGTGGGGAAAAGGATCCCAGCCTTTCGAATATAACTAGACTACTTAATCAGGGGGAATAACCCTCTTGGAAAAGGAGTTCACCATCCATGACACCAACAGTTACTAATCAATTGCCACTGATGGCCAAGTAAGCTCAGGGCTTTTAGGAATAGCTGTATCCTTACAACCATTACCCAGGGCCCAGGGTGGAGCCATGGTGGCGGAGATCAGACAGGAGTCTCTGTAACCTCTAACCTCCCCTCAAACCAACAACATATGAAGCCTCTAGACTGATTTTGAAGCAAAAAAATCCACAATATCTGGAGAACAACACGATTCTAGAAGAAGATACTCTGGAAGAACCTCAAAACAGGTCTGTTTTAATTGGGCAGGGGGGTGGTCTGCTGAACCCAGACTGCAGCACAGGGAGACTGGGGCAGGGAGCTGGAGCAGGGAGCTGGAACAGGAGTCGGAACAGGAGTGGGAGCGTTGTGCTTTTCACACACCTGGGAGTCTTCTGTGGGCCTCTTGAACCAATCTGTCCTGATTGTGGGCAGGTGGTTTGGAGAGTCTGCCTTTTGAGGGGGATAGATTGTGAACCACTGAACCCCTGATGAGCATTGGACCTAGCTGCCATTACACAGCACCTTAAAGCAATAAATCAAACAACAGGACTGATCAGCACCAGAAATAATTCAATCAGCGGAGCTGCACAGTACCTGAAATAATTCAATCAGCAGAACCGCCCCAGGGTGAACTAAAGCAGAACTGCCCAGCACCTGACATAATTCAATCAGCAGAACTGCCCAGCACCTGACATAATTCAATCAGCAGAACTGCCCAGTTCCTGAAATAACTCAATCAGCAGAACTGCCCCAGGGCAACTTAAAGCAGCTGTCCCACCTTTGCCCTAAACAGACCTCACACCTTTAAAAAAAATGAATAAAAAACCAAAAAGAGCTCTCACCATAGACAACTTTTATGGAGAGAGGGAAGAACAGACCTCAAATCCTGAGGCCCCTAAAGGTAGAGCAACTCCAGAAAAAGCCCCAAAGAGAGACATAAATTGGTCTCCACGTCACAAGGCTTTCTTTGAAGATTGCATAAAAAATCTTAAAAGAGAGAAGAAACATGGGGAAACGAAATGAGATCACTGCAAAATAAAATAGAAAAAATGGAAAAAATGCAATGAACAAAAAAATGTAATTGGTCAATTGCAAAAGGAACTAAAAACAGTAACTGAAGAAAATAAGACATTAAAAATTAGAATCGAACAATTGGAAATGAATGACTCATCAAGACTTCAAGAATCAGTCGAACAAAAACAAAAAAATGAAAAGATAGAGAAAAAAATGAAATATCTCCTAGGAAAAACAACTGACCTGGAAAATAGATCTAGGAGAGACAATCTAAGGATTATAGGGCTTCCTGAAAGCCATGATGAAAAAAAGAACCTAGACACTATCTTCCAGGAAATCATAAAAGAAAACTGCCCTGATATTTTAGACCCAGAAGGCAAAATACTCCTTGAAACAATCCACCGATCACCTCCTGAAAGAAACCCAAAAATTAAGTCCCCCAGAAATATCGTGGCTAAATTCCAGAACTATCATACCAAGGAAAAGATATTAC
>JAJPUD010002430.1:16762-76991 GCA_023553655.1 Myrmecobius fasciatus
GTGTGTGTGTGTGTGTGTGTGTGTGTGTGTGTGTGTGTGTGTGTGTGAACAATTATAATTAGGGGGTAGAACTAGGTGAGAAGTAAAGGAGAACAGAAGAAGCTAAGCAAATAGAAGAGGAATGTCAGAAAACAGTGAACATGGACCATTGGGGGAGGTGTCTGGATGTCTCTGGATCTAATTAAGAGTAGTTTTCTATCCTTTTTCATGGCTCTCCTCTGATTATTCTTATTCCCCCCCCCCTCTACACACTCTCACACATACATTATTCATTAGCTTCAACCGAGTAATAGTCAGAGGACTTGGGTTATAATGAGCCTGAGGGCATATGAGATGGTTAGAGAAGCACTGGCTTTGCTTCTCATTCCTTCCATTACAAATAAAATTACAAAGAGCAATACCACTGTTATCATTGCTTCCTTAAAATGTCAGCTCCTAATGGACAAGGGAGAGAGAAGAGGACTAGATAAATTCTTCCTAGGAAAATAATCATATTTGTTTACAGTTGTCACTAGTTTGGGCACAGGTCCAAGTTCTACTCCCATTCTGTTTTAGTCAATAAGGGTTAAAGAAAAGCAAGTAGAGCATAATAGGAATCTTTAAGTAATTACATTTAAAGCACAGTACAGTTTCTGGCACATAGTAGCTACTTAAAAGATTCTTCTCCTTTCCCTCTTCCTTTCTTTCCTTCTTTCCCTTCCCTTCCCTTCCTTTCCCTTCCCTTCCCTTCCCTTCCTTCCCTTCCCTTCCCTTCCATTCCTTCCTTCTTTCCTTCTCTCTCTCTCTCTCTCTCTCTCTCTCTCTCTCCCTCTCTCTCCCCTTTGTCTGTTTCTTTGTCTCTTTCCATTATATATACTCATATATGTATGTATATACACACACACACACACATATATATCTAGATCTATATCTAGATTTAGATAGATAAATAATTCAACCACATTCTCTTTAGAAAGTTAGATTTTTAGGCATCCTAAATTCTTAGGGAACTTGCCCATTTAGTTTAAGATTTGCAATCCCAGGATAAGAATAGGAGGAACATCCATTGTTATTCATTCCTAACCTATAGTATCATAGCCTCAGTGGGTTATCAGGTAGGAATCTCCCAGGAAGGAGGCAAATATGCTCCCTGATTTATTTTCTCTGGCTTTCTCCTGCCGACTTTTCACCCTTCTGTGTAGGATTAGTGTCCGTAAGCACAGAGAAAAGAACATTGCCTGGAATGTTCTCTTCTCTTCATATCTACCTCCTGGCCACCCCAGCTTCCTTCAAGACAATGGAAATCCCCACCTTCTGCAAGATATCTTTCAAACTGTTTGTATTTTCCCTTTAAATATCTCCAATTTACCCTGTATTTCTTATATATACACAGTTTTCTTTTGTGTTATTTTCTCCATTAAACTATAAGCTTCATGAAAGTAGAGGTCATGGTTTGTTGTCATTGTTTCGGTTCCTTGCCATTTTTTTGTATCCCTAGAATTATTTAGTGCACTGCCTGGTACATAGTAAGTACTTCATAAATATGTATTGTTTTGACTTGACCCAATGTATGTCTTATAGGTACAGAGTTGTTTTATATTGTCTCCCCTATTAGAATTGGGTTCCATGAGGTTAGGGACTATGCTTTTGCTATCCTTTTTATCCCCAGGAATTAGCTTAATGCCAGTATATAGTAGATGCTTAATAACTATTTGTTGACTTGATACTGTATATATCTCATATTTACAGAATTGTTTGTATGTTGTCTCCTCCATTAAAATGGGGGGGGCAGGGCTTTTCTTTGTATCTTCTGCATTTAGCACACTGCCAAGTATATAATGAGAGCTTCATAAATGCTTGCTGATTGCTTTCAGAATGCAAACTTGGCATTATCACTCTGTACCCATGCTCGTCAATCAGACAACCACTTAATATTATGTGTTGCCTTTGTGACTCTGACTAGGTGGACGCTGCTCTGGTGAGATGAAGTCATTTAGCAATGACATAAGGGAAAGAGTTCTGAAGTTGGAGCCTGAATACCCAAATTCCTATCAGCTCTGCTTCTTATTAGCTGTGCAAACAAGTATTTTGTTTCAATTCTCTGGGCCTCTGTTTCCTTATTTATTCAACAAGAGGATTAGATTAAATGATTTTTACAATCCCTTCCAATTCTTTGATCTTTTAAGGCACAGAGGGATCTTAGGAACCTAGATTTAGAACTGGGAGGGTCTTCTTTAGAGGTTACTGAGCCCTACCCCTTTGTTTCTCAGATGGAGAGACAAAAACAAGTGATTTGTCCAAAGTCACATAGCTGGGAAGTATCTGAGGTAGAATTGGAATCCAGATTTTAATGATTCTAAATCCAATGCTCCATCTTCTAGGATAAATCAGGTCACTGTAGAGGAACTGCTATAGATTCAGGGATCCCATCCCTCAGTGCTCTCCTCTAGAAGGAACATCTATTGTTTACTAAGCTCTTTATGAATATTATCTCATTTGATCCTCACGAAAACTCGGAGAGTTACTATCTCCATTTTACTCTAGAGGATACCATGTTGCCAGAGTCAACATGAGCAGTAAATGCCTGAGGCTGCCTTAGAAGTGAGATCTTCCTGACTCCAGGCTCAATCTTCAATCCTCCACACCACCTAGCTGCCTAGATACTTACAACAGAGAAGTCTCTGAGATGAACTAGACCTGGGCTCTGGCTCTCTTGCACAATCTCCATTTCCTTCTCCTAGGATGAACCCTTTAATCCCATAAAGAAAAAATGGTGATGAGAGGTAAGAAGGAAGAGCTGAAGAGCCAGGGGTTGGACAGCTCCCAGGCATGGCCATGTCACACACTTGGGGATTCTACCTTAACAAAGTTTTTTCCCCACACAGATGAAGTAAATGAAATATCAGCCCACAGAAGTTTGCATGGCATATATTCATGAATTGCAAAGAACTGAGGCATTATTTACACATTTTATATAGATTGTGCATAGATCTATAAATATTGCCCATGTAGAATGGTTGATCAGGTGGTCCCTAATGTTCTCTCAGTTCACCTGATGAAATTAAGTGGACCTTTGTTAGAAAGATCTGATCCTGAACTCTTATCCTGTCATCTTTCTGACAAAATCAATGCCCTACCTCCTTTGTTCAGTTCTTTTATCGTATCCTACTCTTTGTGACCTCATTTGTGGTTTTTTCAGCAAAGAGACTGGAATGACTTGCCATTTCCTTCTCCAGCCCATTTTTTACAGATGAAGCAAACTGAGGCAAACAAGGTCAAATGGCTCGTCCTCAGAGTCACCCAATCAGTAAGTGTCTAAGGCTATATTTGAATTCAGGAAGATGAGTCTTCTTTCTGTTCTATCTCTTCACTGCCATATCACTCTTTAGAAGATTTATAAATCCCTAATTATCCCTTATACATCTTTAAAAATACTTCTTCATCCACTAAAACAAAAAGTTCCCCCGCTTACTTTATTTTCAGGATAAATGACCTCGATCCCTGGATCCTTTGATCAAGAGTTCATTTAATGGCTTATCTGTGTCTTAGGTCAGAGTACCTTTGCACTAGAGACTGTGCTCCAGAGACCTGGTAATGTAGCCAATTACTGGAGGCAGAGCTCTTGCTCCAGACTTCCCTTTACGGTTCATGGGAACGTGCTCTAAACTAGTTTGCTGGGGACATTCTGTTGGAGGAGGGATGGCCATAGGCATAGATGAAGTAGGAAGAAAGAATGGAAAGTGTAATGTCCTTGGATATGCTATTCTGCAGATTATCCACTTTGTCACTGCAGAAACTCTTTGTCAGATGCTGACCAGGCTTTTCCTAGCTTTTCCTGCCCGCTTCACAACCCCTTACCATTAGTATGTACTCAAAGACCATACATGTAGGAATAAAAGAAATAATTGCTCTAAACTTTCAGCAAAGCCAAGAACATTCATTCTGTAGAGTCAACTCTCAGTTTTATAAACCAGCAGTAGGAAGAAAATATTCCTAAAGCACTTTTTATAACCCAATGTTTCTCCTAAACCCCCATTCCTTATTTTGACTTAATTTGATACTATTGAATTCACTTTCCTTGGGTCAGTTGAAAGATAAGGTGTTGGGGAGCCATTTGGTTACAATAGGGTGCAGATGGGGCAAGAATAAATAGTTGTATGGATAAAGAATTGAGCAAAATACATAATTCATTATTTAGTGAAATGATATTGTTTTGTGATAAGATTGGGGAGGCTGTCTGCTATTTTTATACCATCCTTTGTTTATCTAACCAGTTGTCTAGTTAGTGTCAGCCCTTTGAAGGTTGAGTCTATGTCTTAATGTCTTCAGATCTCATCAACCCTCCCTTTTCACCTTTACCCCTAAAACAATATCTAACACAATACAGATAAATAAATATACAGTATTATATGAAGAATCAGAAGTTTTCACTACAATGAAAAGTAGTTTCAAATGAAAACACTATTGTGCCACCAAAAATATGTTGTGAAAGGGTTGGTTTCAGAGAAACTTGGGAAAATTTGATTCAACTGATATAGAATGAAGGGAGAAAAACCAGGAGAACAACTTGTACAATTGCAATTACAGGTGGGGGGCAAAGTGGATGGACTGGGACTGGAGTCAAAAAGACTTCTCTTTGTGAATTCAAATATGGCCACTAGCTGTGTGAACCTGGACAAGTCACTTAATTTTGTCTGTTTCTTCATCTATAAAATGAATTGGAGAAGGAAATGGCAAAGCATCCCAGGATCTTTGCCAAGAAAATCCCAAATAGGGTCATGAAGCATCATATATGACTAACAACAATCACATTGTAAAGAAAAATGGCTTTGAAAGACTAAGGAACTCTTATCAAAGAAACGACTAACTGATGACAGAGAATCGATGAGAAGCGTGCTACCCACTTCCTGATTCAGAGAAAATGAACTCAAGAATGAGATGTATTTTGGACAGATCTAGTATTAGAATAGATTTTGCTTGACTATGCATATTTGTTAAGAGGATTTTCTTTTTCTTTTGTGGTCATGGTGGTGATAGTATGAAAGAGAAAAAAAATGCTTGTTGATTGAAAAAAGAGACACATTTACAAAAAATAAAACACACGGGGCAATGCAGAAAAGTGTTTTGGAGCTTGTAATTATGCTGGAAGCTGATTGGGAATCCAAGGCTGAGAAGACCGAGGAGTTTCCTAGCCAGATCACAGTTATGTTAGCATTTATGGCTAGATGAGCCACCAGACACCAGCTTGATGTTTGAGTTTCTCCCACTCCCACAACTGAACCCACCCTGAGGGGCACAAGGAACATAGATCTCGCCAGTGCCCACCACAATGCTGCTCCCCATGGTGCCTGAGCTGCAGCCCCCACTGCTCCGAATGCCGCTTGAGCCCCCAGGGCAGAACTCTGTTCTCACCATGCAGGGTTCATACAAGATGGCACCTTTAGAACTGCTGACAGCTGTGGGGAAGAAAAGGAGGGAAAGAATAGAAAATATTTATCCAGAATTCAAAAAGTAGTTCTAGTAACCTCCAATGTCAAATTCCAAAGCTTTAGTTAGAGCTACAAGTCCTTTTCTTCCACAGTCTCCATTCCTCTGCCATCTAATAGTCTTCTAGTCAAGTACACTTGCTCCCATTCATCACCCATACCTTTTTCTTCCTACCCCCTAAGTTTTGAAAAGATCATTTTCCCCAGCCTGGAGCAGTCTCCTTCCATCTCCTTCCCAACATTCTTTCACATTTTTCTCCAACAAATGCCCCTAAATCTCTTCCCATCCCACCAGCACTGAAGAAAAAAGCTCTGACAAATGCACTCCTAGCCCTCATCTTCTCAATGTCTCTGCCTATTGCTGCCTGTATCCCATCTCTTTTGTCAGAGTGGATAGCCTTGAAGGCAAAGGCAATGTTTTCTTTTCCTTTAGTATCTCCTCAGAAAATTCAGAATGTGACTCCATCCAAAGGAAGTGCTAGAACATGGGGCTGATTATTTTTTTAATATATTTAAAATATACAAAACTTAATATATTTTAAAATATATTATCTAAAATAAAAAATATTAAAATATTTTTTTTTTTTTTGCTAAGGCAGTTGGGGTTAAGTGACTTGCCCAGGGTCACACAGCTGTTACGTGTCTGAGACCAGATTTGAACTCAGGTCCTCCTGACTTCAGGGCTGGTGCTCTATCCACTGCGCCACCTAGCTGCCCCGCCACCTAGCTGCCCCAAAATATTAAAATATTAAAAATATAAACTACATTTAAAATATATAAAAATATATAGAGATCACATTTAATTCTTCCTCTTTTCTGCAAGGCAAGTGGGGTTAAGCAAGGGTCACATAACTAGTAAGTTTTAAGTGTCAAGCTGAATTTGAACTCAGGTATTCCTAACTTCAGGACTGGCGCTCTATCTACTTTTTTTGATGGGCAAATAGCAGATCTGGGCCAGAGCTTCTTGGACACTAGCCAATACCTCAATTCCACAAGATCCCACTACTTGGAACACTTGACTACTTACATATATTCACAGGTCCAACACCTTCACATAGCCTGGGGATAAGGGAGAATAGGAAGGATGAAAAGACATTCAAGAATCACCATGAAAGAAGATGAAGATGTTTAAAAATGTGTTGTAATCCCACCTCTATGTTCCCTTCAAATTGAAAGGAACCAAAGAAATCAGTCTGAAATAAACCTTTCTGTAAGATTTTCTGGGCCCTTGGACAACACACACACACAAAAAATCTACAGCTGACTTCCAATGAAAATGGCTAAAATAGATAGACAGAAGGAAGAAAAGCCCCAAACAGAAACCCTGGAAAATCTGCAAGCTGGGTCTTTAACTCATTAGCAGTCTTTAACTACTGATCCCTCTGCTCACCTGTGCTCCTCTCCCTCTAGCAGCCTCTTATAGGTGGCGATCTCGATATCCAGCCCTAACTTGGAGTTCATCACCTGTTGGTACTCCTTGAGCAGACATGCCATATCCTGTTTGGCCTTTTGCAGAGCCTCCTCCAGCCCTGCCAGCTTGCACTTGGCATCATTGAGGGCAGCCTCACCCTGCTGCTCAGCTTCAGTTATGGCACCTTCAAGTTTGCAGCGCTACAACAGGACACAGAGAGGCACTGTTGGGGGTCACCAGCATCCCCAGCAAAAATGAACAGGGCTTCCCGGATCATAGAGGGAACCTAGCAGCCATATCAGGCTTCATTGAGGACTTTAGAACTACTTCCCACTAAACTACTCCAAGAGCATGTAAGATTTCCTTTTTAGAAGAGATAAATACTGGTTTGGAGGAAATGGATGCATTTCTAGTAGTTGGTTTTCATTCACTTGTAAGAATGAAGTTCATTTGATTTCACAATTTGTTGGAAAATCTCTACCAAACCTATAATCATAAGATCAAAGAATTTTAGCATTGAAAGAAAACCTAGAGGCATCTATTCTACTCCACCATCCTTCCATTCGATGTAACAATCTCATTTATAGCAACCTTAACCAATAATCATACAGACTGTTTGAATATTTCTAATAACAGGGAACTCACTTTTGTGGTAGTGCATCCCATTTTTTTTAGCCAGTTTTTTATGTTGATCTAAAAATCTGCATCCTTGCAAATTTTACTTCTTAGTTCTAGTTCTACCTTCTGGAAAAACCCAGAATAAATTTTTTACTCTCTCTGTGACAGTCCTTCCAATATTCTAATAGACTGTCGTCCCAGATTTCAAAAGAATGGAGTCAGAATATAGACTAATAATTTAAAATAGGACTGCAGCCAGAGGTATATCAGAGCCAGCTCCAAACAGATCAAATTTTGTTAAGTTTTCATTATGGTGTGAGTATTTATAATTTTGACATCAGCAAACCCTATAAATTGTAGCGTGATTTGTTGTTTTACTGTCTAGACTTAAGAAAGTGTTAAGAATAGAAATTAAGTTTAATATTAATTTAAACACTTATTTTTCATGGAGAGCTGGTTTGAGAGCACTTTCCTACTTACAATATAAGCATTTTAGAGTCATGGTGTCTCCCCAGAGCCTCACCTGAGCTTTAGCATTCTCAATTTCTTGCTGTAGTCTTTGGATTAATCGGTTCATTTCCAGGATCTCATTCTTGCTGTTCCGTAGGTTTTCACAGTGGTTTCCAGCTGTCAGTCTTAGTTCTTCATACTGCCAGAGTACAGAAGAAGTCAGAATTTCTCCAGGGCCCTAAATTGGGCTAACCAGTAGTGTCATCTCCCTTATCCAGCATCCTTCTCTCTAAGTATTTGTATATTCAGTGGTTGCCCTCACTCAGAGTATCTATTCCATCCATAGAAACCTGTCTTCTTTCTCTTTTACCTCAGATCATTTAATTATTTTATTTAAAAAACAAAAACTCTACAGTTTTTGCTTTAATTTTTTAATAATTAAAAATATCTTTGTTTTCTGGATCTAATTTTTGAATCATGACTTTAATAGGAAGGAGTTATCTAAATTCACATTAACTAACTTGAAATTCAAGCCACTCTAAATTTCTTGAGTTTAATGGAAGCACAGAAGATACGATAGCACAGTAGCATAGATGATATCAAATAATCCTAAAGGCAATTTCTCTCTGTTTCTGAAACTCAATGCTTTCCTCTAGGATAATTAATTTTTTAAAAGTATTTTTAAATGATTTGCTTTTTAATTTTGTTTAGCTAAGGAGAGAATGAGCACAAAGTGTTTGTATCCCATAAATACACCCTGACAAAGGGCAACCCAAGAGAATAGGGAGGACCCAAATTGGAATGAAACTTAGACTGGTATGAACCACAGAATGGATAACTGAGATGACTTTTAAGACATTTCTCAATGTCTAAACCTCCGCCTCCTATGTGCTATAGGCCTCTCTGCAAATGTTTATCTCACCTCCTACCCTCTTGGCATCTAATTACCTGGTTGCACAAATTGGTAGCCATATTAATCATTATTTCTGTTTGGCCATTAGTAACCATGCTATTCTGCCAGTCTCTCCCACGCCCAGTTAAGTAGCCCACTAGCAAAAGCCGAATAGCATCACTATCATTGTCAAGTGGTATTTATTGAGGGCAATTTAGTAGCTGGGTCTGGACTGGGAACATCGAATGAGTCTTAAGGTAAATAAAAGCTTGGGCATCCATTGCTCCCTGATGATGGGTCTAGTCTGTTGAGCCAGTCTTCCTCCCACATATCTCTCTTGGACTCAGTCCTCTAATAGCCAAAAATAACATTGTCTGGGATTTACAGAGCACTCTGTCACTTCATGGGGGCCTTGACACTTCATCAGCAAACTTTATACTGTTGTTAGGGGAAGTTTGCCCTCTACTCTGTTTCCTTTCTCCCCAAAAAGACAGAGGAACCCCTGGCTATCTCACCCGGCATTGATACCAGGCTTCAGCCTCAGCTTTGCTCCGGCTGGCAATGTCATCATATTGAGCCTTAATTTCGCCAATGATGCCTTCCACATCCAGGTTCCGGCTATTGTCCATCTTCACAATGACTGACGTTTCAGAGATCTGAGACTGGAGCAGGCTGATCTCCTGGTAAATGAGAGAGAATTGGAAAGTTAATGAGGTCTTCATGAAAGGGAGTTGGGGGAGAGGAAAATGTTCCCTTGAATGAGGCTGTATTTTTGTTGCCTTCTTAATTATCCTCTCACTGATTCATCTTCTCTATTCTTCATAAATAAGCAACAATTTTGTTTACATTTACATAGCAAAAAAAACCCCACAAGCCCAGACTCTCAGGGATCCCCTGACCTCTGGTTGAAACCAATATTGAGGCTGAGAGAAAGACTCAGGAAGATTCTTTTTCTAAGAGGCTTTCTGTCTAATATCCATTGGTTCTAATATCATTGAGATAAAATTTTAGAACTCTATACGTGGAAATGTGCTCATTGGCTAGAGCAAGAGTTTTTAGCTTTTTTGTATGTATCATGGACCCTTTATATGGTCCATGCAATCTGGTAATGTCTAAGAACCCCTTCTCAAAATCATATTTCAAAATACACAAGACATATAGAATTACAAAGGAAATCAAAAGTTAGTGACATGCCTTTTCTCCATACAAGTTCATAGATCTCCTGAAATCTCTCCATGACAAATTCTTGAATTAGATGATGAAATCACAATCAGCATAATATGGGCTTATTTACCTCCTCATATAAGTTTCTCAGAAAGTTGGTCTCCTGAAGCAGGGCTTCAATATTGGTCTCCAAGTCAGCATTAATCAGAAAGTATGTATCTACATCCTGAAGGAAGATAAGACATGTGAAATCCTAAAGCAAGGGCACTCCCAAGAATTGCTGAGTGTCTTCAAACACTCTCAAAACTGAAGTCCATCCTTTACTAATCAGAGCGGGGTTTTTTTCATGCTGTTGAGCAGAGGGAAGAAAGAACCCTATGGTTCCTTTTTTTTTTTTAGTAGATAGAGGAATAAATGGAGGAGGAAGAATAATTATCAGTAGGGGTTCCATATATCAAAACTTGTTGACATTAGTGAAGAGGGTAAGGATACACTATAACCTGATTAGGAAAAGCTTTGGCAGGAGAGCAATTTGTGTTTGTTTTGTTTCTAAGGGACACTTATACTATAATTCCCTGAAGCTTTGATTACTTTGGCCTAATTGGAATTTCCTCGCTTGAAGTGCCTCTGCATTATTGAAAAAGTATTAAGACACTCTTTATGTCTACATGCCAACCTTCAATTATCTGAGTATCTCAAACAAAATGGGTTTGGGGTGGAGGAAGGGGCCTTTAAATTGGCCCTAACATTAACTCAATTGTTAGCCTTACTTTGTAAGTGGATTAAAAACTGCTTTTGCCTTAATGAATTGAGGAAGTTAAGACACAGGAAAACCTTAATACTTTAGGAGAGTTGTTTGAATTATTTATCAAACTGTAACTTCTTCATCACTTCTCCCAATCATCTAACAGAGAGCTCCAAACACAGTAGCTGCCTAATACATATTTTCAATTTAAAGGAATTGTGTGAATGGATACTGCCCAGCCCCTCCTTCATTGTAGAATGCTCTCAGGAAGCAAAGGAGCATTTGTTCAGCAACTTACTTTTCCTTTTGGGTGGTAGGAAAGGGGAGAAATAATAATATTGTTACTGGTACTATCAAGGGTCCTGGTATTCTGGAGAAATCTATCTAAAGGGCTCTAGGAAATTTTCTATGCCCCACCTTTCCTCACCTTTTTCAAGGCTACAAATTCATTCTCAGCACAGGGCCGCAGGGATAGTTCTTCCTCATATCTGAAAAGGAAGGAAAAGAAAATTGTTTTATCCTGGTTTGCCCCATTTAAAAGAGATCTCTTAGGATTATGGATTCAGAATGGGAAGAGTCTTTAGTGATTTATTCTACTTTTTGTTTTACAAGATGAAGAACCAAAACTCAGAGAGATGAAGTGATTTCTTCGAGGTCACCATCGTAAAGATAGTACCATCATGAAGACTCAAACACAACTCCTTCAATTCCAAATCTAGTTCTCCTTCCTCCTCTTCTTTCTCTTCCTCCCTTTACTCCCTCCCCCCCAAATACAGTATCTTTTAGATCTAGGCAGATGGATTTCTTGATACAAGAAATCTACCTCTAACCAATAGAGGCATTTAATAAAGATATTCTCTTAGTCCAAAGACATGGACATATAGAATGTGTTACCTTCTTGCCTGGAATGTTCTCCCTGCTTTCCTCTATATCTTAGAATTTTTAGCTTTCTTCATCGCTCAGCTCAGCATTTATTTCTTAATGGAGCTAGCACCCACCCTTCCATTAATATCTTGCTCATTTTTTATGAAACTCTTCCTTATATGAATTATCACCCTAAGTACTGGGCTGAGGAACATCATTTCATTCTACTCTTTCTATTGAAGAATTGAGTGGTTGCTATTGAGGAGGGGAAATCTGGTGAAGGTAATCCTCTGTGTTGAAATTAACTATATAATTCCTAATTCTTACCAGCTGGTCTAAATGTCATCCTCTCTCTACACACAGAGAGGAATTGAGGGGTATCACTTACTAGACCCACACAACAACAGGTATCATCATTGCTTACATTTAATTGAAGATTGCAGTTTCAAAGTGTGTGTGTCACAACAACTCAGTGGGTAGGAAACATTGCTTCCATTTTATAGATGAGGGGACTCAGGCTTTGAAAGGTTAAAGGATTTTCCAAGTCCAGTGCTGTTTCTACTGGTCTAGTAGGAGATTTGAGACCCACTCACCCTTACCTGATTTAATACTGGAATAGAATGGTTGAATTTGACTTCCACATGGCTCCACAGATTAAAATAACCTCCTATCTCTCTTCTGTCCAAACCAGTCCATAAGAAACTTCAAACACTGCTTCCTGATTAAGCACCAATTGTGACTCTCTCCCTCTCATACATAACATCTTATCCAAGCTTTGTTCAAGCTTAACATTCTCTTCACTACTTCTCCCTTACCTAACAAATATGATTTCTTGTGGTTCTTTTTTCAGGATATTCCTTTCAGGATTGCTGATAGCTCATCCCCATCCAGTTTTGGTGTACATTTGGTGTTCCTTCCCACTTGGCAAACTGACCTCTCCTCTGCACCATCAACTCTCTCTTGCCTTCCATAATCTAAGCCAGCCTCTCTATTTTTTCTATTTCCCTTCCTTGCCTAATCCTACTTGATATCATTGCTTCCTGTGTCCTTGGTGCTGATCTACTCCATTTTATATCCTTCTTTGGCTTTTCTTTCTGTCTTTAAGCTTATTCTGTGAGTATTTGTCCTTTTACTTTCATCAGCCAAGTGGTATAGTGGATAGAGTATTAGATTTGGAATTAGAGAGAGCTGAGTTTGAATCCTGCATCAGATACTTCTCTAGGCAACCAACAGCCCTTTCCTCATCTATAAGATGGATATAATGATAGTATCATAGTGCTACTGTGAAACTCATAGGGGATAATGGTGTTTCACAAATATTTAAATTATTTATTATTAATAGTAGTAGTATGAGTTCTCACAAGAGAGGGATTTTTCTTACCCACTTTGTCCCTCTATTGCATACACAAAACAGGGCATTCCCTACACACAAAGGATATTCAGGACTGATTAGACAGCTAGAGGATCTTGTTTGCAGCAAACATGGCATTCTTTTCTTTTCTTTTTTTTTTTTTGCACAATGTCCTGACTTCTATTTTTTTCCTTGCCTGGAATGAGTAAGGAAGGCAAACTCACTTTCTCTTGTAGTTTTCCAGCACATCCTGCAAACCATTGAGCTCTGCCTCCAGTCGGACCCGGTCACCTGCCACACAATCCAACTGCTTCTGCAGAGTGCTGATGTAGGTATCAAAAATGGGCTCAATGTTGCTTTTGCAACATTTCTGTTGCTGCAGAAAGTTCCATTTGGTCTCCAACAGCTTGTTCTGTTGTTCTAGGAAGCGCACCTATCAACCAAAAAGCCAGGATATTCATCTGGGATCAGGGAGGCTCTGGAGGACTATACCTATGAGATACAGCTTTGTGCTAGAAGCTAAAGAAGATGCAAAATTTAGATCAGACTCATAATGGAGCTTACAGTCTAGAAGGAGAGAAGATAGCAGCATAGATAACTATAATACACATTATTATGCAACAAAAATAGTTCTGATTCCAATAATTTTCATGGGGGGATCTTCAAGCAGGTCTCCAGTTCTGACCTCCCAATGCATCTTCAAACCAAATGGAGGAGGATTTCAGAAGTATCCTCAACACTTATCCTGGGTTAAGGGGCACCCAGAAAAGAAGTTTGGGTCAGATGAGTTCCTCCCGAGTCTTCTGAGCCACTATAGGCATCCTAGATCCACAGGTATCAATACAGACTAGGATGTTAGGGGTTTAGGGATTAGGGATCATAGGCATCCTTCATAAAAGAACATGGAAGTTTCCAGTGTCTGAAAATCCTTGTCTCATTCTTATAGAAACCGAATATCTTTAAAAGCACAACCCAAAGCATGCACAACCTCATATACCAGGTCTTTCTCAATCCTTCTGTTCCCCACCCACTTCTCTATTCCTATTATTTATTCAAATTCAATCAACATTCAATACAACATTCAACCAAAGCAGAATCAGAACCAGAACCCGTATCTCCAACTTCCAGTCCAATCCTCTTCCCAATACAGCTGGCTTCTTTTCAGTGTAGTGATGATGATGATGATAAAAACTTATAGTGTTTTAAGTTTTGAATTTTGTTCTCACACCGCTGTGGGGCAAGCATTATTATCTCCACCTTACAGATAAATAGGTAGATAGGTAGATGAATAGATAGGTAGATGGATTGATAGATAATTTATTAAGTCCTTTCTTACATTCTTACTTCTAGGCTATATGGAGAGTTAAGAGTTTTTCTGGGATCAGAACAAATTTTTCTAAGATTCTTTTTATGAAGCCATGACAGCTCAAGAAATACAGAGGCAGGCAATATGGGTCAGGGTCATGGCTAGAGTTGTAGACTGAAAAATGAGAAAATCTTCTGTCAAAATCTTGTCTTTTACAGCTGCTAGTTGTGTGAGTTTCCCCATCTATAAAATGATGTGGTTGGACTCAGTGTTTTCAAAAGTCTCAGGAAGTTCAGAGACAAGAGGGAGAAGGAAAAGCAACTTGATAACCAACTGACTGGAATGCCATTTATCTGGCTAACTGAGAAAGAAAGAGTCATTTCTCTTGTCTATAGAATTTTATTCATATATACATTCATTCATTTTTCAGTAGTTATTTAGTAATTATATATGTTCATGGCACTAAGCTAAGTATTTAAAAATGTTTGTTAGGAAAAAATCTTCCCCAAATATGTGCAAATAATCATAGAAAGAGTTGATGACTACATAAGTTTAGAGCTAGTCACTTCACTTCCAAATGAGTTAGAAATACTGATAGATTATTTAGTCTAACCCGATTTTGCAACTGAAGTAACAGATTCAGAGAGGTGATGTGATTTGCCCAAGCTCACATCAGTTAGTCAGTAAACAATTGTAAGTATCTCCTATGCACTTAACTCTAAGCATATAAAGAAAGGCAAAAAACAGTCCCTCTCCTTGAAGAACTCACAATCTAATGGGGGGAGGAAACAATATACAAACAACTCTAGGTGAACAAGCTAGATACAGGATAAATAAGAAATAATTAGCAGAAGGAAGGGACTAGGGATTGAGAGGGACTGTGAAAGGTTTCTTATAGAAGGTAGGATTTTAGCTGGGACTAAAAGGAAGCCCAGGAGGCAGAGATAAAGAGGAAGACCATTTCCTTAAAGGCAGAGGAAGGATTAATGTTGTGTGAAAGTGAGAGTAGTGAAGGTACTTTTAGGCTAATTTACCCAAACAAATTATTCTTGTGAGTAGTTCTGGGTGGAGATTAATGTTAGGCTGAAGCCACTTAAAACATTGGATTATTTGTGGGAATTTTCTTTTGCCAAATGGAAATAACAATTCCTATCTGTCTCCTAAGGTTGTGATACTCACATAATAAATATTGTATGCAAGTGTTTTGTCAATAAAAAATACAAGTGTGATATAATATTATCACTATCATCTTCATGCAGCTGATTACTGTATTCCTCCCTATTTCTTCCAGTCCCATGATCTGAATAATGGAAAGCTCTCTCTCCTAGATTGTGGTCTTGGTTTTTCAAGCCTTGGTTGGTCTACTGTCAATGTCTTCTTAGAGTATAGACATAAATTTTCGACTAGAAAGAACTACAAAGACAACTCAGTCTAAACCCAGACATATTTATAGACCTGTTTCAGAGGGGATGAGTAAACTGGAAATCAAGGAAATAGTAGATGACAATTAAATTCAACTGACGTGTCCTATGGAAGATCTTTCTTGATCCCTTCCATTGTTAGTCCTTTTCTTCTCCATGAAATTTTGGAGGAATATAGTTTGTATTTACTTACTTGTATATGTTATCTCTCCCCCAATAGAATATAAATTCCCACTCTCTACTTTCTGCTCATTTGTACATTTTATATATTTTCTAACCTGGCTGACATGTAGTAGGCATCTAAATGTTTTCTGAATGAAAAATGAGCAGGGTTGAACCTAGATCCTCTGACTTCAAATGTAGTACTTCTCTCACTGAATTACAAATACTTTAATGACCATCTTTGGCTTCCCAAAATTCTCTGCTTTCCACATCACCCATGGAAAATGCTTGGCACATAGTAGGTGCTCAGTATATTCTGTCTGAAGCTCTGCCCTGGTTTCCTTATGAGTTGATGGGGTTGAAAGAAGAGAAGCCATTGGTTATGATTATTTAAGGACCAATCTGGATTTTTAGTCAGTCAGGCTTCCTCTAGGACCATAGCTAAGGTAGACCCTAATGAGGATTCCCCACCCATGATATGTAGCCAGCCCTGCTTCAATCTTCTCACCTTATTGATGAATGAAGCAAACCGATTATTGAGACATTTGATCTGTTCCTTCTCATTCCTCTTCAGTTGCTGCACAGTAGGGTCTATATCCAGCTCCAGAGGGATTAGCAGGCTCTCATTGACCGTGACCGGAGTGATGCAGGGAGGAGGTCCACAGGCTGCCCCAACACGGTAGCCAAAACTGGGCAAGCTGAACCTGGAGGCAATTCGGGGCTTCCCACAGCCCACATTGCACAGGCTTCTGGAGCCAAAGCAGCCCAGCCATCGGAGGTTGCCTGTGCCCCCTACCTTGTATGGCCCCTTATTCATGGAGGAGTAAGTGACTGTTCGAGGGATAACAGCAGAACAAGAGCTGAAACTCCGGTTGCCACATCTGGAGCCCATTTGAAAGGAGCGGCAAGACATGGCAAGAGAGATACAAGTGACCAGGCCTAAGGTAGGAACGGTGGGGACCAGATACCAGCTCAATTCTCAATCAAGTCACTACGGAGTTTTCCCCCCCTTTTTATCTGAATCTGGGTTGGATGGCTGGACTAGATTAAACCCTAAATAGCCATTAAATGACTTTTATGAGCTTGGGACATTGATAACTGCTAAGTCCCAAGCCAGATAATTAAGAATGGAGAGAAGAAGCCAATGGCCAGGGTGGATGAACCATATAAAGTTCCCATTTGTCCCTCTTTCCTGTTTATGAGAGTGATGAAGGGAGCTGACTAGACAGGTGCGTTTGATGTGTGGATGCAAAGCCCCAAGGAAAGTGAGAGTTGCAGGTTTACCTCCCAATTTATAGGATGTGAAGAAGTGGGAGAGTAGCTTTTTACCTTGATGATTATATGCCTCAGTTCCCTAAGACTCAGGGAAATTAAATATGCCCCAAAGTGCCCTGGCCATTTCCCTAATGAAACTGCTGAGGTCTTCTCTGTGTTTTCCCAGATCCAGGTGGTCCCAAAGAAAGTGATTTTTATCTGAATAGGATAAGCATGTCCCAAAACATTCTGGTATATCCCTAGGAAACCAGTTGTGACCAAACTGGTGAGACCCAAAATAACCCTGCTAATATTACAAAGGGAACATGTTACCTAAGAGGTCCCAGGTATAGATAAGGGTATAAGGTAGATAAAGGTATAAGATAGACAGCTTATCTAAAGGAAGGCTGGCTAGGAATGTCCTTAGAATGAGGAGTGTAGAAAGAACATTCAGGGATGTGGATAGACCTTTGGCTATATGTCTAAAAAATTAAAATAATTTTGGACCATGAGCTAAATGGAAAACATATACATATACATACACATACACACATACAAATGCACATATTATGTATACACATATTATATATGTGTGTGTATGTATATGTATATGTCATACTCAGTTTCTCTTCTCAGACCACAAATTAGGGTCAACATTTGCCTATGCTTAAGGATAATAAGAGCTAATATTTTTCTAGCACTTACTAGGTGTCAGAGATTAAGCTAAGCACCTAATAATTATTATCTCACTTGATCCCCACAGCAACTCTGGGAAGTGGGTGCTATTAATATCCCCATTTTACAGGTGAGGAAGCTGAAACAGATTAAAAAATTTGTGGAGCATCACACAACTAGAAAGTATCTGAGGCTACATTTGAATTCAGATCTTTCTAATTCTGGGTCCAGAGTTCTATCCACCATGCCAGCAGCTGCTTTTGCTTTATAACCATTATGTGCTTCATAAGAGATTCAGCTGGAACTAGAGTATCTAATTCTCCAGTTTATAGATAAGGAAACTGTTTCAGAGAGGGAAGGGATTTGTTTCTTCAAAGCAAGTGGGGATGTTATTGCTGTTGTTGAGTTATTTCAATCATTTTTGACTCTATGACCCCATTTAGGGTTTTTTTTTTTTTTTTTTTTTGGCAAAGATACTGGAGTAGTCTGTCATTTCCTTTTCCAACTTATTTTATAAATAAAGAAACTAAATAAGGTTGACTTTCCGAGGATTACATAGCTAATCAGTGTCTGGGGATGAATTTGAATTTTTCTTTTTCTCCAGATAGTGACAATATGTGTCAGAGAATCTGAGAGTTCAGGCCATAGTTGCTCCTTTCCTTGAAAAGTTTAGCTCTCTCTGTAAGCCCTGGTCCTAAGGCTTTCTAGGGAAACCTCACTCTGATCATGCAGCTCAGAAATTTAGGGAGACCCTGGAACTTCCTTCAAATTTATTTTGACTAGAGACCAGGCCTGGACATTTTGCTTAAGCATCTAGGAATGTCCTGGGGCAAGTCAATCTTTCCTAAAACTGCCTCAGGGCCTTAGAAGCTCCTGGTTTCACCTAGAGACCAGGGAAGCAAATTGGGAGATCTCTCTATATCTTTATTTGTAAAATGAGCCCTGAACCTTATAATTATTGGAACTGGGAGTCATAAGCTCTGGGTTTGAATTCCTGCTGCCACTATTAATTATTCTGTGATCTTGGGAAAGTTAATCCTTCCATATAGAACTCAGTTCTCTAATCTGTTAATGAAAAGATTGAGTCAGTGGATTAATTTCTCTTGCTTTACAAGGAAAAAATTAAGGCATTTTCTAAGTTTATTCTCCATATCCTTAGTTTTTCCTTTTAAAAAGAAAAAATAAGCCTTCCCTGAATCTGGGGGAAAAACTAAAAAGAAAAAGAAATGGAATTGATACCTATTCTCATGAGCTCTAATAGGGGAGAGGAAATAGATTTTTTTTGGTCCCACACAGCTAATTTTGAGTTTTGAGTTGACTGAGATGGTACAAATAATAACAAAACAATAATAACATTCTCTCCCAAAGTAGTCCCATGGAAGGAGTCCTGGGCTGGAAGTCAGGATATGCAACTCCTAGTCCTGGATCTGCTAATAATTATATTTGTGGCTTGGATCAGGTTCTTAATATTTTTGGCTTAAGCCTCAGTTTTCTTATATGTTAAATGAGGAGAATTATCTGTGATCCATTCAGGTCAAGACTCCTGCATTCTTTCTGGGAAAAAATCATGAAAATTTAACAGTGGTATAGAGGAAACCTCATTTATTGGAGTAACTTGTGAGACTTTGGACAAGTAACTTTATATCTCTGGGCCTCAGTTTGCACAAAGCATTTGCCTATTCCATATTTCTTAATAGCTAAAACAGATCACATATTTCTTAATAGCTTGAATACCCAGTCATTGTTGGTGGGGAGAGAAGATGTGTCAGTTAGCCTTAGAGGGATCAGCAGAATTCTGATAGTGATCAGGGGATATATAAGATGAGAAAACATTCTTCTATAGTCTAGGAAGGAACCTGCCTCTAAGTAAATGCCCAAAAAGGGGCCCAGTAGGTGGCAGGAATAGTGTGATAAGCCCACTCAGAGGACCCTAGTGTTCTGCTGAGTTGTGAAATATTTCAAAGGTAATTAATGAAGAACAGACATTAAAAGGGTTTTTTTTTTTAATTAGATAAGGTCCTTTTACAACAAGTGGAAATGTGGTTAGGTATTGGAAGAAATGCAAAGATGAAAATTACCAGAAATCTTGAGTAATAGAAAAAAGCCTATATTAACTAACAAAGGAGAGTATCTTCCAAAACAGGGAGATCCAGTCCCACATTGGCAGATATATGGAGATGGGATAGCAGAAAGGTAGAAGGTGTGGTCTGGAACCTGACTTAGGAGATGGACTACAGAATGTGTGTTTATCATTAGAGAACATGACAACAAAAATCAGTCTTAATTAGACAATTTGACTGCTTTTTATTCAAGCTCTTTGAGCAAATGGATCTGGATGGGAGAGTACAGGAAAAGGACCTGAAACAAGGTAGATCTTTTTTATGTTAACAGTTACCTCTGGAATCTATACTAGTGGAAGAACGGGAAACATGCAAAAATACTCAAGTTCTTTCTGTTGGTTTTAAAAATTACATCCATCTTGTTTTGGTCTTTGGTTATGGACGTTGTGGGAATTCACAATGCAAACTAACACAATTTCACTATGAGCACCAATAACACAAAGGTCCCACTTTCCCAACTGTCTCTTTGCTGTTCTTCCTAGATTCCAATTTCTTGTGAAGGATGAGAAGTGGACAGCATCACCTTTCAGTGATTCCTAGCACCAGCCTGTTTGTTGTCCTTGCTGAACCACACCTTCCTTGTGGGGTGAGTGAGTTTCAAAGTCCTTTTAGTCAGGTCAATGTTGGGTTGCAGATTGCATCTCAAAGTCCAAGTCAATGGAACCAGTGGTGACACCAACAAGAGTTAAATAAGCAAAAAGAGTACTTATTCAGGAATGAACTAGAGAGGAAGAGACAAATAGGGCACAGAAAGAGATAGGATTTGAACGTTCAAATAGAGTGGGAAAGAAGATGGAAGGAGATGTACACAAGTAGAGAAGAAGAGAAAGGAAAGCAAAGATCCAGATAGAGGATGAGTTAGACAAAGAATGGGAAGAAACGATGAGAGGGAGAAAGAGAGGGAGACAGACAGACAGAGACAGAAACAGAGAAAGAGAGAAACAGAGAGGAAATAGAGAGGAATTTAAAGAAGGAAAATAAAACTGTACAAGAAACAACAGAAATCACTAATCCCAAACCTTATTTCTGGAGGATCAGATGGTAAGGTGAGGGGAGGTGATGATGTTGAACAGAAAGACCCCTAATACATGAAAAATTTGATTATCCATTTATGTATTATCAAATGTTTCATACCAGGATGATTCCCATAAATTAATATTTCATAGTTTATAGTATTGGTTTAAGGATAAACAAAAGCAGAATATGGAATCTGCTTTGAAATATTTATTGCCTTCCAAACATTCATGCAGAATTGTCCAATTATCTGCTGATTAGTGTGGATAATTGAAAACTAATTATATTCCAAAATCCTGATTTTTTAGGTGAAAAACTAGTGGAACCTGAGAAGATGAAATTTATTATTGAGATTGCATTGGGCAATGGACATTGACGGTGATGGACTTAAGGCAAAGGAGGCAAGGTTTAGTGATGAATTTGTTGATAAAGCACTCTGCCATCTATTTTTTCCTTCTGTTTTCCCCCCTGCCTTGAGAGAATCTGCTGGAATTTTGTTTACTTTATAGTGAAAGTCAAATAGATTAAAAGCCCCACTCCAGAGATATCAATTCTTGCTGAGACCCAGAAATGGAGAAGCCAGGAAACAAAGAGAAATGACTTAAGGAAATGCAACATGACAACTTCAGTCTAGATAGAAAAAATTTCTTAGCCATAAGAATAGTAAGCCCTAGGAGAAGCACTTACACACCCTGGAGGACTTTGAGAACAAGTACCACTCTTAAAATTGAGGAATGGTCTTAGGAAGGACCTGCTTGGAAACTGAAGGATGGACAAGATGGCCCTGGAAGACCTTTGGTTACTATGTCTGACTGTACAAAGAAATTGCTTTCTAGCTGTATCAGGCCTTAGGGTAGGGAAGCTGGGTGGGGAAGGGTGGGCAGTCAAGCAGAGAAGTTTTAGCTCCGATAACTTTTCTTGGTGGATGATGTCTTGGAGATGATGCGCACGCTGGAGCTGCTGCCCCCCATGCTGCGCCCGCTGGTGGAGCTGAAGCCTCCAACCCCACTTGCATAGCAGAGGCTGCTGCTGAGACCACCTCCACCTACACAGACACCGCCACTGCCTCCATATCCAGCGCTCCCACTAGAAGTAACCACAGCTGTGGGGAGGAAAAGAAAAGAAAAATCCTTGCACACGGATTTACATCTCTTTTTCAGAGCAAATACAGCAGCATCTCAGCTTTGGTTTCAGCCTTTTAAGTGTCTCCTAGTTGTTAATTCCCCCCCCCCCCAAATCCTTTTCCCTGAATTTTCCCTGTTTCACTGGGAAAGACAGGGGAAGATACATGGAAAGAAAGTGGGTATGGCTAGCTGATGCTAACACCTTTGTATGGTGATTTATGATTATCAACATGCTTTTTATTTTATACATCTCATTTTATACAATAATCTCATTAGGTAGACAGAGCAATATCATATTCCCATTTTAAAGGTTGAGAGAAATTAATAATACTAACAAGAGCAACAACAGTAATAACATTTACATGTTTAAGCTTTTATATACATGTTATATGTATCATATGTTAATTAAATAATATATGATGTCATTATTTTTTATCTACTATATTATATCAATATGTCATTACAGAATATATTAATGTTATATTCATACATATAATATATATTTATATATTTGAGCTTTGCAAAGTGTTTTATATACATTACCTTATTTGATGTTCACAACAAGCCTGGTAGGTAAGTATTATTACCTCCATTTTATAGATGAGGAAACAGGCAGACAAAGGTTAAATGACTTGCCCATAGTCACATAGCTAGTAAATATTTGAAACTAGATATCTATCTTCCTGACTCCAAAGTTGGATTTTAATACACTAAACCATGATAGATGTTTATTTTATTGATCTGAACTCAGTCTCCTAACTTCCCTCTTGAAGTCACAGTTCTCCCTTCTAGAACAAACCATCTTCTCCCTCTTCAAAACCAAAACAAAAACATCTTCTGCCTCTTCAACATGAAAAATTCTTTTAAAAAGAGATTGGGTATTTGCCTAAGGCTTGTCTTCTGAGGCAAAATGCCCAATGTTCTTTCAACCATTCCTCATAGCAACAAGATGACCATATTCCTCACTAACTTACTTTGCCACTGTCCCTCTTAAAGTGTGACAGCCAGAAGTGAATACAATCTATTTACAGAATATTGTAGACATGATCTGATCTAGGAAAAGTACAAATCACAACAGATGACATCTACTAGAATTCCAATTCTGACCCTTACTAGCTGTGTGACACTAACAAGTCATTGAACCTCTCTGGGGTTTAAGAGTATAAAATATAAAAATACTACATAGTTCTTATGTCACTGCCTTAATGTAATGATCACATTGTATGAGGAGAGTAAAATAAATGATGAACTTTAGAGTGCTGTGTTGTCATCTATTAGTGTGATTATAATGGAACCTAAATTATGTTGACTTCTGGATTTTTTGTTTCTTTTTTTTTGTTTTGTTTTATTCTTAGCAGTTGTATTAAACATTTGGTCAGCTAGGTGGTACAGTGGATAACGTGCTGAGCATGGAGTCAGGAAAACTCATCTTAGTTTAAATCTGATCTCAGACACATGCTAGCTAGCCACAAGTCATAACCCTATTTGCCTCAGTTTCCTCATCTGTAAAATAAGCTGTAGAAGGAAATGGCAAACCACTCTAATATTTTTGCAAAGAAAACACCAATTGGGGTAATGAAGAATCAGTCATAATTGAAATAAATGACTGAACAACAAGAAATTACACTTTTGGTTCCTATTTAGTCATAGTTGGTCATTCTAAGCTGCCATATTTCTCACTTTTAGGTTACCAAGTCACGTATCTGCTTCTCATCCTACAGTGGTGCAAATTTCTAAATAAAGGACATAACATTCTAACTGATTTGGATTTAGGGTCTCAGATAGAGTTGGGATGAAGGATTGATCATCCAGGCTCTAGTCACACTTATAATAGAGAATCATGTGCCTTCAGATTAATCTCCCACCTATTGACTTATCAAAATTCACCAATTTGAGGGTGAATTCATGATTATAAGGACTTCTTCATGAGGTGGTATAAGATTTACTCTTAGAAGCTTGAAAATAACCTGAGCTTTTGAGGATATTTTTCCACCTGTGGGAAAATCCACACTCCACTTCCAACCCATCCCTTGTTGTTATTCAGTCATGTCTGATTCTCGATAACCTGATTACTAGTGTGGGACATTACTCTTCAGGGATTTGATTTTTCTCATCATCTCCCCAAAATTCATTTCTTTACTGGGCCTGGAATCCTTAACATTTCTTTGTCTGATTAGGAAGAAGTGTCCAAAGAAATGGGAACTTTGCAGGAAATTATTTTCAGAGGGATATCCATCACACTGTGCTGATAGCTATTGACAAAGATCCTTCTCTAAGTCATCAGGTACTACATAAACTATATTCTTCTTCCCATATCACCCATTGTTCAATAGTCTCTTAGAGATATTACTCACATATATTCACAGGTCCAACACCTTCTCCAGTGAGTCTATAGGGAGAAGAAGAAAGATATTCTGATTGAGAAATTGAGTAATTATCTTGGCTTCCTTTTTCTTTCACATTATATCTATCTATCTATATATAGATATATAAAGAGAGACACAGAGAGAAAGACAAATATAAAGAGACAGAAACAGATAGAGACAAAGAGATAGAGACAGAGAGGGGAAGAGGGAGAAAGGAGAAAGGGAGGGAGAAAGGGAAGGAAGCTGAAGCTTATAGGTTTTCCTACATAAAAGAAACAGATGATAAAGAGAGAAAAATAGAGAAACTGAACAAGTGGAGAGAGAGAGGGAAGGGAAAAATAAGGGGAAAGGGACAGATAGAAATAAGAGAATATAAAGAATAAGAGGGAACAAAAATGAAAGCAAAAGCTAGAGAAAGATGACAGAGACAAAGACCAAGACACAGAGACTGAGAAAGGAAATGGCCCTTAATGGTGCATACAGTAATTAGAGTTATAAGTAGTGAGGTAAATCCAGGTACTATAGCACCTTTCCCTGAAGGGATAGTTAGAATTATGATCCTCCAAAGTTAGGCACGGTTTCAAAGAGGGAGCTTGGGGCACAATGTGAATTCCCTTGAACATGTCTCTTGAGGGCCAGCATAAAAATGTCTGAGGCAAGCAATTATGCCTAGGATGTCACGAAACAATTCTTTGACAATGGTTTTAGGGTCCTATGATCAAAAGAAGTCGATGGTTTGTCAGCCAAGCCAGGACTTTTCACTTTCCCAAGGAATGGTGGATACTTTGGAGCTATCCTGCACACCTGAAACACTCTCTCCCCTCTTATCTAATTACTAACTTCTCAAGCTTCCTAACTAAAATCTCACTTTCTATAGGAAGCCTTCCCCAATACCCCTTAATTCTAATGTCTTCCTTCTATTAACTATTTCCTATTTATACTGTATAGAGTTTACTTTGTATATATTTATTTGCATGTTCTCTCCCCTATTAGATTGTAAGTACTTTGAGGGCAGGACTATCTTTTGTCTCTTTTTTGTCTCCCCAGTTCTTAGCCCAGTGCCTGGCACATTAAAAGTACCTAATAAATGTTTGTTGATTAATTGGTTGATTTAGTGTCTGGAAATTCAAATAACTCACTTAATGCTGTTAGGGGATGTCTACCCTTATTGTGAAATGATCATATTACTATGATGCTTCTGTTTAGATTATGGGACAGGGAGGAGTTGATTACCCACCTGCACTCCTCTCCCTCCAGCAGCTTCCTGTAGGTGGCAATCTCAATGTCCAGGGCCAGCTTGACATTCATCAGCTCCTGGTACTCACGCAGCTGGCGGGCCATGTCCTGTTTGGCCTTCTGCAGGGCATCTTCCAGCTCAGCCAGTTTGGCTCGAGCATCCTTAAGAGCCAGTTCCCCACGCTGCTCAGCATCAGCTATGGCAGCCTGAAGAGTGGCACACTGTGGGAGAAAGTGATGTGACTTTTTTAAAAAAAATGCCTAACTTCACAGAAGATTGTCAAGTATTAGCTCTGCCTCTAATTAGCCATGTAGTCTTATAAATGTTTTTATTTTCCAGGTCTCCAATTCTGGATTTACAAAATGAATAATCTAGATTAAATAATCTTTTAAAAATCTAATTTTAAAATTATATGATATTGTGATATAAAATAAAATTATAATGATACATTTAAATTAGACCTCAGGAAGCAAGTCCTAACAATGGGCATCAATCCAAGGGAAGTCATGGCTACTCCAACTCTGAAAACCTTTGAGAATCAGAATGACAATATCAACCTGATAGGTGTTGACCTGTTTTTGAACATCCTTTTCTCCTTTGGATAATATCCTCTGGATAATAAATAAGAAAGCAACCAATCTGTGACATATACTGTAACTTGTTTAACCTGAAATAATGATCAGTTTTCTCTGTATAGCAGCAAGAATTGAGGTTAGTAACAATACAAAATAGCTAGCATTTATAGAGTCCCTTGAGAGTTGCAAAATTTTTTACATGATATTTTACTTACTCACAACAACTCTGAAAGTTATTATTCTCATTTCAGATGGAGAAACAGGGGCACTGAGCCTTGCCCAAGGTCACAAAACAAGTTAGTGTCTGAAACACATTTGAATGCAGTTCTTCCTGATTACAAACATTATGCCACCTACTTATTTAATTTCAGGAAGATTATTTTGATATTCTAGATTATGGAGAAAAATTATGGAATTGAAATTATGGGATCTTATTTCTGGGAGGTTTTTAAGTTCTGTTGTGGTTAGGTTTAGAAGTCAAGATAAGGTGACTCCTGTGAGCCTTACTATACCTGCTTCTTCAAATTGTCAATCTCAGAACGCAGCCTCTGGATCATCCGATTCAATTCAGAGATCTCCATTCTGGTGGTACGGAGGTCATCTCCATGTCTACCAGCAGAAAGCTGCAGTTCCTCATACTGTGAAGAAAAAAAAACAAATATTGGTAGCATTAAGGGAACAGGGACAACTGAGACTAGAAATAAAAAGTCTGAAATTTTCTGGTATCCCCCAAATTTGTGAATTGTCATATTGGTAACTGGTTCATTTATATTTCCTTCACCCAACATAGTATCAAATCCTGAAGAGTTACTATACTTCTTAGCCCTTTCCCATTCTGTCCTTTCTACAGCCATCACTCTAATCTTGTCATTCTCACCACATTCTACACCACCATGGAGACATTCTCACTTATTTCCTGATGACCAGTCTTTTACTCCAGAATGATAGCTTCTATCATCTGCAATCACCATCTTAATCCCATTGCTTTCAAGTTCACAGCTGTGTAGCTGCTTCCTATTGTCTATAACAGCAGATTCAAAGTCATGTCCCTCATTTTTGCTGAATCATCTCATATCTGCCCTTACTATCTCCTAAGACTCCCTGGTTTAGCATTTCTGCTCCAATTGGTCAATTCTGGTCCTTGTTCTACCACATCTTTATCTTATTGAATGTACATTTGCTTTTTCCATTTAGCCTTGTCTCCACCTTACATTAAAATCTTATTCCACATTATTTTTATCTTTGGAAAATCTCTTTCATTTGTTTCTCCCATTCCCAGCTACCAACACTGACATCTTAATTCAGTCACTTCTCATCTCCTTGACCTCTTAGCTCTGTCTCTTTGTTATCAATGTACAATCCATCTCTTTTAACAGATTGAGAGATCCCCTAGGGATTGACTGATTACTTTTTACATCCCTTCTATCACTCCCCAAGTTCCCAGAACTAGATTCTACCACATATAGGGGCTAATTTAAAACCAAAGAATGAATTAGAGAGTGACTATTTCTGGCTCCAACCTATTTCTTCTTTAACTCCTCACCTTTGACTGGTACCAGGACTCTGCTTCAGCCCGACTTCGGTTGGCAATGTCCTCATATTGAGCTTTGACCTCAGCAATGATGCTATCCAGGTCTAGCTTACGATTGTTATCCATAGACAGGACCACTGAGGTTTCTGAGATCTGAGCTTGAAGCTGAGCCAGCTCCTGCAATTGGACAAAAGTATAGAAATATAGGAATTAAGAAATGTATGTAAGTGTGTATGTGTGTGTAAAAGAGAGTCAGAAAGAGATAAAAACAAGAAAAAGAAAGAAAAAGAGAAGAAAGAAATGAAGGGGGGAAGGGAAAGAAAAGAGAGCAAGACAGAAAGACAGAGACAGAAATTTTCTCAAATTCCTTAGGAATTGCGAGAATGCAGGACTGTGTCTCGGCATCTAGAATAGCATCTACCACCGAATGAGTGCCATCAAGGTACTGTATCTGAGAGATGCCTCGTTAGTTGAAAGGAATGAGAGGGGCTAGGTTTTAAGCCCTGACTGCTACTTACAGTGTGATCTTGGATAAGTCATCTTGCAATAAATTTATCTCTTCTATAAAATGAAAGGATTGGATTAGAAAAATCTATATTTATCCTTTTCAACTTAAATCCATGATTCTACATGAACAGAATTATAATTGATTCTTTTATCTGTGCTAATGAGAAGGGGAAATAGTATGCATAATCTTAAATGAATTTTCTAAAAGAAATTCCTATTTGTTTTTGAAATGTACTTCTGTCTTTACACAAAAGTTATATTCTTACAAGTATAGCTATTGGTTTATTCAAATAACATTTATTGGGTAAATGTGCAAAGCCCTATAGTTTGTACAAGATGAATAGGACAAAGAACATGAGGGATTATACCATTTAGTAAGAGCGAAAAATTCCACAAGTAACTCAACCATGAGGTGGGAATATAAGTGCTCTAAATGAAGCTTAAACATGAATGATTCAAAGGTAGGAAAAGTCACTTCTCACTCATATACAAAACATCAGCCTAAGTAAAGCCTCCTTTTCCTCTCCAATTTTGACAATCACCTCTGCTGCCTCTACATCTAAAATTAAATATTTTCATTTGATCTTTCCTGTTCCCGACCTAAGCTGACTTGCCAGACCATGGCTTTATTCACAATAAAAAGCAGCAGAAAGCAGAAAAATCATTGAGCAGAGTAAGGCAACAAAAAACAGCTTAACCAACTTCTACTGGAAGTCATACTTTTTTCCCCTTTTGTGGAGCCATATCACAAAATAATAGAAAGAATACTGGATTAGTAGTCACTTCAATTTGTGTTCCACTTAAGTACAACTTACTTGATATACTTCTTTCAGCAAGTCATTTAGCCACTCTAAGATTATCTCCTTGTCTGCATTAATATTTACACTCCCCAACTCATGAAGCTTTGATAAATGAGATAATGTAAAAAGGCATTTTCAGCCCCAAATTCTATATAAATGGAATGTTATTACTAATCATGTCACCTAAATTTCTTTGGGTAATTGGTTTTTTAATTGATTATTGGCCCAATCAATGTGTGTTGCTTGTATCCAGTAGAATGAAATATTAATTATTTTCTAGTTGATGTGCTTGGATTGCCCTGCAGATTCAAGGAACACTATCTTTGCTGTGTTTAAATAAATTAAACATCATTTATGAAACTATCTGCCTCACAAAAACAATTAAAAACAACAACTGGAAACTGAATGATGTGAAACTATAATATCAAATTTGGACCCAAAGAAAAGATATAATAATGTACCTCCCTCCATTTATTACATAAGGGAAGGACTATGGGCATGAAATACTACACACAATTTTATTTTGATTGCTTTTAATTAACTTTTTAATTCCTGTTTTAAATATTTATTCTAAGGGATGGCTTTCTTGGAAAGAGGAAAAGATATTAGAAAATGAAAGTTACATAAAAATAAAAATTATTAGTTAAAATTTAAATTAAAAAGAAGTAATTTGTTCTCAGTGATACACTTCTATCCCTAATCTCCTCAGATTTCTCCATGCCTATAAGGAGACTAGAAGAACACAAAATATAATAGTTTGGGAGAAAATGAAATGGCAGCCTTGGTCCTGGTAGTTTTCCAGATTCCTCACCCTCAGTCTGACATGCCCTCTTCCCTTGGTATCTTCCTTCTTCGTTGTAGATTGATACCAATGATTAGCTGTGTCTCCTCACTCTCAGTTTGTTAAATCACAGCCATAAGTGGCAGAGGGAATGAAATCACCATATGAGGGGACAGAGGTTGACTTCCCCAGACCTTGCAATATCTTCCATCTTAAAGGAAGAATTGCAACTTGGGGCAGCTAGGTGGCGCAGTGAATAGAGCACCAGCCCTGAAGACAGGAGGACCTGAGTTCAAATCTGGCCTCAGACACTTAACATTCCCTAGCTATGTGACCCTGGGCAAGTCATTTAACCCCAATTGCCTCAGCAAAAAGCAAAAAAAAAAAAAAAAAAAAAAAAAGAATTGCAAACTTAGGAGAATGACAAATGGCCTCTCTGCCTTTTAAAAAGACCTTTTCTGAAAAGAAGAATGTCTGTGAATGTAGGCTCTCATTATCTCCAAGTTTAAAGGCAAAGGAAAGGAAATGATATCTTCCATACTCCATGAATCAAGTCAGCAAGGAGTTCCAAGAGATAGACAAGAGTGAAATAAAAAGGGGAGAGAGAAGGAGAGGACGGACTAAAGCCCTCCTTACCGCCTCATAGAAAGCCCTCAGAAAGTTGATTTCATCTGTCAGGGCATCAACTTTAGCCTCCAGTTCCACTTTGTTCATGTAAGCTGCATCCACATCCTGAAATGCAAAATCAGAAACTATTATTCTAATTCTTGTCCTTCCCAGATTTAAATTCCCTCCTCAGGCCCACAAGTCTGGTTGAACTACTTCTACTCAGCTGGTGAGAAAATTTTCAAATGCCAGGCAATGGAGTGTAGCTTAGGGGTGGGAATTTTGGGAGTAAGGCTTGGTGATTATTTGGATAATATTATTGGGGTCCTTGAAGAAATCTAGAATTCCCTTCTCTGTTATACCTCAAAATAATTCAAGTTTATTGGACGTTTATCAGTTGTACTGTTCTCTTTAGATTAAGAGGTTTTTAACTTGGGAGTCAAAGTATACATGATCTTAGATAAGAAAAAAAATTAAATCTTTATTTTCACTAACCTCTAATTGAAATTTAGCATTTTTAAAAAAATTATTTAACTACATGATCCTGAGAAGGGTATAAAGCCTTCACAAAACTATCTAAGGGATTTATGGCACAAGAAAAGATTAAGAACCTCCTTGTTCCAGGTAAGTCCTCTATATGATTGCACTATGAGGAAACTAAGGTCCCCATTCCCCAAACATCATTCCCTATCTGGCTTCTGAGATCTTCCCATAGGCTCCTCCTTCTTCCTCTATTTCCTTCTTCACAATACTATACCACAACCTCCTAAGCCCCCAGCCTTTGCTTCTTCACAACCCATTTTGGTCCTCCCAGCACTGCTGTACAGAAACCATCCATCTGCTTTTGCTTCTGATTTTCCTCCTCACTTGCTCTTTTTGTGTTCTGGACAGGTGATCTCTTTCCCCCATTAGAATAGAAAGAAGCCTCTCTCCTCCCCCTGTCCTTGCCCCCCAGCACCCCAGCACTGTGGAGTTCTAGAGTTTCCTTCCTTGTTCCATCTTAGAAAAATCTGAGCTAATTGGGCATTTCCCACCCCATGGGAATGATGTTGGGCAGACCAAAGTCAGTCTTAGAGCCTCTTTTTCTCCCCTTTTACCTTCTTGAGCACCACAAATTCATTCTCTGCTGCTGTGCGTCTGTTGATTTCATCTTCATATCTGTTGGAATGAACCAAATATTAAGTTGCATTAAGATCAAAGAATCTGAGTATTAAAGAAAATGAAATTTTTCTTTTATTTGTTTAAAGCATTTCTATAATATAATATAATAAAAATATGATTGTACTTAAAACTACAAATCTGTTATGTATAACTTGCTGTTCCTTTTAAATATGTAAGAAATTTATTGGCCACTAGATAGAAATCAGAAAATAACATTAAGGAAGACCTAAGGCCTAAAGGAAACATTATCCACAACTCAGGATTAAAACTAGATTATAATAATAAGCTATTAAAAATAAAATAAAATAAAAATGAGTAAGCAAAGGAAAAAGAATCTAACTATAGATAGCTACTTTGGTGTAAAAGAATATCTGGTTTCATATTCAGAGGAAAGTAGGGAAGTTAAAAAAAAAAAAGCTACTTCTACTCCAAAGAGAAATAATGGCAAATGGTCACAAACTCCAAAAGAACTTTCTGAAGAACTTGAAAAGGAATTCAAAAGTCAAGGAAGAAGGATCAAGATAAAATTAGGGGAAAAAATAAAACTAATCCAAGAAAACTATGAAAATTAACTGACTAGAAAAGATACAAAATCTTAAGGAAGAATTAACTCCTTGAACTCTAGAAATGGACAAGTGGTATCAAATGACATTATAAGACAAAGAAATATTAAAACTAGAAAAAACTAGAAGAAAATCTGAAACATTTTATTAGAAAAACAATTGATCTGAAGGACAGATTGAGGAGAGGCAATAAAAGAATTGTTGGCTACCTGAAAAGGAAGCTTTTCAGATGAGCAGGGTGAGATGGCTGCTCTAAAACAATTTGGTAAAGTTTCATGATATTAAACCACTGTGCAATGGAGACTTCTTGTTAAGATAAAAAAAAATTTAAAAAAGCACAGGGGGTGGGGAGATTACACCACAGCCAACGAACCCCATTGTTCTGGACCAGAGAAACCAGACTTTAATTCCCACTCCACCCTGATTTTCTGTGACATCAGACAAAGCATGTAATGTCTCTGGGTTACTTTCCTTACCTCTAATAAGGGAGGTAGCAGATCCCCCCTTTCTGTTCCCTCTTACTGGGAAATGTCAGAAAGACTAATTATATTGTTTTTCTTAGTGAAATTCGTCTCTCTGGGCAGCCTTCCAAGATCCCACAGAATGAATAGTCTGTCCCTTGCTCCCAGTCTCTTTACCACATCTTTCTGGAATGAGTCCAGGGACCAAGCCTTCCCATCCCCCTCTCACCTGAGGTAATAAAGGGAGCTAAGAAGCATTATAGGCTTCGTTTCTTGGGTATTCCCAGAGATCCACACAAGGATCTTGTGAGTTCCTGGTTCTTCTCCAGGCAAAGGGAAGGATTCCTTTGAGTTCATTCACTTACCCCAAATCATAGGGTGGAATTAAGAAGGGAAAGTTGTGCAGCCAAAAAGAAGTGGTGGATGTAGAGATAGAAAAAAAAAACAAAACCTCAAGCTCAAATCTCAGCCACTTATGACCTGTGTAACTTTAGGCAAAATCAATTAACTTCTCTGAACCTCAATTTCTTCATATGTTACAAGAATGATGAGTTAACCTGCCTGTAAGGTCTCTTTTAACTCTGACTCTCGGGTGATTAAAAAAATACATTACCCTAAAGGTTAATCATCTGGGCTGTTCCTCTGCCTTTAGTTAAGCACTTTTCCTAATCCAGGGACTAATAGAAAGCTTGTCAATTATTCTGAATCTTAAGGAAAGAAGTTTCCAATTATTCTACTGTGCCCTAACATCCACTGAAAACTAAAATGTGTCTTCTTGTCTAGCTATACACCCCCACCTCCAGTCCGATTTTTTCTTAGTGTATGTTCAGCAAACAGTTCACACTATCTGACTTAAGGACTTAATGAAGCACCTCCCTGTACTTTCTTCTTCAGGTTCATAGGTTCACATTCTCTATTAATTTCTTCATCAAATCTCTATTAATTCCAAATTCCTTATTAAGTTTTCAAAATTCCTCTACCCAGCACCTTTCTTCCAGTGACTCTTGTCTCCCATCATGTTTCAGTTTAAACTCAGAATTAATGGAATTTAGAGTTGGGATGAGCACCATAGACTTACTTTTTCCTTGTTTGCTCTCTGCCTCCCATACCCTAAACCCATTCTAGCCCATGATCCTTAGTAAGTCCCAAAAGAAGAAAGTAAAAAATATTGATTCAATATTTTTTTTGCTCAAACCTGCCAAAAATAAGCTATTCAGTTCTGGATTATCCTTTGGCAATAGAGGATCTTCTTTGCAGGTTATCACATTGCTAATATTTAATACCAGACAAGCTGCTCACTGCCTTTAATCCTGCTCTTGGCTTTGCTTTCCAACCTCTAAGCATGATCTCTTCAGAGAATTTTAATATGTGTTAGTTTTAATCTATATCTCACAGTAAAAGAAAAAGTCTCTAATTCTGGCTCTGACAATTGTGGAATTGGAGGCAAGTTATTTCATTTTGCTGTTTCTCAGTTTCTTCCTCTATAAAATCAGTGTATTGGACTGACCCTGAACTTCTTTAATTGTGGGCTGTAACTCCATATGGAGTCATGATTGAATGTGGGGGGTACAAAATTATGATTTATTATCAGTAAATGTTTGATATGTGTACCTGTTTTATATACCTATGTACCTGGGGGTCACATAAAAATTTCTCAGTTGAAAAGGTACTACAAATGGAAAAAGTTTAAGAAGCTATGGACTAGACAACTCCCCAAAATGCTTTCTAGATCTAATATCTATGAAGCTAAAGTAAGCAAAATTAGGAAGATAAATCTGCCAAAGGTCAACAGAAAGGATTTTTGGATAAACCTCTTTTTGGTATTATTTATGGCTTGCTTCCCACAGAGGACTTTCAAGGATCACAGGATGAAAAGTTGGAAGCACCCTTAAAGATCATCTACCCTATATCCCTGGTTTTACAGATGAGGAAACTAAGGTCCTGAAGGGACGAAATTGTCAAAGTCATACAGTGAGTGAGGCCAGGACTGGAATTCAGATCCAGATCTTAAATGTAAATGTAGTAATCTTTCAGCAACATTAAATTCCTCCCTTCTCATTCTCCACTGCCCTATGGCAATCTGCTCCCATATTCTGCATAAACCCCTTTTTCTCTGGCTTTAGGAACTCTACATGTCTGTCTCAATTGAGCTCTATCTCCTGCTCCTGTATTAATTCATTGATCTAAAATACTCCCTCACCTTTCCCCATTTAACTTTATCTTTTCCCTTACCCCTAATTTGATCTACAAGCAGGACCTATCCAGGAAAATGACTCTGTTCACCCCATTATTCAGCATCTTCTTAGCACAAATCACTGTCTCTGTCTGTCTCTGACCCTGTCTTTGTCTTTGTCTCTGTCTCTGTCTGTCTGTCTGTCTGTCTCTCTCTCACTCTCTCTCTTTTTTTCTCCCCCTCTCTGTCTCACATTCCTTACTTACAAAATAGGAATATTAACCTCTGCCCATCTACCTCATAGGCTACTGTCAAAATCAGAGAATAACTGTCTCTGAGAATCAGAAGGCCCATTAAAACCAATTGAAAGCTTAAAAGGAATTCCTACTTTAAATATTAAACAACAGGCTCTGCTTGAAGACCTCCCCAAAGAGTAAATCTATCACCTCTCAAAGAAACTCATTCTGCTTTTGAGCACATTTAATTGTTGAGAGGGTTGTTCCCCCCCAAAAAATCAAGCCTAAATTATCATACCAATTAATTGATCCTGATTATTTTCCCTGGGGCCAAACATTACAAGTCTAATCTTTCTTTCCTCTTTATGACATACCTTCAAATACTTGAAGACAACTATCAAATGAAATAATATTTGCAAAAAAGTTTTATAACCATATGATATATATGTGGATATATATTATTCCAAAATAGTTAATAAATGCTTGTTTGAGTAATCTGTTGAATAAAAAATAGCATTAGCAATTTTATGCGTTTTATATATTAGCTATGGGCCACAGATTCTTTAAAAACAACTTTTAATAATAACTCATATTTATATTGTATTTCATGGTTCCAAAATTATTATACCACCATTCAAAGAATCTGGATACAGAGACTAAATGACTTGTTCAGGATCATATAACTAATGAATGTGGAAAGTGGGTTGAACTCAGGTCTTTTCTGACTTCAGATACAAAACCATAACATCCTTTCTTCATATATTGCTATTCATAAAAAGAGAATTTAAGCCAAATCAGATAATTCCTTTTCCTCATAATCATAAATATATTGGGATCCACTGTACTGTGCCTCTGTTTGTACTGTGCATATGTGTGTAGCTTCCCTCATCATACTGAGATTTGTCCAAGAGTGGTGATAACATCTTTTTCTGGATTTATTTTCACATGCTCTTATTCTATGCTCCCCAAAGTTGTATTCTATGAACAATAGCTACTTCACCAATGCAAAGAAGCCAGTTTTATAAGACATTTAAGGTTGGGGCAGATGCATAGGAATAGTGTAAATACATTTTTTCTGAACCAATTTCAATTCCTTTCCTCTCCCTAATGACATCTGTCTAGACCTCTGCCCAGCTTCTTGAATTTGTCCTATTCTTTTTCTAGAATGTCTCTGATCTCTCCCATCTGGCTGGACCCTAGGCTCAGCAGCTATAGCTTCTCGTTCTGGGTCTCCTCCGAAATTCCCAAAATATGCTGGGCATGAGAAGTGCTCAGGACAAAGAAATAAATGAGATTGTGACTTGTATTCCTTTCACACTTACTTGTTCTTGAAGTCTTCCACCACGTCCTGCATGCTCTTCAGTTCAGTTTCTAACCTCCCTCTTTCCCCACCTAGGCATTCCAACTGCCTCCTCAGGTTGTTGATATAGGTTTCAAACAAGGGATCAATGTTGGCTTTGGTTGTCTTATGGTCCTGGAGGATGCTCCATTTGGTCTCCAAGACCTTGTTCTGCTGCTCTAGAAAGCGAACCTATATTCCCCAGAGAGAAGAGAGCCTTAAGCATTTGGAACAAATTCCCTTTGATAGTTAGAACATAGGAAAACATTGTTTAATGTTAACAGCAAAATAGAAGTGGTAAAGATCAAAAAGCAGATCTCATGCTCTGCTCCGTTTCTGAGAAGAAATTAATATTAAATAGTTATTTGGTAGTGGTTCTGGATGGGAGATGAAATAAGAGAACACTTTATTTAAATGAAGCAATGAATGCAAGAAACAGAAACTGAATAAATCAAAGCTATTTGGAATGTCCAAGAGAAGAAAGATTTTTGCTTCATCCCCGCAACATTTGTCTCTCTTCGCCAAATAAATACTTAACAGGAAAGAAGAATGTGCCAAGTTTACACCCAAAATTGTATCTAATTCATATTATATATCCAAATCTATATGGAATTCCCGTTATTCAGGACAATGGAATGAGAAAGTGAGATTCAGAGCTAAAACTAGGGTTGAGCAGCTGGGACATTGCTCCAACTAGAATTTTGGAGGGTGGGATGTGGGCTTTTGCCCTACTATGTGTGTGTGTGAGGAACATCTTATACTTTTCTGATAACTGACCCCCATGCAAATTGTATGAAAGGAAGGCAGTCCCTTTAAGGAAGTGTAAGAATGCAGTCTCAGGTTGAGGAGGGAAAGGAGATGAATAATCCTTTCTCTCATAATTCCATCTTGAATTAGGTTATCTTTCAGAAGTCCATTTCCTTTCTACTTCAGTCCCTTTAGGGGCACAGTCTTAGACTCTGAGGGATTCTTTTTCACCAAAACTCAAATTTGTTCCAGGCATCAACATTCACAATTACAAATCTGGTGAAATAAAGTGGAAATCCCATAGAAGATGCTGAAGAGCTGAGCTGTAATACCTGTTTTCCTTCTTAAACTAGATGGATATGGTAAGTCATTGCTCCACATTATGTCTAGATTTCCATATCTGCCAAACACTGAATTGGACATGATGATGTCTTAGGTCTCTCTGAGCTCTAACATTCTAGAATCCTTGTAGCTTTCTAGACTTAGTCAAGATCCTGACTAATATCTTGAACCAATGTAATCAGTCAGTACCTTCTAATATCAATCAATCTTTGGGGACTTGTCCTGAGAGATTCAGAAGATAGGTTCAGTTATCCCTACCTCTAAAGAATGTTTCTCAAACGAGGCATGGTGGGAGTGAGAATGGGTCAGAAGACAAAAGTGGCTGAGGCTCCACTGCCTTTTTGGTAGTTATGGCCATGGACCCTTTTCTCCATTTAAACTCAAAAATGAATAGTAAATAAAAAAGGTCTTAGAAGCCATTTCTTCTGAGTAACTCATTTTATAGATGAGTAAACTGAGGCACAGATATGGATAAGTGACATGTTTAAGTTCTTTTCAGACAGCAAAAGATAGGATGTGGGTCTACTGATCAAGAGTTTCTTCATTATGATTTGCTGCTAATTATTATTCTTTCCTTACTATGACACCTGACATGCCCCCATTTTCCATTTGTTATCAAATAATGATAGAATCACATGACCACACCCTCCTCAGACCAACTAAACTTCTAACACCTTCTCCTTGAATACCATGGAAGTCTGGAAGTAAAAACAAAAGGAAAAATGCAGGATGGGAGAAGCTCTGTCATAAGATGAAAAAGTGACATAGCTTACCCAGACAAGGCTCTAGGCAAATGAAACAAACATTTTATAAAATTACTGACTTCTAGACTTGAAAGAATTCTTAGTAGTCATGTAAGTGTCATATGTCTAATTAGAGAGGCAGCTTGAAGAATAGAACCAAATTTCTTAAATTTTAGTTTCTGCCACACCACAGGCTTAGAAGAATTTAATTAGTCAGATCATTTTTTCTGTCATTTTTTGAATATGAAGGTGATCAGACAACCCAGATATTAAATGGAGATTGAGGAAGATAGAAGCTATAGAAGATGAGATGATCATAAATTAAAATTAGAAGAAATGTCCAAGGAACCAACAAGTGTGTTCTGGGCTCAAAACAGCTATTCCATCATGAAAGAAGAACTAAAAGTGTAGATTACCTCCACTCTCCACATCCTTCTTGAACCACTGGACAGCTGCCCCATTGTCCTTAGGCAGACATTCACCCTAGTCCAAGTTTGTAATTATTTCATTTTATTTTTTAGCTTTATCTGGTCTAAGTTCCTGTCAGTAAAAAATCCATTTCATTCTCAATGATCATACATTGAGAAAGAAATGATCTGATTATGGATTAGGGAGCCCTCTGAATGTGTTTCCAAACTAACAGCATTAATCATGAATATGAAAGTTCAAAGAACACTGAATAAAAATTTCTTGGAGTAGAGCTCACTCTCCAGCTTTTACCCCCAGTAAAAGTATACAAATTACAGACTGACCAATAGACCACCATGGAGTTTCCTACCAGAGAAAACAGGTTCTTACCTTGTCTATGAAGGAGGCAAATTTGTTATTGAGAGTCTTGATCTGCTCTTTCTCCTCCTTCCGAACCTTCTGGAGGGATGGGTCAATCTCCAGGTTGAGGGGAGCCAGTAGGCTTTGATTGACCGTAACTTCATGGATGCCACCAGATCCTGCCATCATTCCCCCTCCAAATCCATATCCCCCAGCTCTGTATCCTATGCCCCCATATCCCAAACCACAAGCACCCCCATAGCCAGCTCTGCTGGAGCGGTATGCCCCAGTGATAGAGATTCTTTTGCTGCCTACAAGGTTGTGGAGGCTCCTGGTCCCAAAGCCACCCCCAAGACGACTCCCACTCTTCCCTCCCTGGGATACAGACACAGAGCTGAAGCTGGTCCGGCAGCCTGGGAGCAGCGATGCCGAAGAGGCGCTGAAGCTCCGGCTGCCACCAGAGGACTTGATGCTGACCGATCGTTGAGCCATCAGGGAAATGGGTGCAGAAAGATTAGAGAATTGGGACTGTCAAAGAAAGGAACAGAGATCCTTCTCAGTCTTGCCCTCTAGAATTCTAGGTTTATATTCTCTTTGAAAACTGGGCTTGGCCACAGAAGATCACAGACCACTGCATTGAATTCATCTCCTTGGCATTTCTGGCTTCAGTCCATTTTTCATGTCCCACTAATAATCACCGAGGGAATCATGCACACACCTACTAGAGGCAGGACCAGACCTGGGGATTTCTGACACTCAACATTATCCTTTTCCATGTCCAGTAAATTGCTTCCCTATTCCTTGTTCTCTTGTAACTGTAATTCTTCATCTTCATGATGCAAACAGATCCTCCCCATTTTAGATGTTTATATCTCATATCCCTCATTCTTTAAAAAATTTTTATTGATATCTTTTTTAATATGTATTTATCAACAAAATCTCTTCCCTGTCCCCTCCAGAGACCCATCCCTTATTACCATGAATACAAAACAAAGAAAAATAGTCCAATAAAACTGACCAACAAAGTCACCAAATCTGACATCACTTGCAGTGTTCTACATCCATAATCACCCACCTCTACAGTTTTGATTGTTTTCTTGATGTTCTTTCTTTTTTGTGCTTTGTCCTTTATTTGTTACCCACAGGAATTGAAAGAACATTTGAAAATTTTCCTGAGGGCTGTATGAGTTATATCTCACCCCATTTCCAACAAAACACACGCACACACGCACACACACACACACACACACACACACACACACACACACACTTTAGTCCTGGATCATTTAATATTTTCCTCACATCAATTCTTTTCCTATCCCCTTGTCTTAGAAATATCCCTCTCATTCTTGCAACCCCTCGAGATTAGAGGTCTCTGACCATTTTGACTCCAGCCCCCTGCCCATCACTACAACCACTATCCTGGAGGTTATTCCATTTTAACCACACCCATGACCAAGCCCTAATGAAAGGGTCTGGGAAGCTTGTAAAATCAGGAATTTGCTGGATTCCGGGATATATCTAACAATTAAGGACCTAAACTCTTTTGCAAAAACTTTGCCCCTGGGGTTGGCTTTTAACTCTTCTCCCTGGTCTATTATTTCTCCACTCCTGTTGACATGTTGGAAGCTGCCTTGGAACAATCTGTCCCTTTGCTGCTTCTCTAAAGCAGAGGGCTGGGCCACCCTACATCAGCTGTTACGGAACATATTTTCTGTTTGGGAGGGGAACAGAATCCTGTCCTTAACCTGGAATGCTTTGTGAGATAGGGGATGTTTCTGTTCTAGGACAATGCCATCTTCAGTGAGAGATGGGGAGTCAGGAAGATAGGAAGGGTGGGATAAGGAATACATAAATAAAAGAGAAATCTTGCAGAGATGGGTCTTTATACCAATCATTCCTTTTCCCTGAAATAACCGCCCACTTCTCTGTCCATCCACACTTCTCTCCTTCTCCTCTGAACTCTTCATGTCTTGGAAGAACAAGTAGGATATCGCTTATCTAGCCAGTTTTTGCACTTGAGAATAAGCAGTTGATCCACCATAGTTTCCCTTAGTGATGCCTTTCACCATCCAAACAGAATCCATGAGCCTCTATTTAGATATTACACATGCATTTTAATAGACGATTTCCTAGAAGTTAAAGGAAGGAGGGGATACCCTCAGAGAGCAGCTCCTATACACCACAGGATGGGGCAACCAACAAAATGACATTTGTGGAATCAGCAAGACAAACTTCCTAGAAGAAGAAGTCATCTAAAAACGCTTGTGGAAATGACATTGGAGAAATGGCATCGGAACTGAAATTCCCCTGATCTTCTTGCATGTAGAGAAGACTTAAGAGAATCTTCTGAAACTGAATTAGAACTTGGACATCCCAGGAATCAGCGCTCTTTCTTACTCATAACAAAGGTTTGTTGAACTGAATTCCCTTGAAAGAGAGAAGTTTATCTTGGACAGCAAAACTAAGCATCTGTGAATACAATTTGATTTATCTGAGAAGCAAAGGCTGGACTAGGGATAGGGGTCCTAGGTGGGACTGTGACTCCTAACTTCTCAGCAATACCAAAAATACATTAAAATGAATAGATGGATGGCTTAGCTGACCACCAAGGGAAAGATAAGAATACCCCAAAGACCTAGGCATCTGGGAGTGGAGAGATGATCCCTGAATGTGGGCAGTGCTAAAAAGGCTAGGTCCAGATCCAGAATAAAGTAAAATTGGGAGAGATATTGATGGAGAATGCCTAATGCTTGTAGCTCTTTCTAGAGGAAGTGGTGGAGACAAACTTAACGCTGGAATTACTGCCGCTGCCAAAGCTGCCTCCCAGCCCTCGGCCGCTGCTAGCACTGAAACCAGTGCTCCCCAGGCCCCCACCCAGGCTGTGCCCACCACTGGTGGTATAGGAATAGCTGGTACTCCCACCCAAACCCAGGCCACTGCTGCCAACACCACTGCCGCTGCCGTAGCCGCTGGAGAGAGTAGAAGTGACCACAGCTGTCAAAAAAAAAGAAGTGGAGTCAGTTTAGTCTTTAAGAACATTTGGGCCAGTGTTCAGAGGCCAAGCTGTTTCTTGTTTTAGAGCTCCTTGAACCCCACTTTGAGTTCTATGGGAAGAAAATCCAAATGGAATTGAATCTTATTCTGATTCGAGGCTAGAATCAGATTAGCTCTAAACTAGGACTTCAAGGCACTAGAAAGGATTCCAAGAAGAAAATATTTTGGTGCTAAAGAATTTCACCTTCCAGAAAGTGTGGGGGTAAAAGAATCAGTTACTTTTTTTTTTTTTTTTTTTTTTTTTTTTTTTTTTTTTTTTTTTTGCTTTTTGCTGAGGCAATTGAGGTTAAGTGACTTGCTCAGGGTTACACAGCTAGGAAGTGTTAAGTGTCTGAGATCAAATTTGAACTCAGGTCCTCCAATCAGTTACTTTTTAAATAAAAATAATAGTAATTGGTATAATAGACATTTGGATAGCATTTTAAATCTTGAAAAGTGCCTTACATACATTATCTCACTTTAATCTCACAATAATCTTGTGGAATTAGGTCCTAGATATATTGCTATTCTTATTTTATCATTAAGGAAACTGAAGTAAAGAATTTGAACCTAGATCTTCTTAATTCTAGATATAGCACTCTTTCCACTACATCATAATCCCTCAAGATAGATGGCATTAAAAAAAAGGTGGCATTACTTAGTATTTTCCCATTTATAAGCCCTTTTATCAACAGTTTATCTTATGTGATTCTCACAGAACCCCTAAGGCAAGTGTGATTAGTTCCATTTTATAGGTGACAAAAGTAAAGTTCAGCATGGTTAGATCAGGGATTGAACCAGGAATAGAATCCAGGTTTTTCTTTTCACCTCTCTGCATGACACATACTGACTTTTCCAAAACCTCCTAACCTTCAAAGCATCAACAAAAATTGCAAGATGAAAACTTGTGCAAATTAATTAACTGGCTAATATCCTCCACTACCAACTCTTAAAGAGGTGCACAGGACTGGAACTTACTGAAAGGAGAGTATACTCACAGATATTAACTGGTGCAACTCCCTCTCCACTCAACCTAAGAACAAAAATGAGAAATGTTATAGCTTGTGTTCAGCAAATGGTGGCCTCTTAGAATGATCCAAATAATAGCAATTAAAATAACAATAATAATCATACAATAATTAAAATAATGTCTGGATTGGAGACATAAAAGGAAAGGCAGTGGTTTGGGTAATGGAATTTTATTTTCATATAAACTTGTCAAACACCTCATAGAATGGGTCATTAGTCATCTGTTGGCATCCAGCAGAAGGTAAGACTTCTGAAAACCTGTCACTTAAGGAGGGAACTTTTTGTCTTAATAATGAGCTATTGTCAGGTACTTGACTAATGTTCAGGCTGGTATAATATATTAGGAGAACACTCTGAGCAACAACACAATCCAGAAGTAAATTACAAATTCCAGCTATATAATGGAGTCCATTATTTCCTTTTGAAAAAAGAGCTTGTGATTCCTTTGATTGTATGGTAGGATACTGATAAAATACTTAGCCTAATGCTTGATATATAAATGCTATTCCCTCCTACCTCCCTTACCCTTTATAAACAAAGACTTCCCTCTATCCCTTCGTTCCACTGGTCACCCTTTTGCATCATTATTTCTTTGAGCTAATTGCACATAATAGTTCACCAGAGGTTGTCACTTATGCACCTATCACTAGACTTATCAGAACAAATAGGCCCACTATACCTCCTTTTTCTTCTGAAAAAAGCCTTATTTTAGCCATGAAGTGGGTCTGCATAAGAACATTAAGGAGATCTTTTGCATCAGCCTTCATAAAGAAATTGAGACCAAATAAGGGAAAGGGACTTGCCCGATGCCACACAGGGAGCCAGGGCAGGACCTGAGCCCTGTACCCATGTTTCTTGACTTCATCTCAGTGTTTTTTTTTTTCCACATTCTTGATGCCTCCCACATCTGGAAACTTCTCAGACAACTAGGAATTATTTTTCTTCTTATAAGAGCCAGTAATTAGTCCGAAGGTGAGGTCTGGATTCTATGCCAGTGGAAATCAGATTTGAAGTGCTAATGAGAAATCAGCTTGGCAACAAGGACAGAACTCAGCCTGAACTTTTTCCCTTAGAAGGGACGTAGGGAGTGAAAAAGCATACTATTGTTATTAGTCATTCTGTGGGATTTTCCAGAAGAGAGACACGCTTCAGTGACCCCAATCCTTGGAAACTCTGCTTTGTCATTAGCAGGTAATGGCCAGGCTGCCTTGGGAGCAAACATGGTTAGGTTTGCCTACCTGCATTCTTCTCCTTCCAACAGCTTCCTGTAGGTGGCAATCTCGATATCCAGGGCCAATTTGACATTCATTAGCTCTTGGTACTCCCGAAGCTGACGGGCCATGTCTTGTTTGGCTTTCTGCAGGGCATCTTCAAGGTCTACCAGCTTGGCCCGGGCATCCTTGAGAGCCATCTCACCACGCTGCTCAGCATCAGCAATGGCTGTCTGCAAAGTGGCACACTGTGGGGAGAACAGGGGGCACGCATTATGAAATTTCAGAGCTACCTTTAAAAGACCTTTAAAAAAAAGGCAGCCTAACCTATTTGTTCTGCAATTAAGGAAAATTTGCCTCTAGGGAAATAAGTGACTTACCCAAGACATCAGAACAAGAAATGGATGAGCTGAGATTGGAGCCCCACTCCTGTTTCCCAGATTAGCACTCATTTCACCAGAGCCCACTGGTTTACTTTGTATATAACTCACAAAGGCTTTCCTGCTTCTTGAATGGAAATCCCATAAAGACAAGGATAGCTCCAGAAAGAAAACGACCTTTTCACAGGAGCTTATAGAAATATCAAATCTGCCCTTTTTGTGATTTTCCTGGAGATACCTAAGATACTCAAAGGTAATGATTTCTTTTTGTTTAGTCTACCAGGTGCTCAATTATTGTTTGTTTTGAATTGAAATGCATTTGCCTAAAAAAGAAAGACTAAATATTACTCAAACCTATTGATACTGTCTTCAATATTTTGGAGATTTTCCCTGATTTATTTGAGAATTTTCTACAATTCAAAGGGGAGGAGAAACAGCGACTCAGAGTGAGCTCTACTCACCCTTACTCTGTTCTTTAGAGATGCCATGTAGCATAGACCATACCAGCCGTGGAGATCCAGCCCTAAAGACTGCATTGAAGTTCAATTTGTACATACTATTGTCCAGTGAGCCAGGAGTTCTTTTAGAGCAGCTAAGACCTTACTTACCTGCTTCTTGGCGCTGTCAATCTCGGCTCTCAGCCTCTGGATCATTCTATTCATCTCAGCAATCTCATGCTTGGTGTTGCGGAGGTCATCTCCATGACGTCCAGCTGTGACCTGAAGCTCCTCATACTAGAACCACAAGAGAAGACTCAGTTTGTCAACTAGCATCCCTGCCCTGAGCACTCTCTGGATGATGAGTTTTATTTGGGGTATTGATAGGATCATAGAATAATAGATTTAAAGCTTGGAGGGATCTTAGATGTTCTTTAGATCAATGGTTCTCAAAAGGTGGCCCAGAGAATACTGGGGGCCTCTGAAATCCTTTAAGAGGGCCTACAAATTCAGTATTTGTTTTTATTTCTAATGTGATAAATATAAGTAGAACCCACATAAGCAAAAAGTCTTTGGACATATCCTCAATAATTTTTAATTATATAAAGATACTGAGAACACAAGTTTGAGAAACACTGCTCTAGACCAACTCTTTCACTTTACAGTTGAGGGATCTGAAGCCCAAGGTCACCACATAGGTAGTAAGTGACAGAACCTTTCATTAGACAGCCAGCATCCTTTTCTTTGTAGCATGCTTCCTTTAAGACTCAGATAAAACTATAATACACAGCCTTTCCTCTTAGAAATGAGGATATTTAGTATAATGGAGGAGCTGGGCGATATAACCAAGTTGTGGACAGAATGACATGTCCAGAATCCGAAATGACAAGAGACCCATGAACACCATTACTAGAGGAAGAAGTCCAGAAATTTTGGATGTTAGGGAACACTCCTATTTTCTCTGGTTATCTCTCCTCATCCTTCCCCTTGCCCTATTATAATCACTCATTTATCATATCTCTACTTTTATACTCTTTTTCAAGTGGGTCTTTTAAAAATACCCTTGTATTCTTCCTGCCTAGCATGGTGTCCGGCACACAGTAGGTGCTTCATAAGCATTTCTTGAGTTGTTGTTTGATTCATTCTTCTCTTTCTTCTTTACCTTTAATCCAGACTGTTAGCAGTCCACGAACTATTCCCCATTACACTTTCACATAGTATATATAATATAGTACTGCTACCCAAAGAGTCTAGTTACCAATAACAAAAACAATCTACTGTCATCATGGACAATCATGTGCTGAACTACAGAACCCAATGAAGATGGATCATTTGGTTGCCTTTGGTGAGAGTGTTTTCAAACATTGTTATAAAAGTCAGAGTTGCCAAATTTCAAAGGAATTGGTATAGCCATGTATGTATTGTGACTTTATTATCGTGATGGTTGTGTGGGAGTTTGGAGTAAGAGAATTCACTGGAATCTATTGCTGAAGCAATCCACTACTTACCTTGGTCTGATACCAAGACTCTGCCTCTGCCCGGCTCCGATTAGCAATGTCTTCATACTGAGCTCTGACCTCAGCAATGATGCTATCCAGGTCTAACCTTCGATTATTGTCCATAGAAAGCACCACAGAAGTGTCTGAGATCTGAGTTTGCATCTGGGACAGCTCCTGCCAAGTCAGAAAGTCCAGCATCTTAGCACCTCATAACTGGAGACTACCCTCAAACCCAGTATAATATTCCCTTTCTGACATTTCTGACAGATGGTCATGTAGTCTTGACTAGAGGTTCTAATAACAAATGTCTAGGAACACATGTTTCTCCTTTAGATTATTTTTTTTAGATTTTAATTTTTTTCAGTGAACAAAATTCTGTTTTTTCTTTCCTTCCCATCATCCCTTACTAAAAAAAGAAGAAAAGATAATGAATTCCTCATAGCCAAAATACATAATCATGCAAATTCCCACATTGACCAGGTATAAAAAAAATTTGTCTCTTTCTGCACACTGAATCCAAGACTTTTCTATTAGGTCATCCTTCTAAATTTCTAGTCCAGAGGAAGAAGTGATAAATAGAGGTATGTATATAACACTTTTACATGATCTATGCCCATTTGTATCTAATGGTAGCCATCTCTAGGTTGGGAAGGGGAGGGAAAAAAGGAAAAAATATGAAATTTACATGACATCTATTATATAGTTAAAAGGAGTATCAGGTTGTACAAAATAGATTTGCAGTTTCATGTGCAATATTTTTATTATACTATGGAAATGCTTGTTTGATTCTACAAATTAAAAACAAAACAAATTTAAAAATTAAAAAATATATTTGTGGTTTCTTCATTGTCTCCCCAAAATTCCCAGAGAAACTTTCTGGGGCATTGGCTAAAGTTAGATAAAAAGTGCTTGATAGTTTAAAATAATAAATGTCAGTTGTTATTCTTATTGTTTTTGGTATTATTATTATTACTACTACTATTACAATTGATAGAAGGAGACTTAGACTTTAGATGTTCTTGGAATTAAAATAAAAGTGCTCAGCCTCCCCTTCCTAAGGGGAAGGTGTACAAGTATGTACAAGTGCTGGGATTCAGAAGGAAATATGATTTGCATTAATCTATAGTGATTTCCATATATTCTTTGCTCTTACCTTGAAGGTTTCCTCTCTTTTTATACAATGTTCAGAATAAGATCCTTTACACCCTGCATCTCTCTTCCCTCTCACTGATGCGAATCCCTAACTATAGAAAGGGATTTAGAGTGGAGTTCCTCCAGAGACCAGTGACTAGAAAAATCAGTGATGGTCTGAGTTCTCCAAAATAATGCCCAGTACTGTTGCATTTGGGGAGCTTCCCTTCTTGCCTTATGGAAGTTATCCTACTTCAAAGGAAAGGCATTCAGAACAGGATACATGAAGAGCTCAAGGTATCCTCCCAGAGATATCTCCAATGTCTGCTTGGAGAGTGCTAGATAATTTGTGCTGTGCTAGATGCCCCTGGATATTCATTCAGCTTATAGCTTCATTGATTAGGATCTCCAATCATAGATTTACAATTGGAATGGCTTAGAAACCACCTAGTCCAACCTCTATTTTAGAGCAGTAGAAAATGCAGCCCAGAGAGCTGTCCAACTTAATTATTTAATGTCATATAGGTAATAAAGGGATAGATAAGATTTAAATCCAAGTCACCTGACTCCAAAGTCAGTACTTTTTGCTCTGAATCATGCTTGCTTCCTTATTCATATACCTACATTCATATATATATATATATGTATATATATACACTAATAATTTTTTCTACCTGAAATATATTGTGTGTATTACACACACATGCCACACACACACACACACACACACACACACACACAAATGTTCTTTACCATTTCATGTAACATCTGTAGAAAGTTGATCTCTTCTATCAAGGTATTGCTGTTGCCCTCCAACTCCATCTTCTTCATATAGGCAGCATCAACATCCTGAAAAGATACCATTGAATGCTTAGTCACTGACCTGTGTCCATAGCCTCAAAGGAATAAGGTGGTAAAGAACAGAAAGAAGTCAAATTGCATGCCTAAAGGAAATTGTAAGCCTCCTTTTTCTGGTTCCTTAATGGGGATTTCCAGTGTGTGTGTGTGTGTGTGTGTGTGTGTAGAAGGTAGAGGGAGAAGGTACAAAGAGCACAATTTGAACACTGTCATCCTTTGAACTGAGAGAGGGGACAAGCTGAAGGAGTATAATTGTGACCAAGTCAATCTGAAAATGGTGGGCATATGGACAGATCAGGTGCTTTTCTGGTTTGTTTGTTTAGAACTAGTTTTAGAAGTGGCTGCACAATTTGTTGACTTCTCAAGTACTGAGGGTCGAATGGAAATGTCCAAAGCTAAAGCACAATGTTTTTTTCCTTTTTTAAGATTAGATTCTGACTCTCACCTTTTTCAGAGTCACAAACTCATTCTCAGCAGCAGTGCGTTTGTTAATTTCATCTTCAAACCTGTTGGGAAAGAGGAGAGATGGTTGGGCAAGTGGACCCATCTGACTCAAGGATATTGCAATTCATTAAGTCAGATGTTATGGGGGGTTAAGATTCAGGTCAGGTATCAAGCTCATCCCTTCTACCAAATCAATAATGAGTTACACATCCCTAGCTTCTTCCTTTATAAAAGGAGAACAAATTCTTCTTTAATCAGAAGGTTTTATAGGAACAGAAGATATTCATGAAGTTCATTGGATTAAAAGTATAGGTGTGATTTCTCCTCTTTCTAAAATCTGGCCTCCTTGCCCAATTTTTACTTTGGACTATCTCTCCTCCTAGTGCCTGCTGTATCTGGGGAAGGAATTGAGACTTCCATTGAGTAACTATTGAAGGAACTGAAGCAAAGATGTTTAACTTAATGGAGAGAAAACTTGTATAGGAAGTTGATTTGACTTCCACTCCATTTTATGTGTCAGGACTAGGAGCAATGAAGGAAAAATGCTGAAAGGCAGGTTTCTGTTTTATATTAAAAAATAAACAATAAGAGCTTTTTGAAAGAGTTGGTTTAAAAGGACAAGAATTTATTAAGTACCTACTATGTACTAGGCACTATGCTAGGTGCTTTACAAGCATTACCTCGTTTGATCTTCACAACACACTGGGGGGTAGGTGCTACTATTATCCCTGTTTTGTGGATGAGAAAACTGAGGCAGATAGAGATCAGGTGGCTTGCCTGGGGTCACTCCAGGATCTACTTCACTACTCAACTACCTCTGGAAGAGGTCCTGTAGCCCACCTTTCAGTTTTACAGATGAGAAAACTGGGACCCAGAGAAATTGTTTCCTTGACAAAAGCCATAAGTTATTGTCATCCGTAGGGGACAAACATTGCCTCCTCATTGACTTCTGAATCTTTGTAAGCTTGAGAATCAGAAAAGATTTGTTCATCCAAACCCCTGATTTTACAGACAAGAGCACTGAGTTGTGATGAAAGGAAGTGATTTTTATAAAGTCTTAGAGGTTTCAAGACACAGAAGCAAGATCAGAAACTGCAAGAATCCAAATCCAACCCTCTTCCCAATGAACTCTTAAAAAGTTCCTTCCCACCATACCATTAAAGCTCTTTTAATAGTATAACCTGTGTCTCACTAAAAGCCCAAAGCCAAGGCTATAATCAGAAAATCCTCTTGTACCTCCCCAAATCAGTGCTGATAGAGTATCTGTTACTTTGGAAAACTAGTAGTAGTAGCAATACACCTTTCTGGCCATGATTAACAATCAATGCTGGCCAGCAGAAAGGGGCCCCAGAATTGGGCCACTATTGTTGCTGTTCCAACTTATTTGGAAAATCTCCCCAAGCCCCCATGGTATCTCTCCCCTCCCCCAGGAGAAGGATAGTGTTTGGGTGGGTGGGTGTGGGCATGCTCTCTACTTACTTGACTTTATAATCTTCCACAACATCCTGCATGTTCCTCAGTTCAGAGTCAAGCCTCCCTCTTTCATTGGTGACAGCGTCCAACTGTCGACGGAGGTTACTGATGTGACTTTCAAATAATGGCTCTAGACTCTGTTTCACGGTCTTCACACCCTGCTCCTGAAGCAGTGTCCACTTTGTGTCCAGCACCTTGTTCTGCTGTTCAAGGAACCGCACCTGCAGGTTGTACAAACAAGATGAAGTGGGGAGAAGTGAGAGAGTGTTTCTATGTTCTCTACCCACAGAGATAGACAGCTTCCACCCAAAACCTTCCAGAGAAAATATATTAATCAGAACCCCAGCTTAAACCAGAAGAAAATTTCCAAAACTTTGGCAGAGCCAGGATGAAAGTGTCAGTGTGGAGCCCAGTGGCTTATGGGAGAAACTTTGAGGCTAGTTCAGGAACATAAATTGAACCCTTTCTCCTCAGTGGGCAAAGGTTCTGAAAGAATTCTACAATGTGGAAGTTTTCATACTCTATATACCACAAACACCCCCACTCATCCATCCCCAGTCTTATCATCTGGATCATATGGTTTTCATCCAGAAATAGTTGAAACCAAGTTCCATAAACTCACTAAATGGTAAGATAAGGACATGGGATTGGAAGACACTGGAGTATTTCCCCAGTGGTATATAAGATGAGTATACAGTAGGTGCTCTATAACTACTTATATAATGAGTGAACCTGAATTTTTGTAACTTCCCAAGAAAAGAAAGTAGCATTCGTAGCCTGAATCAGTTAGAAGTTTGCCCAGTACCATAGGGATATGGCTGGTCTTTTGAGTAACATTCATCGAGCCTTACTGAGCAGAAGCAAATCTTGTATCTCACCTTGTCAATGAAGGAGGCAAACTTGTTGTTGAGGGACTTGATCTGCTCTCGTTCTTCCTTCCTCACTCTCTGGATGGTGGGGTCAATTTGCAGGTTGAGAGGAGCCAGTAGACTCTGGTTCACAGTGACCTCTTGAATTCCACCAGGGGGACAAATGGGGAACCCAGCACCCCCATAACCACCCCCAACCCCAGCTCCAAAACCTAGTCCGCTCTTAATGGCACTACCAAAGCCATAGCCACCTGCTCTCCCACCAAATCCACTCCGGAAGGCATTACTGGCCCCACTGATGGAGATTCTCTTTGACCCATCCAGACTGTAGAGACTTCGACTGCCAAAGCCAGTCCCCACACTGCTGATCCTCCCTAACCCTCCATGGCCTCCTGATGAGCGAACCATGGAGACAGAGCTAAAACGGGAGCGTCCAGCAGCAGGGGTGGTGGCTGAGGCGGCACTGAAGCCCCTTCGGCTCCCTGTCTTAAAGGTGACAGTGGACTGACGAGACATGGTGGGATGAAATAGGATGGCCAGAAGAACTGCTGAGTGTGAAAGCACAAAGAGAGGAGACACTATGGTTGAGAAGCTAGAGGTCCTCTTGGGTTTTATGGATGAGTAGAAGGAGGCGGGGTATTACTAAATGAAGGAGAGCTTGCTGATGGCATCTTCTTGGCATTTGCCAACATTGAGCTCACACTCAACTCCTGGTTAGAAATGGAGCAAAAAAATACTGGTGTCTTGGCCATTTGCCCTCATGTGGAAACTGACTTCCAGTCTCAACATGATCTGCAGACAAATAAGAGGCATGCTAATTGCTTTCAGTCATGTCCCAGTCATGCACTCTATAATGAAGACAACAAATACAACTGTTAACACAACTAAGATGCCTCATTGCTGGGCTGCTTTCTTAGGCTTGAGACCGACTCCCTTCTTTTCAAACAAACTATGTCAATACAAGCCATTATTATTGGTTATTTCCTGTTTGCTCTACTCCCCATTTCTGAAGATTCTTCTGACTTTTCCTGTCCAATTCCTCTGTCCTAGAAAAGAGGTCATCCACTTTCCCATCCCCAAACCTCTACCCTTTGCTTCAATTTATTCTATGTTAAAAAACCAAAAATACATATATTTCCTTCCTTGCAAACTATAATCTACACTCAGTTTCCATAGGAAATTGCTGATGTAGTCTGATGCTTTAATATTGCAAACTCCCAGTATTTAGCTCACTTTCCCATATTTGCATCTATTCCTCTTTTAGATAGTTTTGGAAGAGTATGGGGTGTATGTAGATGCAAATGCATGCACATGAACATCTTCCAAACATTGGACTGGGAATCAGAATACCAGAAGTTGTATTTTCATTCTTCCACTTCCACTTCCTTCTTCTGAACCTCAATTTTTCTTACAATGGAAATGTTAATATATGTATCACCAGTCTCAATGTCATTATGAAGTATGTAAAGTGTTTTGTAAACCACCAAGTTATGCATGTATTTATATGTGTTTGTATGTGTGAGCTATGATGATCTCATTACTGTAGCTTAGAATGAATGGACTTCAAGAATAAAAACCAAGTTTTCTCTTTCCAAACCAATCTTCAGAAATATATCTCCTGAATGCTATTTTCTCAGCCTCATACATTGATCAGGGCTCTGAAGGACGCCAAAGAAGTCTTAGTTGTGGTCTCTATCTTCAAGAAGCTAATAGTCTTCTTAAGGAAAACTTAAGAAGTACAAAGAGAAATAATCAAATACACACTTCTAATCTTTTCTAATTTTCTCTTATAAATCATAGTACCATTAAGAGCTACAAGGGACTTCAAAGGCTATCAAATCCAACCAATTATTAATAAGCATTTATTAAGTGCCTACAATGTGCCAAGAACTGTGCTAAACTGCAGAAGTACAAAGACAAAAAAAAGAGATAATCCCTTAAATGAGGGAGAAAATAAATACACATAAAATGCATTTCACATTAATATAAAATTAACAAATAGACATGTGTGTATACCTACACATACACAAAATAGTTAAATACAAGCCACTTTGGAAGAAAAGATATACATTGTTGAGGGTAGAGAGTGGGAATAAGGAAAAGCTTATACAGAAGATGGTATCTGAGTGTATCTTAAGGGAAAAGAGGGACTCTGCTCTATAAGGTGGAGGTAGAGAGTCAGTGCCTGCCAGGTATGATGGATAACCAGTGTAGAGGCACTTATTACACAGAGGAGGAAACCGAGGTTAAGGGAAGCTAAATTACTCATTCTAGATTACTCATTGAATAAAATTTCAGGCAGTATTAAACTCAGTTTCTTGGATGTCAATTAAAATTTAACTGTGTCAAGAAGCATTCTCTGTTAAACTCCATTTTTTTCTCTTTACCATCCTGGAGGCCTCCCTTATTATTTCCTTACTTAAGTTCCTAGATTTAGCACAGGGAGGGACCTTAGAAGTCATCTAGTCTAACCCACTTATATAACAGATAAAGAAAAGTCACAGAGTAAGTAGCAGAACTGAGATTTGAGGCCAGGTTGCTCCACATTCTAACCTTGTCTCTTCTAAAATTCTGTATCCTATACCTTAAGGTTCATTTTTCCCCTTTCTACTCCACTAATTAAAGTGGAAGCTGGCTGAGGGTGAGAGGGCTTATACTTATTTCCCCAGGAACCTGCCATAGGGCACAGGGAACAGGCCTTTTCTGATGCTGACCTTTTGGTACCCTCTCCTTAGGAAGTATGACCTAGCAGAAGGGTGTTGGCAAGGGATGATCTGGTAGGATTCCCCATCAATCAGTAGAGCAATGAGACATCCTTATGGATGATTTTCTCCTCACACTGGGGGATTTTCTCCTCCACACTGCTTTGTGAAACCCTTTCCTGCCACAGGGAACCTATGAATCATAGCATCTGTTGATACAGGCCATAAAGAACCACAGAGCATCTCTCATCTTGTTGTTAATGCATCTAAGTCTCACCAAGCCACCATAAAGGGGGTGGTGTGTGTTGCCTGAGTGGAAATAATAATTGTCTTTGTTTTCTATAGGCCTCATTATCAGGGTTAATCTTTCTCCCAGAAGAAGGAACATTTGTTTCCTGAGAGGTGCTGACTAGCTACATGAAGAGATTTCCATGGAACAAAGACAGGTAGAGGGTTAAAAGCAGAGTGTAGCTCGGCTTAATTATCTCATCTTATCTAGCATGCCTATCAGATGGGAGAGAGCTACAGTATTCTCCCAGCTGATTCTTCCCCTGTGGGAATCTGGCTAGGATTGGGCCTCTCTTTCTGGTTTTATCCTGCTTCTTTCCTGGACCTTGTTCTAAGAGCCCTGTTCCCAAGCATTGTATCCTGGGTTTTCCTCAAATGTCACCTACAAGGTGGGGTGAGATCTCTGCCTCCTTTTAGTAATGTGGAAAGATTTTCCACCAAGAGTGTCATTTGCCCATTTCAATCTTATTTCACTCACCAATGGAAATAGACAAGCTTTTTACCTACCTTCATTTTTTAATGACATTTAATTTTTTAATTGCACATAATGGTAATTTCTTTTATTATTATTATTTATGGGTAGCTCCCCAGCATTGATCTTTACAAAGCTTTCCATTACAAATTTTACCCCCAGTCCCCTCCCCTCCCCTACATGACAGGAAGTCCACTACATGTTAATAATGTTAAAATACTTGACAAGTTATGCAAGAAAAATCCTATCTACAAGAAAAAAAAGAAAATCAGAGAAAGGCAACATAATGCAAGCAAATAATCAATGGAGAGCATGAAAATGTTACGTTGTGGTCCATATTTCATATCCCTCTCTCTGGGTGTATATGGTCTTCTTCAGTGAACAATTGGAACTGGTTTGAGACAATTCTTTGTTGCAGAGAGCCATGTCCATCAGAATTGATCATCATATAGTACTGTTGTTGCTGTGTGTGATGATCTCCTGGTTCTGCTCATTTCACTCAGCATCAGTTCATGCAAGTCTTTCCAGGCCTCTCTGAAATGGTCCTGCTGGTCATTTCTTACAGAGCAATAATATTCCATAACATTCATATACCATAATTTATTCAGCCACTCTCCAATTGATGGGCACCCCTTCGGTTTCCAGTTTCTAGTCACTACAAAAAGGGTTGCCACAAACATTCTTGCACATGTGGGTCCCTTTCCTTCCTCTAAGATCTCTTTGAGATATAGGCCCAGTAGAAACACTGCTGGGTCAAAGGGTATGCATAGTTTGATAACTTTTTGAGCATAGCTCCAAATTGCTCTCCAGAATGGTTGGATCCGTTCACAGTTCCACCAACAATGCATCAGTGTCCCAGTTTTCCCACATCCCCTCCAAGATTCATCGTTATCTTTTCCTATCATTTTAGCCAATCTGACATGTGTGTAGTGGTACCTCAGGGTTGTCTTAATTTGCATTTCTCTGATCAATAGTGATTTGGAGCAACTTTTCAAATGACTAGAGATGGTTTTAATTTCATCATCTGAAAATTGTCTGTTCACATCCCTTGACCACTTATCTATTGAAGAGTGGCCTGAATTCTTATATATATGAGGCAATTCTCTATATATTTTAGAAATGAGACCTTTATCAGAACCATTAAATGTAAAGATGATTTCCCAATTTGATGCTTCCCTCCTAATCTTGTCTGCATTAGTTTTATTTGTACAGAAACTTTTTAACTTAATATACTCAAAATTATCCATCTGGTGTTCAATTAGGAGTTCCAGATCTTCTTTGGACATAAATTTATTCCATCTCCACAAGTCTGAGAGGTAAACTATATTACGTTCCTCTAACTTGCTTACAAAGTCCCTCTTTATATCTAGATCATGAACCCATTTAGATCTTATCTTGGTATGTGGTGTTAGGTATGGGTCAAGCCCTAATTTCTTCCACACTAGTTTCCAATTTTCCCAGCAGTTTTTGCCGAATAGTGAGTGCTTATCCCAAAAACTGGGGTCTTTGGGTTTATCAAACACTAATTTGTTAAGGTTATTGCCTAGATTGTCCTGATAACCAATCCTGTGCCACTGATCCACTGCTCTATTTTTTAGCCAGTACCAAACAGTTTTAAGGACCGCTGCTTTATAATAAAGTTTTAGATCTGGTACAGCAAGGCCACCTTCATCTGCCTTTTTTTTTTCATTAATCCCCTTGAAACCCTTGACCTTTTGTTCTTCCAAATGAACTTTGCTACTATTTTTTCTAGATCTGTAAAATAATTTCTTGGGAGTTTGATTGGTATGGCACTAAATAAGTAGATTAGTTTGGGTAGTATTGTCATTTTTATTATGTTCGCTCTGCCTACCCATGAGCACTTAATATTTTTCCAATTGATTAGGTCTGATTTTATTTGTGTGGAAAGTGTTTTGTAATTTAGTTCGTATAGTTTCTGACTTTTCCTTGGCAGATAGATTCCCAAATATTTTATCCTATCATCTGTTATTTGGAATGGAATTTCTTTTTGTATCTCTTGCTGCTGAACTTTGTTGGTAACATATAAAAATGCTGATGATTTATGTGGATTAATTTTGAATCCTGCCACTTTGCTAAAGTTGTGAATTGTTTCTAGTAGTTTTTTAGTTGAGTCTCTAGGGTTCTCTAAGTATACCATCATGTCATTTGCAAAGAGTGATAATTTGGTTTCTTCATTACCTACTCTGATTCCTTTTATCTCTTTTTCTTCTCTTATTGCTAAAGCTAACATTTGTAATACAATATTAAACAGCAATGGTGACAGTGGGCAGCCTTGTTTCACTCCTGATCTTATTGGGAATGGTTTTAGTTTGTCTCCATTACATATGATGCTTGCTGATGGTTTTTAATAGATGCCACTGATCATTTTAAGGAAAAGCCCATTTATTCCTATACTCTCTAGTGTTTTTAATAGGAAAGGGTGTTGGATTTTATCAAATGCTTTTTCAGCGTCTATTGAGATAATCATATGGTTTTTGTTAGTTTGGTTATTAATATAATTAATTATGCTGATAGTTTTCCTAATATTGAACCAGCCCTGCATCCCTGGTATAAATCCTACTTGGTCATAGTGTACTATCCTGGGGATGACTTTCTGTGATCTCATTGCTAATATCTTATTTAAAATTTTTGCATCAATATTCATTAGGGAAATTGGTCTATAGTTTTCTTTCTCTGTTTTCACCCTACCTGGTTTAGCTATCAGCACCATATCGGTCTCATGGAAGGATTTTGGCAGTATACCTTCTGTCCCTATTTTCTCAAATAGTTTGTGTAGTATTGGAATTAATTGTTCTTTGAATGTTTGGTAGAATTCACATGTAAATCCATCTGGCCCTGGAGATATTTTCTTAGGGAGTTGGTTAATAGCTTGTTCTATTTCTTTTTCTAAAATGGGGCTGTTTAAATAATTTACATCCTCTTCTTTTAACTTGGGCAATCTAGATATTCCTCCATTTCATTTACATTATCAAACTTACTGGCATAAAGTTGGGCAAAGTAACTCCTAATTATTGCTCTAATTTCCTCTTCATTGGAGGAAAGTTCTCCCTTATCATTCTTGAGACTAACAATTTGATTTTCCTCTTTCCTTTTTCTTATCAAATTAACTAAAGGCTTATCTATTTTGTTGGTTTTTTCATAGAACCAACTCTTAGTTTTATTTATTAATTCAATAGTTTTCTTATTTTCAATTTTATTAATTTCTCCTTTTATTTTTAGAATTTCCAATTTGGTATTTAATTGAGGGTTTTTAATTTGTTCTTTTTCTAGTTTTTTTTTTTAATAATAAGCCCAATTCGTTGATGTTTTCTTTCTCTATTTTATGCAAGTAAGCATCTAAAGATATAAAATTGCCCCTTATAACCGCTTTGGCCGTATCCCACAAATGTTGGTATGTTGTCTCCTTATTGTCATTCTCCTGGATGAAATTATTGATTGTGTCTATGATTTGCTCTTTCACCCATTCATTCTTCAGGATAGATTATTTAATTTCCAATTAACTTTTAGTTTATTTTCTCCTGGCCTTATATTGCATGTGATTTTTATTGCATCATGATCTGAAAAAGATGCATTTACTATTTCTGCCTTTCTGCTTTTGATTTTGAGGTTTTTATGCCCTAACACATGGTCAATTTTTGTATAGGTTCCATGGACTGCTGAGAAAAAAGTAAATTCCCTACTGTCTCCATTCAATTTTCTCCATAGATCTATCATACCTAACTTTTCTAACTATTGGTTTATCTCCCTAGTTTCTTTCTTGTTTATTCTGTGATTTGATTTATCTAATTCTGAGAGAGCAAGGTTGAGATCCCCCACTAGTATAGTTTGACTGTCTATTTCTTCTTGCATCTCTCTTAATTTCTCCCCTAGGAATTTGGATGCTTTTGCACTTGGTGCGTATATATTTAGTATTGATATTGCTACATTATCTATGGTACCCTTTAATAAAATATAGTTGCCTTCCTTATCTCTTTTGATTAGATCTATCTTGGCTTTTACTTGATCTGAGATAAGGATTGCTACCCCTGCTTTTTTTTTGTTCACCTGAAGCATAATATTTTCTGCTCCAGCCTTTTACCTTCATCCTATATGTGTCACTATGTTTTAGATGTGTTTCTTGTAGACAACATATTGTGGGATTCTGGTTTTTAATCCACTCTGATATCCACTTCTGCTTTATGGGAGAGTTCATCCCATTCACATTCACAGATAGAATAACTAATTCTTTATTTCCTGTCATCTTATTTACCCAAGTTATGTTTTCCCCTTTCCTTTCCCCTTTCTCCCTTCCCCCCTCCTCAGTACTTTGCTTTTGATGACCCCCTCCCCCAAACAATACTCCACCCTTTAGATCCCTTCCCCCTGTTTTTACTCCTTTCCCCTGATTCTTCTATTTTCCCTTCTATTAGTTTATCCCTTTCTTTTCCATCTTTCCCTCCCACTTCCCTCTAGCAACAGACAAGTTTCTATGTGAAATCAAGTGTCTGATATACACTTTTAGAGCCCACCCTGATGAACATAATGGTAATTTCTAACATTCATTTCCTTTTTCTTTTTTTCAATAATAGCTTTTTATTTTTTTAAAACATATGCAAAGATAGTTTTCAACATTCTCCCTTACAAAAACTTGTGTTCCAAATTTTTCTCCCTTTCTCCCTCATCCCCCTAGATAGCAAGTAATCCAATATAGGTTAAACATATGCAATTCTTCTAAACATATTTCTCCAATTATCATGCTGCACAAGAAAAATCATATCCAAAAGGAGAAAAAAATGAGAAAGAAAAAAACAACCTATTAAACAACAAAAAAGGTAAAACTACTATGTTGTGATCCACATTCAGTCCTCATAGTTCTTGCTCAGGATGCAGATGTCTTTCTCTATCACAAGTCTATTGGAATTGTCCTGAATCGTCTCATTACCGAAGAGTCAAGTCATCAGAATTGGTCATGGTATAATCTTATTGTTGCTGTGTACAATATTCTCTTGATTCTACTCATTTCACTTAGCATCAGTTCATGTAAGTCTTTATGGCTTTTCTGAAATTATCCTGCTGATTATTTCTTATAGAATATCCCATTACATTCATAAGCTATAACTTATTCAGCCATTCCTCCACTGATGAGCATCACTCAGTTTCTAGTTCCTTACCACTACAAAAAGAGCTGCCACAAAAATTTTTACACATGTGGGTCCTTTTCCCTTTTTATGATCTCTTTGGGATACAGATCTACTAGAGACACTCCCAGATCAAAGGATATAACATTCATTTCTTCATAAAATTTTAAGTTCCAAATTTTTCTCCCTCTGTCCCTTCTATGCCCTTCTCAAATTATGTTTATTATCTATTATTTCTCTCCCTCTTCTTCTTCTTCTTCTTCTTCTTCTTCTTCTTCTTCTTCTTCTTC
>JAJPUD010002430.1:77001-94334 GCA_023553655.1 Myrmecobius fasciatus
TCTCTCTCTCTCTCTCTCTCTCTCTCTCTCTCTCTCTCTCTCTCTCTCTCTCTGTGTGTGTGTGTCTTGGATCTTTGTTTTACCTTCATAGAACAAGACTTTCCTTTTTCTTCTGGAGAGTCAGCACCCTGGATAAGGTTCTGGATCTGGGAGAGGGAAGAGTTCAATCTAGGTCAAAAGTTCTTAATCTTTTTTTGGGGGGGTCAGTGACCCTTTTATCAGTCTGATGCAGCCTATAAACCCCTTCTAAGAATAATATTTTTAAATAAAATGAGATAATAGCAATAACAGTAATAATAACAGGCTAGCATTATAGAGCACTAAAGGGTTTGCATTCTACAGACATTTCATTTGATCCTCACACACACACAGACACACACACACAAACTTGACACAGACTTAACCAGAGTCACATAGTAAATATCTGAAGCTGTATTTGGGCTCAAGTCTTTTTTACTGTAGGTCCAGTGCTGTATCCACTGAGCTTAGATATAAAGCACTTTGCAAATCTTAAAGCACTGTGTAAAATATATATGATTACAAAGAAAATCAGTTTTATAGTAGCACCTACCTCCCAGAATTGTTGTGAGGATCAAATGAGATAAAATTTAAAAAAAAAATTAGGTCAATGTCTGGCATTTAGTAGACACTCAAGAAATACCTGTTTCTTTTCTGAAACTATAGTTTTCAAATTATTTTTCCCATCCAACCTCATGGGTGCCCTGAAATCTACCCACAGATTCCTTGGATATCTATCTATAAATCCCAGGCTAAGAATCACTGATCTAAATTGTTGACTATACAACAAGACAAGCTTCAAATTCTGACAATTATAATCTTCTTGAGAATCAAAACTCATTCTTTTCTTCTGTATCTCATTACTATCTATCCTATTATTGAGATGTATCTGGGACTAGTTATCTCCACAGACTGATTTTATTGAATGAATGTGAAGTCGGAGGAATATTTTATATTCCTTGGGGGCACCACATCAAGAGAGTCATATTCTCTTCTCATGATTTCCTACTCCAGGTATTTCAAGTAGTTTGGAGAGCTCTGTCAGGCCACCATGGAGCTTGGGAAAGAGGGCAAAAGAAGATAAGAATTCAGCTGGGCTACCCTCCTAGAGAGCTGAGTGGGTGGGGGGGGGAGTGGTAGGTATTCTGAAATAGTAACTATGAATTTATGGTCTAGATGAGTGGGAACACTGAACTGAAGATAATGTGCATTTTGAAGAGAGACTTTCTTCCAGGCTCATAAGCTCTTATAAGCTTCCCTACTCTCTGGGAGAAGTTCTAGCTTCCAGAAAGCTCATAAATTTTGCTCAATCCCTTGTGAAAAAAGAAAAATGGGAAATGCAGAGATGGCAAAGGTAATGACAGTTGTAGGATAATTTCCTAGTTTCCACCTATATAGCTAGGAGCCAAGGAAATTGGTTCTACATTGAAAAAGCAGGACCATTCCAACCAAAGATAGCTTCCTCCTCTTGAATTCATTGTGTAGAGGAACCATGTCCCATAACACCTGACATCTCCAAATAGATAAATCCTGAACATCCTATCTATGAACACATGAAACTTAATGAATAAGCAGACTTACAGGTGTCTGAGGGGAGGGCTCAGCTGAGTTATTTTTTCAATTTATAATCTGACCTTCTCAAAAATGTTTGTAGCAGTCCTTTTTGTAGTGGCAAGGAGATGGAAACTGAGTGGATGCCCATCAGTTGGGGAATAGCTGAGCAGGATGATTTCAGAGAGGCCTGGAGAGACTTGCATGAACTGATGCTGAGTGAAGTGAGTAGAACCAAGAAAACATTGTATACAGCAACAACAAAATTATATGATGATCAATTCTGATGATCGTGGCTCTTTTCAACATCAAGGTGATTCAGGCCTATTCCAATGATCTTGTGATAATGAGAGCTATCTGCACCTAGAGAAATAACTGTGGGGACTGAATATGGATTACAGCATAGTATTTTCACCTTTTTTATTGTTGTTTGCCTGCATTTTGTTTTCTTTCTCATTTTTTCCCTTTTTGATCTGATTTTTCTTGTGCAACATGATAATTGTGGAAATATATATAGGATTTCACACATTTAACATAGATTACTTGCCATTTAGGGGAGGAGTGAGGGGAAGGGATGGAGAAAAAAATTGGAACAAAACGTTTTGCAAGAATGAATGTTGAAAACTGCTATATGGCTTGAAAATAAAAAGCTTTTTAAAAAAAAAGAAAAGAAAGAAAAAATAATCTTAGTTTCCCACAGAAAAACTTAGCATTCAAAAGAAAAGCTGCTTCTTATAGTGAATGGCAGTAATCTTAGGAAGAAGAGTATTAATGTGCTAAATACATATCCAGAAGACATAGCTCTACCTCAGTGCTGCCACTTACTGTTTCTGTATCTTTGCATAAATACCTTCATCTCTGAGCCTTAGTTCCTTCATTTGTAAAATAGTTAATAGTATCTTGCAGTACTTACCTTACAGCGTTATTGTGAGGCTCCAATAAGATCTCTGTCTATTCGGGGAAAGTTGTAAATCATTAAATATTATGTATGAATAAGCTAGAATTTTCCCCCTGGATCTCTAAATCAATTTCCACCTAACACAATGTCCTATTTCTTTCTTTCTTCTTTTTTTTATAAATTTTATTTTATTTTTTATTTTATTTTATTTATTATTTTTTATTTTTTTATTTGCAAAACATATGCATGGATAATTCTTCAACAATGTCCTATTTCTAAACATATAACTCCTTTGCTCAAAATAGGCCATTGCTTTCAATAGCTCCCTATTACTTTTAAGATAAAATACAGATTATTCTATCTGATGTTTAAAGTTCTCTGCTATCTGGCTCCAACTAACCCTTCTAACCTTATTTCATAGTTCTCCCCTTTATGACCTCTATGTTCCAATAAAATTATCCTGGACAAACAAAGCTGTTTGTCAAAGTTGGCATTCCTTTTGCCAACACTGTACCCCTATGTGAACTAATGCACTCATTCCTAACTCTGGCCTCCAGAGCCCAGACTCTGCTTGGGTTTAACCTCTTCTATGAAGCCTTCCTTTTTTCAGTCACTGGTTCTCTCTCTGCTCAAATTGTCTTGTATTTACTAATCTTTGGTCAGTCATGTTATACTCTTTTGTACCAGGGGTTCTTAATCTTTCTCTGTGTCTTGGACCTCTTGGGCAAACTAGTGCCTTTTCTCAAACCAATGTTTTTAAATGAATAAAATAAAATGCATAGAATTATAAAGTAAACCAATTAAATCGATATGCAGTTATCAGAGTTTGTAAAACTTACTGTCTGGGTATGAAGGCATACTACCTGTAATCCCTGCTACTGGAGGAAGCTGAGGCTGGTCAATGGTTTGAGTTATAGAGTTCTGAGCTACTATTTGCCCATAGTTAATTGATGCTCACACAGAGCCTGGCAGAATAGAGTTGGATTTAAATGAAAAAGAATCGACTACTTAATTAGCAAGAGCAGTTAGATGGTGCAATGGATGAAGCACTGGGCCTGGAATCAGGAAGACTCATCTTTCAGAATTAAAATTTGATCTCAGACACTTATTAGCTGTGTTATCCTAAGCAAGTCACTTAATCCTGTGTGCCTCAGTTCCTCATTTGTAAAATGGGCTGGAAGAGGAAATGGCAAGCCACTCCAGTATCTTTGCCAAAAAAAAAATCTCAAATCTGGACATGTCTGAAACCACTGAAGAGCAATGATAACTAACACTTATACTGGGTCAGCAAGGTGGCACAGTGGATAGAGTATTGGGTCTAGAGTCAGGAAAACCAACTTCAGATGTTTACTATTTATATGACTTTGGGTGAGTCATACAACCCTGTTTGTCTCAGTTTCCTCCACTTTAAAATGAGCTAGAGAAGAAAATGGCAAACTATTCTAGTATCTTTTCCAGTCCCAAATGGAGTCATGAATAATTGGACATGATTGAAAGGACTAAATAATAACAACTTTACTTGTGTTCTTGATTTTTGCATCTTTCAGAAAACCAATTTATTAGAATAGCAGTTCTCAGGGTTGGAAGACTTGGAGGAGCATCATCTCATAAGACAAAAAGGGGTCCTAGGAGCAGAGGACCATTTGGCAGCCTAGAGAAATGCAATCCAGACCAGGTCAGAACTGGAGTGGTTAAATCTTTCCTATTGATTAGCATTGTGACTGAGTGAGTCTATAGCCCTGATGAGATAGGGAGACCATGTTTCAGGGGGGAAAAGTTTTTGGCACGTTCCCAAAGTACCAAGTATAGTAACTTTCCCATGTAGCTGTCTCTGGGGGTTGGAGTATATATCACTGTATGAAGAAATCATCATTGAAGGAGGTGGTATTCTCATCCCCATATTTAAGTATAGGTCTGGGACTTTCTCAGACAGTATTTCATGAACTTTGACAACCCCTGTATCTTATGTCCTTCTTGACTATCTAATAATAACTGTCATTTATACAGAACTACAAAGTTTACAAAATTCTTTACATACATTGTAAATTGTGAACTCCTTCAAAACAGGTACCATTTTGATTTTTCTTCTCCTTTTCCCCAATATACAGTGTCTTGCGCAGAGTTATCAAGTGCTGTTTGTTGAATTAATTGAATTTGTTATGGAGCCATTATCTTGTTTAGCCAAGCATTTTCTAAAAAAATCAAATATGCTGGGAAAGGGAACAATCCTCTAGACCACACATTTTTTACATCAGTGAATAATATATACTTGTTGCAGTCAGAGTTTTGAGTCAGTTTGGAAAGAAAGGGGAACACAAAATACTAGAATTCAGTCCTTACTCCTAGGTGGTTTACAATCTATTTGTAGAGAAAGATCATAGGTACACAGGTTCACATCACATATACCTACACAGAGAAAATATCTTTTTCTAAAATTTTACAATATTTATTTTTATTTCCTTTTTAAATTTTTAATAGTAATTTATTTTTCCAAATACATGCAGATAGTTTTCAGCATCTACCTTTGCAAAACCTTGTGTTCCAAATTTTTCTCCTCTCTTCCCCTTTAGCCCATCCTCAAGACAGCAAGCAATCCAATATAGGTTAAACGCATACAATTCTTCTATATATATTTCCATATTTGTCTTGCTGTGCAAGAAAATTCAAACTAAAAGGGTAAAAAACACATAAAAAGCAAACAAACAACAACAAAAAGGAGAAAAATACTATGCTTTGATCCACATTCAGTCTCCAGACTCACAGAAAAAAATATTTTATAAATACTCAGGTATTCTGGCAATGTCTCCAGGGAGCTTAAAAGCTAAGGGAAGGTGGAGTCAGAGAAATTCTTCTTTGCCTGTGTGGCATTATTGAGGCTCTATGTAAAACAGAAGATTGAAGGAAATTACTTTGACATCCTCTGCATTACATCATGAATGAAAAGAGCTGGATTTAAACAAGAAAGAATTAAAAGCATCATTGGAGGCATAGCAAGCAAATCCTTGTCATTCAGCTTAATCTTCCAAATGATTCCAGAGTTTGGGATGCTCCAGTCTTTCTGAGAAGAAGCAGTCAAACAGAGAGTCTGTTGAGAAAGAAGTGGTGGCTCCTCTTTTGGGAACAAATGGAAAGCTTTTTTGCTGATCTTATTTTCTGGGTGGGAATGGAGAGGCTGTCTGTTAAAAGTTGTAACATAATCCCTAGAAATCTCTGCATGGTAAATGCAGAAATGTAACAGCAGCAGCCTGTGGATAGTTCTGGTTAGGTGGGCTGGGTGATACTGCTGTAGCCTGGGGACACTGCTGACACCATTCTATTGGCTTGTTATCATGTAAGGAGAGTTAGCTCTCTCTGAGGGTTGGGGTATGTGTCACTGTATGAAGAAATCACTACTGAAGGAGGTATTCTCATCCCCATACCTAATGTATAGCTCTGGGATTTTCTCAGACAGTATTTCATGAACTTTAACAACCCCTGTGTCTTATCTCCTTCTTGGCTATCCAGTAACAACTGTCATTTATACTGAACTACAAAGTTTACAAAATTCTTTACATACATTATCTCATTTGTGCCTCACCTCATCTCTGAGGCAGGTACTTACAGGTTTATTTTCACTTCACAGATGAGAGAATTGAAGTTTAAAAAGGATAAGGGATTTGCTCATGGTCACATAGCTGTTAAATGTAAAAAGTAAGTTTTACCTGACTTTTCCTGACTCCAGGTCCAGCCAGCATTCTATCCATTATAGCAAAAATTGGTTTCCCTGCCCCAACCTTCACCTTCAAATCAGATAAAGGTTTCTACCATCGGCCTTCAAAACAGATGAAATGACCCCTTACAAAAAGGTGGGAAAATGAACATGGTGATACACCATAAGGCAGTGTATCTACTAAGGTTATGGATCATTACTGCTCTGCCTACCTCCATGCTCTCTGGAAATGTATACAAAGGGAAATTAATTTCACTTAACTACTAGGAAGATGTCCCATAGTTTTCAGAGAGGTTGGAGAAATCCATCTTTTTCTTAAAATCTTCTATCGATCAGCCCAATAGATCTATTAGATCTTAGACTCTTCCCAAATCTGCTTTCCATTCCAGGTAATTTTTTTGGCCTAACTCCTCTTCTTCCTACTCCTTGCTTTCTTGTGCCTTACTCAAACTGTCTCAAAATTCAGGAAGCGCTCCATCTATTATAATCCCTCCTTTATATCTTCTATACTGCTTTCTATGACTCTTACTTTCAGTGGAGCATATTATCTTTCATTTTGCCAAGAAAACTAGGGTGATATACTGAGATTTATATGCACCATTACTCCATGCCGCAGAGCCCAATCACCAACGGGTGTTTTCCCATGTTGTAGTCACTAATGAAGAAATGGTCCAAAATTTTTGACAAAGCCAAGAACTCTGCTGGTGTCCTTGATTTTAAAGTCTCTTACAGATGACTAAGATCAGTTAGAGCAACAGTTTTTGAGGATGGAAGGTGATGAGAAGTATTGCCCCACAAAACAGAGGGAAGCAATAAAGGATAATTTAAAGAAAGTATGGTAAGAAATCCAACTAAGAAAATCCCAAAGAAATTTTAAAAAATCAAAGGAGAATGATAAAAAGAAGGAAAATGTCTAAAATTGTTTTTAGACATTTAGACATTTAGAAGAGCTGCAGAGTTAATACTTTTAGACTTTAACATCACAAAGCCAGGTATGCTATAGAGGAGCCATAAATAGCACTAAAGAGAACAAAGATGAGAAAATCAATTAAATGACACTGGGCATACATAAATAACATCGCTGGGAGTAAAATTCAACAAAGGTAGACTGAAGAGCATTTTCTCTGAGCAAGATAGCATTGTATTAATAGGACATACACCTGTCATAAAATAGGTATAATGACTGCTTCAATTATCCAAAAGACCCAAAATTGGAACTCAGTTCTTTTTTATAAGATCAGAACAAAGAACAGAATAGGTAAGTGGGGAAATAATACAGTTGGTTTTATAGTTGGTGACATCATAGGGTTGAGGACAACATGATTGGTTACATAGCTGAGGCATGGGGAAATAATATAATTGATTGGAAGTTAAAATGTGGTTTATCAACAAACCTCTCTTTCCCTCTTGTGACTATTCAGTATTCATTGTTTGAGTCTACTTGTAAGGATAGTGGTCTGGACTTCTTTGGATAGCAAATAAATATTTTTGAATGATAGTTTGGTAATATAAAGTTATTAGAACATACTTTTTAGTGTGCACCTGCATTGCCCAAGGATAGCAAATTTCTTCAAGGCAAAACCAGAATGGAGATTAGCAAGAGAACAGAATTTCTAAACTTCACTCATTATAGGCCAGATGATTTTTTTTTGGCTAAGGCAATTGGGGCTGAGTTACCCAGGGTCACACAACTAGAAAGTGTTAAGTATTTGAGGCCAGATTTGAACTCAGGTTCTCCTGACTTCAAGTTTTGGTGTACCAACTAGCTACCCCAACCAACTGAATTTCTAAACTAAATTCAGGAACAAAAAAAAAAACCCATGATTAGGACAGTTACAGGAAAAAACTAATTAACCATAAGTAGAATGAATTTTAAAATTATATGGAATCAACTTAATCATCTTAACATCTATGCTAGAGGTATCATGGTTATGAGAGTACTGAAGGATCTAAAGGAGAGAAATGTGAATGCAATCATAGGGTGGGGAGACAATATTATATCAACTTATGAAATAGTATATAGTGGGAAAAGATAAGAAGGCCCAGGACAGAACCCTGTGGGATAACCAATGGTTAGGTTATGTTAAAAATGTAGAAAAGGAGATTATGGGATGACCATATAAGGAGAACTAGGAGGGACTAGTGTTTCAAAATCTAGATAAAAGAGAATGTGAAGAAGAATCTGCCTTGGCAGTGGAGAGCTTGGAATATGATATTCTGGAGGGCAAAGGAACTAGTATTACAACCAACAATCACCTTCTCAGCAAAACTGACTATAATTCTTCAGCAGGAAAATTGATATTCAATGAAATAAAGGACTTTCAAGCATTGTTGATGAAAAGAGCAGAACTGACTAGAAAATTTGGCTTTTAAATCCAATTCTCAAGAGAAGCATAAAAAGGAAAACTATAAGGGATTTAATGAGGTTAAAATATTTCTATTCCTACATAAGAATATGATATTTTCAACTCCTAAGAACTTTCTCATTATTAGGGCATTTAGAAGGAGCATATGTAGACAGAGGGCAGAGGGGTGATTTAAATATGAAGGAATAATATCTAAAAATACAGAATTAAAGTGAGGAATGTACTTGGAGAAAGGGAAAGGGAGAGGCAGAATAAGACACAGTATTTCACATAACAGAGTTACAGTGGAGGGGAGGAAAGGGAAGACATACCCTTTGACCTAGCACTACCACTACCAGGTCTGTATCCCCCAAAATGATTAAAAAATGAAAAGAATCTATATGCATAAAGTATTTATAGCAGCTCTTTCTTAGGGCAAAGAATTGGAAATTAAGGGGATGTTCATCAATTGGGGAATGGCTGAACAAATAGTTGTGTGTAATTATGATGGAATACTATTGAGCTAAAAGAATTATAAATAGGATGCTCTCAAAAAAAATCTGGAAAGGCTTACATAAGTTGATGCAAAGTGAAATGTACTATGTACAAAATAAAAGCAATGTTGTAACACGATCAGCTGTGAATAACTTAATTGTTTTCAGCAATATAATGATGCAAGACAACTATAAAGGACTTATGATGAAAAATGCTACTCATCCCCCAAAAAAGAACTGATGGTGTCTGAAAAAAAGGTTAAAGCATACTTTTTTAAAACTTTATTTTTCTTGAGGTGTTTTTGTCTATATTTTCTTTTACACCATGACTATTATGGAAATGTTTTGTATATCTATACACGTACAACCTATATGAATTGTTTGCTTTCTCAGCGGTAGGGGTGAGTGGATAAGGAGAAAGAAAGGGAGAGAATTTGAAACTCAAAATTCTAAAAATGAAAGTTAAAATTTGTTTTACATGCAACTGGGGGGAATAAAAAACAAAATAAAATTTAAAAGATAAAAAAGGGAGTGTCAAGGAAGATAGAGTGAACAATAATATCAAAGATCACAGAAGGATAATTATAGGACAAAGATTAAGAAAACATCATTATCCTCTATCTGTAATATCTGTAAAGCATTTAGCTCAATGCCTGGTATATAGTAGGTGCTTAAAAGTGCTCATTCCCTTCCACTTCTCTCTTAGTATCAGAAGAAATTGAGTAAGGCCTCTAGCACATTGGATGCACTTCCTTTAACTAAGCTGTGAGGAAACATGAACAAGATTAATGCAGGACAAGATGGTATATATGAGCAGGAACATGCAAATGAAGTAACACATTCCTTTGAATATTTTAGTGTTTAATGACTAGTTCTACCTATGTTAAATGACCTAGGGGCCAGAAAAGCATTATTTGCCACAGTCTTTGACTCTCAATTTGCTAAATAACTTTGGAAGCAAACAGAAGTGCCATACAGAAACAATTTGAGAATAATTGGGTATAATAAAAAATACATGGGTGACTGGAAAAGGGTAAGAGGAATATAGTATAGAATCATAGATGTATAACTAGAAAGAATTTCTCAAGACTTAAGTTCAATTCTCTTGCTTGGCTCAGGAGGACAATTAGATCCAAAAATTAAGAGATTTGCTCAGGAACATCATAGCAAAGCCAAAATCAGAAACCAAGCCATCTAAGTACAGAGAATCCTGTGTCTTATTTCATTTTGGGTTTGGGGGATTTTTTTTTCAGTATATGATTGCATTTTTTAGGTTCTAGAAGTGCTTCCTTATTTTTACCTACCAAAGGGGATTTTCCAGATGTCAAAATAGGAGGGAAACAGATCTGGATTGTTGCATTTTCCATGGAGAATTTTCAAAATGAAAAATAAAGACTTTTTTGTTCCTTGAATCCACCATCCACATTGACTGTCTAAGTTGTGCTGACACAAAAAAGTGCCAGGCGAAAAGCAAAAAATGACCTCATTTAAATGTTTCTATACAGTATCTGAATGTTGATTCTCCTGGGGATTGAATATCAAGTTGAGTTTTTCCATTTCCCTAATACTGTTGGATATCAGGCAAGACTACAGTTTGCCGAAGCTCTGGCTCCCTTGCTCTGGAACATATCCAATTCAGAGCTGTAGATCATAATAGAATCATCAAGTTTGTGTAATGATGCTGGGGATCTTGATAATCTGACAATGGCCAAGACAATGACAGTTTTACTGATGATGAAAATACGGGAGAAATTGAGAGTATTTTAGTCAGTAAGACCCAGGGTCACAAAAGAAATCTCTGGTCAAGGTCTGAAAACCTTTGTGCATGTTTTATAGAAATCAATGCATCCAAACTCCTTTAAGCAGCTTCTAGGCTGATACTATTTTGTTTTTTATCTTTGTATCTCCTTAGCTAGCTCACTATCCCGAATAGAATACATAATGAATGATTTGTTGAATTGACTTAAACTTCAATTATAAATTAGAATCTGATTCTTCATTTTACAAAGCCCAAGAATTTCCCCAGTTAGCTCTCTCTTCTGATGCATTTAAATAATGGGTTAATTTATAAACATTTTTTACAGAGCAGGCAAAAATTATAGACTCTTAGAAGAGGCAGAAAGTGTCTTTGAAGCCAATGAATGTAGTCTCTACATATACAGTACATATACAAATATATGTATTGCTTAAAACAAATTATGCCTGTAGAATGGGGTACACAACAAAATAGGGCCTGAAAGCTGGGTATTTGGAGGGATAGACCATTGTTGTTCCCTCCTATCTAGAAAAAAATGTAAACTTTATGATCACATGTCTGTCTGAGATTTATTTGTCCTGCTGTTCTTTTGGGGAACCTCCTAATTGTCTTGAGATATGTTCAAAGGGAAGTCCTTTTTAAAGGAAATGTTTATAAGTCCTTTTTTAATTCGGCCCTTGATCATGAGTTTGTTAAGCAAGGCTCAGAAAATTTGGAGGCAGTCCAAAGCAACAAAAAAAATAATGAAAGGGTTGAGAAAGTTGCACCATGAGCAAAGGTATAAAGAATTAGATTGAGTAGATTAAGGGGAGGCTGGATGTGGGAGGGAGTGATGACAAAAGGTAGGAGAGAATCAATGAATAACAACCTGCAAGTCTATAAAAGGCTAACCTTCTGAATTTCTCTTATTCATTTTTACCAGGGAGTGGCTTTATTTTCCTCAGGTTAGAAAATAAGAAAAGCTTCCCAGCTTGACGTATTTGTGAGACAAGGGAATAGGGGAGGCCATATGGGGGAATATTTTCTTTAGTTCCTGAGATAGGAACAACTAAAGTGCTTCACTCTGGGATTGCCATTTTGTTGCCTCAAAATGGGCTGATTTAAGGGATAATACAAAATTCTAGGCCTACTCATCAGGCTTTCACTTTAAGAAGGGTGTGAATAAATTTCCTAGTAAGAATAAAACTGAAGAAAGGTAAAACAATTGATAATGTTGTCTCATTAGCAACTTGACTTGAATTGTAGGACAACCAGATAATGGTAGGAGAGAAGATTAGAGCAGAGCAGAACAAAACAAAGGAGAGTCCAGAGGAAAAGAATGGAGAGGAGCTGTTTGATTAAAAACTGACTCAAAATTTCCATCTTCTCTTTCAGGTAGTGTTTTCTGCTTTACTCCACCCAACTCTGATTGCCTCTGTTTCTTTCATTCATTCTGAATTCTTTCACTAACTCTTTTTCCAGGTGGACTTAAGAGTTTTCCATGCTTTTGCACCTGCTCTGAGTCATAAGCTGAGTATTTTATCTTCTTCATCAAACTAGGATCCTTCCAAGGGCAGGGATTGTTACTAGATGCAATTCAACACAATTTTTGAGTACTTAGCACCTTCTGGGTCTCCCCCTATTGTTCAGACAGGGCTCTACATGCAGGAAGCTTATGCTATGGTACTGACCAAGTGACTTTCAGGATGCATTGAGAGATATTTATTAACTATCTGAATAAAATAATTTGAATAACTGACAAAGGTTTCAAAACAAGTATCTGCATTTTAAAATTATGACCTTTTTGAGGCTAGTGTATACCTATGTAAAACTCAATTAGACTTCCATCCTCTGAACTAAGTGAAGGTCCCTGAGAAATGGGAAGGATCTAGAGCTGAAAAAGAAAGTCAGGTAAGCCTCTCTATAAAACTAGAGAATGAAATAGGATATCCCAGAATCAGAACTGACCCATAAAGAAAAAAAAAGAACAGATTATTCCAGACCCAGAGAAGAGTAGAAGAGTACTGACTTATCCTTCTTTCCCTATAGTCAAAACCCCTTCATCTCAAATTCTAAAACAGTGTCTTATGAACAAAATAGACACTTCATGAATTTTTAATGTTCAATAAAAACTGAATTACTGACTGTATTTGCTCAAGGTGGGTAATAAAATCACTTGTTGATGTTATAGTCAACTCTATCTGACTCAAGATAGATGATCCTTTTAGGTGATATGCCCTCTTTTCTAGATCTCTTTTGGCATCCCTCTGCATTGAAAGCTCCACAAGAGGGCAAAGTAAGGAAGGGAGAAGTTGAAGAAAACTCAGTTCAGATCTTTCTTTTCCACCTCAGTATGAAAGCTAGAGGGGAGACAGTCATTGGATTATTAGATTTTGTGATGGAAGGAATATTTGATGGTCATAGAATCTAACCTAGGTCTTCTCTTTCCAAGTCCAATTGGTAAACTTTTCCCATTTTATTGTTGTATTTTAAATCTAAGTCTCTTTCTCATCTCCGACTCCTTGGAACAAATGGGAGTTAAACTGGAATGCACTCCTAGATTCCAAATGTAGGAAATTGACCAGAATTAGGAATCCAACATTAGAATTTTTTTCACTTTAAAAATTTCTATTGACTTAAAGATCAATAAACATGAACATTTAAATAAATGAAGAAAAACAGGAAAGTGAATTGTATATGAGACTGTGAGCTTCTGATTTTTATTATGTGAATGGGAGATCCAAATTTAAAATGACCTGAGGGTGTTTTGTTACTAAAGGCAGGAGTAAGACAGAGATAGAATTAGAAATACTTTCACCTGGTGAAAGAAAAAATGAGTTGAAATTGGAAGATTAAAAAAGATACGTGATTTGCTCAAGATCACAACTAGTTAAGTGGAAGAGTTAGGATGAGAATTCAGGTTTTACAACTTCAAATCCAGAGTTCTTTTTAGAATAGAGTATTAGTTTTTTTAAGATGTGGAAATTGAGGTTTAAAGAGGTTGTCAGTTAATTAAGGTCATATACCTAGGAAGTAGTATATCTGTGAGGGTGATATTCAAATATTTTAATTTAAATTCAAATTTTAAGTTTAAATATTGAAAATATTGAAAAAAAAATTAATCTATCATGAGGGAAAAGGATTTCCAGGGAAGACAACCAGGAACAATCAGTGAAAGTGTCAGAGAGACATTTTTAGGGTTGAAGTAAGGGAAAAAAATTTCTGATTAGAACTATGCAAAATGGAATGAACTGTTATGAAAGTTCATAGGAGCAGAAATTTAGACTTTATATGGCACCTTAGAGATCACAGAATACAACTCCTCATTTTACAAATGAGAAAACTGAAGAGCTGAGATTCAAATGCAGGTTTTTCTGACTCTAAGCCTAATGTTTTTTCCATAGCACCATACGTACTGTTTTTTTTTTTCATTCTGAGGGTCTCTAAGCAAAGTCTGGAATACTATTGATCAGACATAGCATAGAGAAGATTCCCATCCATGTGAATTTGAATTGGCATTGGAATTGATATTCATATTAGATTTGAAATTGATAGCTTTAAGGTGCCTTCCAAGCTTGACATCTTTGTGGTAACCTCCACTTCATGTTGAAGAGAACTTTAGAAAAGAAAGAGGATGAAGATTTGCAAAGAGAGATGAGACATTTCATTCAACTGCTCAGTGTCCCAGGCAAATCTTTGGCATTATAATTTGTAGAACAAGTGTCCATCAATACTGGTTGAGAGGTTTTCTTCACTAGAAATTCTATATACCCCAATAAAATCACAGCTCTGGGGGAAAAAAGAAAATAAATCCTAGCTTCAAGAAGCCCAAGAGATGGGGAAAAGCAAAGTGGAAATTTCCTGGTTGAGAGATCAGTGGAATCATCACCCCTTCCAGTTTCAGTGAATGTGATTCACAACTAGGCATCATGTTCACAGCAATCAGAAACTGCACAGAATTCAAGGTGACTAGGGAGAGCAGTTGCTCCATATGTTGGAACATATCCAGCATGTGAGGCAAATTCGCAAGGGAGAGAAGTCATTCTTTGGGTGTCTCCTCTTTGGGAAGAAACCTTCCTAAATGTAAAAGAAATCTATCCCTTATATATCAATACTCCATGGCAAAATCCCACTACTTCTATGCTAGTAACAACTCTGATAGAAAGTTAGATTAGACCAGGGATTCATAACTTTTTGTATGGCAGTCTAGGTAAATCCTTCTCAAAATGTTAAATCCTTCTCACAATGTTGTTTTTAAATAAATAACTTTTAAATGCATAGGATTTCAGGAGAAACCAACTATATTGAAACACAATTATAAAAATATTTAAATTAATGGACCTCTGAAAGCTGTCCATGAATCTAGATTTCCTGGACTAGAGTCTTCTTTGAGTGAGAGGGAGATTAGAGGATTAAAAAGATTTGACAACCAACAATCTAGCATAAAAACAACTCCAAACAATATCCATATATATTATAAATCTGCTTTATTTAGACAAGTATAAGAGATGGAAGGGACCAAAGAAACATGTCACAGAGATACAGTTCCTGTAGACTTTCTGCTTATATCATTTCCATTTTCAGGTACATTGCAAGAAAACATCAGCACAACTTCTTTTTAGCACATAGAGATTCAGTAAACATGTAGCTCCAAATGGCCAGCTGAAGGTGGCCAAGTACAGAACGCTTCTTCCAAATCCAAAGTGAGTGTCTGTGCTTAGGAAGGACACTTGAGTGTTTTTCCAGGGTCCCAGACTTAGGAACTTAAAGATAATAAGTAGATATTCTGATAGTTGGATAGGAGGCTCAGATAGAACTTGTGTGACCATGCTCACTGATATTCTTAACAATCTTCTGATTGGAAGTTCATACTCAATGAGTAGTAATCCAGCTGGTAAATATGTGACATTTAAACTTTTGGCCCCAATCCTGGGTGCAAGAAAAGATCAAAGGTTGGGGGGAGGGATCTAGAAACAACCCCAACATCTTCAGCAGCCAAAAGGATAGCAGCATTGATGTTAAGGGTTAGGAACAAGAAGAAGGGGCTTGAGACATTGTGGAGCCAATATTCTGGTAGACACATGTTAGTGCTTGTAGCTCTTCCTGCTGGAAGATGTGGTCGTGGTGTACTTTACACTGGTGCTGCTGCCTCCCAGAGAGCCTCTCCCACTGCCGGAGCTGAAGCCACCTCCAACACTGAGTCCGCCTCCCATATTGTAGCTGCTGCCGCTACCATAGGAATAGCCACTTCCTCCACCCATACCAAAACCACCTCCAACACCACTGCCACTGCCGCTGCCATATCCACTGGAGACTGTAGAGCTCACAACAGCTGTGGAAGGAATAAAAAAAAATTACATGGTGAGACCCACTAAACTAGAAAGCTATGGAGAAATTAAAGCAGAAATGAAGAGAATAATCAAAGACACTCACAGATGTTGACTGGTCCAACACCTTCTCCACTCATTCTGTGTGAGGAAGAAACCAAATAGTATATTTCAGAAGACTGAATTTAGGATGAAGTGGGATGATCCCAGAAGTTTCCCCATAGGGTAACCAGTTCACTCTGGGTTTTCTCAAAAAGAGATCAATAATCCTGAGATTCTGCTCAGTGCCTGAATGCTGAGGCAACCCACTACCTCTGACAAACCTCAGAGAACCAGTACCCACCTGCACTCTTCTCCCTCCAGAAGCTTCTTGTAGGTGGCAATCTCAATGTCCAGGGACAGCTTGACATTCATCAGCTCCTGGTATTCGCGTAGCTGGCGAGCCATGTCCTGTTTGGCCCTCTGAAGGGCAGCTTCTAGCTCTTCTAATTTGGCCTTGGCATCCTTGAGGGCCATCTCACCCTTCTGCTCAGCTTCAGCAATGGTATTCTGCAGGTTAGCACACTTGAGGGGAAAAGAAAGAGATTATTCTTTCTTCCTTTTCATAGCAATGCAGATTTATGACACAAAACAATGGGGAAAGCAGTTGAAACTCATCAATCCCAGCCCTTCTCCCTAGCCCCAGTCCTTGTTATCAGCAAGTGCCAATTTAATGTGTTCTGGGTTAGCCATGTCAAATGTGGAAATGAATGCAAATTGGTGGAAGATGAGCCAGGCATAGTAAGGACTGGACTTTAAATAGAGAGACTCATTAATTGCCGGTGTTGTATGGATAGATTAGTTGCGCTAAATAGGCTGAGTTACATAGTAACAATGATGAAGATGCTCAGAAAGGAAGTGCAACATTGGTCTAAAAAACTGGCTACAACTTACCTGCTTCTTGACGTTATCGATCTCAGATCTCAGCCTCTGAATGATTCGGTTCATTTCAGAGATCTCATGCTTGGTATTGCGGAGGTCATCCCCATGGCGGCCAGCTGTGATCTGCAGTTCCTCATACTTATGGGACAGAAAAAGGAAGAGAAAGAGAGAAACAGCATTAGTATCACACTGAAATGCTTCCCAAATTGTCTCAGTGTTTCTTCATGGGATTCCTTCTAAATGTTCACACTTTAACTTATTCTCCATGAGCCAGCAGTTGGCTGTGACGAGCATGAGACAGAAGTGTAACCTGCCCTCAGTTCTCTGGCAGGTTA
>JAJPUD010002430.1:94344-231151 GCA_023553655.1 Myrmecobius fasciatus
GCCTAAACCTTCATTAAATAATATTTCAAGGCCTGATGGAGTTGAGATGCCTGATTTTTACATATTTAATATTTAGGATCTATTCCTTTAAAAAAAACAACTTTTTGGAGAATATAGAATCCTTACTGTGTCATATAAAGCTCTTAAGAAGTTGATATCTTCTAGGAGGGAATCTGTCTTGGCTTGCAGTTCAACCTTATTCATGTAGGCAGCATCGACATCCTGGATGGGGAAAACATACAACAAGAAATCAGTTAATGAGAGCTCCTTTTTCCTATGGCCAAACCCAGAATATTTGCTTGGGCCCACACTCCCTCCTTCTGCAGTCTGTCCTCTAGATTCAATCAACTTACTTTCTTTAGTGTCACAAATTCATTCTCTGCTGCTGTGCGCTTGTTGATTTCATCTTCAAACCTTGATAGAAGCAAAAAAAAGAAAAAAGAAAGATGGTTGAGCCAATGGCCAATAGGATTAGGAAAACCAGCCTGAAATCCAAGATCTCCTCAAAAATGGACTGTTCCCACATGGATCATGACTCTCCTTTCACTGATATGGAGAAGTGGACTAACATAGAACACACTAGGAAATTTAAGAGCTGGAGTTGTGATCTTTGAACTTCTTTGCTTCTCTACCACCTTCATTTTGTCTCTTAGGGATACTATAGAATAATATAAAATATTTCCTTGCTTTATGAATATTTTGTAAAGTGTTCTTTGTAGTGTTCTCCAATTTCTTCTGGTCTTTGTCCAGGGAACTGAGTCCCACACTATCTCTCTTGGCTAATCTAGCTTTTGTCTTTCCCAATCCCCTCTCACTTACTTGTTCTTGAAGTCTTCCACTTGATCTTGCATATTTCTCAACTCAGAATCCAGAGAACCTTTCTCACGTGTGATTCTGTCCAGTTGCCCCCTGAGTTGGTTAATATAAGCTTCAAACATTGGCTCTAAATTTTGCTTCACAGTCTTGGTGCCCTGTTCCTGGAGCAGTGTCCATTTGGTATCCAAAACCTTGTTTTGTTGTTCAAGAAATCGTACCTGTAGAGAAAAAGAAAGTTAATTCCATAAAGTATTCCTTGGGTTGATAGAAGTCAGTGAAATAAGACTGTAATATCATTAATGATTGCATGATCTCCAAATCCTAGCTAGACAGTAAATCCTTGTAATGTTTTGACCTTGGTAATTATCTACTCAAATTATACTGCAAACTCTCATTTTTTATGTGAGGGTTGCCCCAGTCATTATCTCTAACAACAGATTTAAATAAAATCTACCTTCTTCTGTCTCTCACATTGTGTCACTCTATTTTTAACTCTTATTGGATTCAAGAAGACAATTTATACATTCTAAAAGACAAAATGGGTCCTAGAATTTTAATATTGGAAGTGATCTTAGAGGACACCTAGTCTCACCTCCCCCCAATACAGGAATCCCTTATACAGAACACTTTCAAGCCACTGTTTGACAGTAATAGCTATTCTAATTGATTTCTATATTTTTTAAGTCCAGGAATTCATTGCTCTTTCCATCATGATGATTCTTGAATGAACTAATAAATCTTTTGTTTGCTTTTGTCTTCCCATAACCTTGAATCTTAGAGATCAACCAGTGCAATCCTCTTTATTTATAACTGGGGATCGAGATTGACATCCAGAAAGGATGACTTGCCTAAGATCACATGGGTTGTAATTAGTAGATTTGGGATGCAAACCCTGGTATCCTGACCCCCAATTGGATAGAATTTTCTCTGTACCTTGCTACCTTACTATGTCATGGGAGCTCAATTATTATTGGCTGACAACAAAAATTTCTCATCACTCCCTTGCACATTTCAGCAATGAAAGAATAACCCATATTTTAACTTGTTCTCTTCACATGCCGTAAAGTTATTGACACTAAGAATTCTCCTCTTCCATGGAGAAGAGGAAAAGTTCCCAATAAATCAAACAACTTAGGTATATTGTTATCCCTTTCAGTAATTATCAGCCAGTCAAGAGTTGGGCAAATTTCCCAATGCAGAGAGAATTTGATTCTCTCTTTTCTCTCATTCCCAAGTCCATCAAATTAAGTACAGAGATACATCTCATGATGGCTATATATCTTAGTGGCTTACCTTGTCAATGAAGGAGGCAAATTTGTTGTTGAGGGTCTTGATCTGCTCCCGCTCTTCAGTTTTCACCCTCTGGATGGTGGGGTCAATTTGTAGGTTGAGGGGAGTCAGAAGACTCTGGTTGATAGTGACTTCTTGGATTCCACCAGGGGGGCAGACAGGAAACCCAGCTCCTCCATAGCCACCACCAAAGCCAGCTCCACCACCATATCCGAAGCCACCACTGATTCCACTGCCGAAACCAAATCCACCTCCCATTCTTCCACCATATCCACTCTGGAAGCCACTGCTGCTCCCTGCGATGGAGATCCTCTTGGACCCCCCTAGGTTATAAAGACTTCGGCTGCCGAAACCAGCTCCCCCAGAGACTCCACAAGACCTTCCAAAGCCACCACTGCCCCCAGAACGGCACACAGACACAGAGCTGAAGCCTGACCGGTTGATGCCGGGAGTGATGGCAGAGTTAGCACTGAAGCCACTCCGGCCACTTCTTTGAATCCTGACTGTAGACTGGCAAGACATGATAGCTTGGTTTTGCTCAAAAATGAGGAGGTTGAAGAGAAGTCAAAGTCAAAGAAGACTAGAGGGGAAGAGAAGGATTGTATGAAACTGAGATCCCAGCAACGGCTTTATATACAGAGAAAAAAGGGTTGGGTCCAGTGTATGAAGATGAGCTTGCAGGTGGGGAAGGGCTGGGCTTTACAAATAGTGAGATCACTCCCACTTCTGCTGGAAAAGGTATGAAAGATCAAGATTGCTTTTTTGGCTTCCGTTAGTCATAGAGAAATTCTCCTGCCTTCCAGCCTTAATTTGATCTCTAGACAATAAAGGCAGTATGCAAATTCACTGAAGTCATCTACTAGTCATGTTTCCAAACAAAAGAGACAAGGAGCTGAGCTGTGGTAATTGTTCTCTCCTCTGCTTACTCAGATGTGTCCCCCAAGTCTCCCTCTCTTCTGGCACCACCCTCTACCCAGATAGGGTGGAATCTTGCCATAGGGCAGTTAACCTACTCAATGGTTAATGTGTGTGTGTTCGTGTGTGTGTGTGTGTGTGTGTGTGTGTGTGTGTTTCTAGGGAGACAAAGAAAGTGACAGTCTCATCTGTTCCTATAACTTATTCCTAACATCCTGGCAGTTTTACTTTGGTAAAGAGGGGGAGAGGCAGAGAAGACATAGTTTGATGATGTCTGGCAGCAGTGGAGCCTAATGGTACCCTCCACCCACTGCCAGCAGTTCTTTAAGGAACTTTTCTGGGAGAAAAGGCAGACACAGTTTGAATCAGAACTCTCTGCCTACTGAGATGGCATTTGAAGGAGGGAGATGGGGCTCGATTCAATTCAACCACATTTATTAAGCATTATCATGTGCAGTACATTCTGCTTTAATATTTCCCTGGGATGATATGTTATATGTACCCCTAGGTAAACACAAGGTAATTCAGGGAGGAAAACTTTTTGATCATTAACAATTCTAAAATGGAATTTTCTCCAGTTGAATGTGGGCCCCTTAAGGAAAAGATGCAGTATTTTTCATTCATTTTGTCTGAGGATTTCCAGTGCCTACTACAGTTCCTGACTTGTTCCTCCCACTTCCTAACCTTAGATTTTCTGCTAAACTATCTTTCCACTCCATTTTCTGCTTCCTTGGATTACAGCTAACGTGATGAGCAGAACACAAAATTAATTAATGGAGCAACAATATAATTAAAGAAACCACTAGTGGATAGCACATCTTCAGAATTGCATATGAAGGCATCCAATGAAAAGTGTGTGAAGGGCAAAAGGGTATTCAGACATTAATCATAGATATTTGTCCTTACAAGTAAAGTGATACATCAACCAGATATTTCAGTTCTTGCTTGCAAACTCACATTCTAGCAGAACTGCTCAGGGGAGTGTATTGGGTAGGAGGGAGAGGGAGCACTATAATTTGAGATTTGACAATTCATTTTCTGAGAAAAGGAATTATTATCTCTTTCCCAATAGTATTAGTCTTCAGTGCAAGTTTTTGAGAAATGTTCAGGAGATGCCCATAGTCCAGAGTCAAATGGCAGAAGGGAAAGAGAAAGGAAAGTGAGAGATAAGGAAATGTGAAAGATCTTGTTTCTCTTAGCATGGTGAATTTTTATGCTGCCATCCTCAGCTTTGAACCAAGCAGTTGGATGTTTCCAGATCTTTTGAGTGGTCACCATCTTCCCCCCCAACAAGGGTGGAACATTCTCTGCCACCAAAGAAGATGCCAACTCAGCGTCTGTAGGAAGCAGCATTCCTCCCTCCACCCTAGTTGCCCAACGGGATTCCAAGCATACACTTCCACCCAGTTCTGGGAAAGAAATGTTCCTTCTCAGGGCAGGGTGTCCCTGACTAAGATCAGCAGAAACGGACTCCAGAGATAATCTAGCCCAACACCCTCATTTTGCAGAAGAAGAAACAAAAACGTAAAGAATTTTAATGAGTTGGCTAAGGTCACAGAGATAGTAAGTGGCAGAGTTAGAATTTGAATTCAGATCCTCTACCCTAAGTTCACTACCTGTGTGAACCAATCTAGCACTTACCATTTCACCACATAAACTCTACCCCCATTATTTGGGGATCTTTAGATCTTGACTTCAGTATCAGAAAGAAGGTAGAAAGACCTAATAAGAAGGATGATACAATACCAGAATGCCATGGGATACTGGCCAACATATGGAATAGACTTAGAAAGAGAATTTCTCTGGGTGATGGTGGAATGGGGGGGAGGGAAAGGGAAGAGTAGCAACCAATACAATTTTTTTCCTAGGACACTGGCATCTGAATAGCCCTAGTTTGCTTGTTAAAGGTCCTATATTCCTGGTGATTGCATTCTCACATCAACACCCTGCTTTTCCTTTTCTTTCATTTAAAAATATTATATTGATAATATATGAATTTTAATACTTCTTTTTTTAACATCATTGTCACTTTCCAATGACTATCCTTTTCTCTCTAAAATACAGCATCCTCCCATAGAAAATAAATACAGTCCAGCAAAATTGCTCAAAAATATTTCACTCCTAAATTCTAATTCGCTATCCATCTGCTGAGAGGGGAAAACATACTTTGTGATCTAAAATCACAATTGACCACTTCATTAGACATGACTCAGAAAATTTTTCAATGTCATTTTCCGAATTTTTTTTGCTCATCATGTAATCTGTACTCCAGGTTCTGCTTCTGCTTATTTCATTCTGCATTAGTTCAGAAAATCTTTCCAGATTCTCCTTAATTCTTGTGCCTTCATTTCCTCAGTTGGTCATCCCCAAATTATCCTATATAAAGTTCATTGCACATAGTTCTTTTCAGACTAACTCCCCATTACACTGTGAGCTTCTTGAGAGCAAAAACTGGTTTTTTTTTTTACCTTTCTTTGAATCCCTAGCACTTAGCATGTGCCTGACCAGCAGTTAATGTTTATTGACCATCTGACGTGTCTTCTCAATTTTCTCTGAATCCTTTGTATTTGTCATTTCTTAAAATATAATAACATTCTATTATATATGTATAGTATGATTTATGTAATTATCCCTTCATTGATGGACACTCATTTTGTTTTGTGTTCTTAGACAATCTGAAAAGTGTTTTTATGAGTATTTTTATATAGAGTGGATATCCCAAAAGTTTCAGTGCAGTTTTCAGCTTTAATAGCTTTAGAAGAATAAATGTTATATACCTACAAACAGCACTTGATAGTTTAATTATTAGGGGAACAGAGGGGAGAGAAGTTGGAACTCAAAATTTTTTTAAAATCAATGTAAAAATTGTTTTATAAGTAATTGGTAAAAATAAAATATTAAAAAATGAAAAAGAAAGTATTTTAACTTCTTGTACCCTTATTTAATTTTGTGGCTTTTGAATAATACATTTTCATGCAACAGTTTCTGGCTAACCCATTCTCAGACTGGGGAATGTTAGTAGAGATCTTCTTGCTTAGTCCAACTACTCTAAAAAATTTTTGGTACTATACTAAAGACATCATTACTAGGCATATACCTTCAAAGGTCAAAATTGAAGGGAAATGACCTGTAGTTACAAAAATATTTAGAGCAGCACTTTTAGCTGTAACTCAGAACTAAATACACCATTTATATCAATTAAAAAATTTTCCAAGAAGGCATTGGCGTCCATGTCTGCTTGTAGCCTCTGTAATATTTCTTGTCCTAATTTTTCCAAGGCTTTACACAACCAGGTCCATATTAAATGAAAAGATTTTTTAAATTCATCATTCCTCTGGCTAATAAATTCAATCTAACAAACACTAAAGTGTCTGTTACATGTAAAATTATTAGGCTAGAAAGATAAATAGAATGTTGTCCCTATTCTCCTGGAGCAAAAGCCCTAGGGATAGAAAGTGAGGTAAAAAGCAGTCACTACCCTCAAATAGTTCATAATCTCATGGAGAAGCTAATATGCAAACAAATATTTACAAAGTTATATACAGGATAAATAGAAAATAATTCAAACAGGGAAGGAGCTAGAATTAAGAGAAGACTTCCCATAGAAGATGGGATTTTAGATGGGGATTAAAGAAAGTCAGAGTGAAAGTGGGAGAAGGGAGAAGATGCAAGTTTGTTCCAGTCTAGAAACACTCATTTATCCCCAATGATCCCTGGCTGAGTTGAGCCTTTGAGTCAGTCCAGACTCCTATTGAGGAGAGAAGAGGTAGTTTTCATGAGAGAGCCTATCCTCTTCCTCCTATCCCTTGCCATTACTCCCAATCCAATTTGTCACATTGCTTAGATGATGGTCTGTATATGACTTCATTCTCACTGCTAATGCTCATTGGTAACAAACTTTTGTAATAAAACACTGACCCTAAAAGTTAAATGTTAAGCAAACTTGCCTGCATAAAATAAGGATTCATTAAGATTCTTTTTGAATGAATGGATGGATGGATGATATGGTACAACTAAAATCTTTCTTACCTGAAGTTTAAATCTAGGGAATCTAATTAATATTATTTTAGGTGGAGGGGGAAAGACAGGAAGCATAAACTTCTTCCCTATTCTGAGCCCTAATCCTTAGTGACATCAGGGAAATAATCATCTTTCCTGAAGCCCCACCCCTGAAAATCTCACTTAGTGGCTTAAAATCATGGGAGTGTGCCCATCTTGTTGGAGATGAGTTTGTAATTCCACCCCAACAGCTACAATATTCTGGGTGGGCTACCTATACTGCCATCAACTTTCATCATTGTTATTTCCACCATTCTGCATTTTTAATAGGTTGTTAATTATCAGCTCCTCCCTTTCCCCAACTCTTGAGTTACTTAGAATTGGGAAGAGTTAGAGAAAGAGCTTGGTACAGAATAGGTGCTTAATAAATGTTGATTGATTGATTCATTCTCCAGGTTTCCCAACTGGACCACAAGACTAGGGCCACACTACTGCTAAATTAGTCCCATTTCACAAGGACGTTTCAAGACTGCTTAGACATGCCAATGTAAACACTGACCCTGAACTTTCTAATCACCTGCCTACATCAATAGTTCCCTCAGATACTCTGCCTAGATTCATTCCTCAGTAGTTAGTTTCCTACTCTCCCCATCCCTATGATATCGAATCTCCAGCTGCCTAAAAAATAAGCTTCATTTCCCAAATAAATCTCATTCCCTAACCTCATTTGTCTGCTCTCTCATTCCAAATTCCCTTAAACCTATGCCACCCCCAATTGTCACACTCCAAATCTGCCTGCTCCCTCCACTATGCTCCCTGGAATAACTGCCTACATTGAACCTTTTCTTTTCTCATTCCTTCCATATTTTGGCACTCACTGAAACCTGATTCTCTCTCCCGATACTGCTGTCCTTGCTACTTTTTTCAGCACTTTCACTCATTTCCCTGACTCACTAGTTGTGATGGTGTTGTCAGAGTACTTTGACATTTCCAGACTCTCCCTTTACCCTCTTGTTTCATCAACTTCTCTTCCTTTAAAGATCTTTCAATCTAAATTTACCATCTGGGGGCAGCTAGGTGGCACAGTGGATAGAGGACCAGCCCTGAAGTCAGGAGGACCTGAGTTCAAATCTGGTCTCAAACATTTAAAATTCCCTAGCTGTGTGACCCTGGGCAAGTCACTTAACCTCAATTGCCTCAGCAAAAGCAAAAAAAAAAAAAAAAGATTCTGGTAGTTATTACCTATCACACTTCCTCCCACCCCTTTTCTTTCATACGTTGTTCTTTCTGTCTCAATGATTTCAGTGCTTGACTCATGCTTTTGCTCCCCCACTCCAATATATTCCACTATTCTAGGGGACTTTAGCAAACATTCTGATTGTTCCTTCTTCAAATAACCAAACTTTCCTTTTCCTCATTATTCAAACTTCCCCACTCTACCTCATACAATATCATATTTTTATGTTAATGAACTCAGAAATTCCCTTATCTGATCATTATCTTGTATCTTTCCATTTTTACTTCATTCATCCTACACCTAATCTTTATTATCCTCCAATCCTCTAATCCAGCATCCCTCAGGGCGCTCCCAGGACATCATTCCTGATCTGTCTATGTTATTCTCCCTGATTTTGATCTTTTGCCAAACCACTTCAAATCTACTGTTTTTTACTTTTATTTTTTGCAGTTCAAATTTTTATTTGAATAAAATCAAAACATGTGTGGCATATGCAATTAAATGAAGACAATGAACAACTGCTAAATATGACTTGAAGTTTAATCTTTAAATTCAGCAAATTTAAATCCACACTTGCATATTTTTTCAGTCTTTATTTATAAACAGAAAATACTGCTGGTATATGAAATTTGCTAAAATGTTACCACTAAATGAACAAGTCACACTGAAAGTACAATGCCAATTATAAGAGAGATTACTATAATTCTGAGGTTTGCAATGTGCCAAACGTTCAGGGGAGAAGAAAAGGTTTCCTCTCAAACCATACAACTAAACAAAATTCACACAACTAACATCTAAAAATATCAGTGTTTTAAAGTATTTAATACACACATTTGCCAAAACTTTAACAAGTTCATTTCTCTCCTTGGAAATCCTGGCTCCCTTGTCCTATTAACAGTCCTGCCTTACCCATCCCAACCTTAGATCATTCCTATCATCTACCTCTTTCACTCTTACTCTGGTGCTGCTGAATGAAACCAAGGAAATCACAGAACTATACTGAGTGGCTACACTCTCAATTCATTCTAGTTCATGTCATTTGGGCCTTCTCTTATCTTCTCACATTCTATTCCAGTGCATTGTAATCCAGCTTTATTTATTCTATCTGCTGTTCTTTATATGGCCCTTCATCTCCTACCTCTCTGCTTTTTACATTGATTTTTCCTTATACTTACAATGCTTTCCATCTCCACTTCTGACTCTTAGAACCAATCCCTGGCTTCCTATAAGATCCAGCTCAAGTCCATGTCTCCAGGAGACCTCTTCTGGTCTCCCCAGTTGATAGCTCCATTGCCTCTAAACTTACCTTCCATCTTTTCTGAATTTATCATATATGCTTTGATGTATATATGCTGTCTCTCCAGTGATTAGCATAGTATCTGTCACATGGTAACCTTTTTGATAAATATTTGTTAATGATTGTTGATATGTTATGCAATGACCTTATTTTATCCTATATGTTGTCCATTGTGCTATCTGAGTCTGATAACTTCCTACCTTGGGCTACCTACTCCAAATGTGCTAAGTACTGTAGAAGAGCAGGAAAATATATATATATGTAGATAGATAGATAGATAGATAGATAGATAGATAGATAGATAGATAGATTCTGCCCTTTTTAGGCAGAAGAACACACCTGTGGCCCCAGATTAGTGATAAATTTCAGATATTCTGCCTATTCCTGAATCAGAAAAGAGGAGGCAATTAAGCTGGATTTATGCCAAATTCAGGTCTGGTCCATAATCATCAGACTAGCTCACAATATGGAAATATATATATATATTTATGTATATATATATTTATATATATGCATACATATATATGTATAATACCAATGGCTAAAATGATTCCAAGAAGCTTGAAGTTGCCCAGTTAAAGGAGGCTTGATGTTCCTTCTGCTTTACTTGCACTAATTTTATTAAATATTTTTGATTACATTTTTTGTTGGTATATATACAACCTTCTTTTAATTTGTGGAATAAAATAAGTATTTCCATAATATAGTATAATAAAAAGATAATTGCACAAAAAACTGCAAATCTATTATGTACAACTTGCAGTTTCTTTAAAATATATAATAAAGTTATCATATAAATTTCTTCCCCCCTTATTTATCCTCATCCTGCCCTAAAGATGGCTACAAATAGGCATAAATAGCCGTTATATACATATGTGTGTATATACTTTACACATGCATAGATGCATACATATGTGTATTTATGTATATGATTAACTTTGGATAGGTTAAGATTTTTATTTCTCCTGTATGCCACAGCAACAACTAATTGGTTCTTTCAAATATTATACTGCATCCTTCCATTTATTGGCCCAATCTTGTAGAATATCTTTATTAACATACTATCCTGGGGGGCGGAGCCAAGATGGAGTGAAAAGATGACTCTCTGCATCCTCCTCCGATCTTCTCTCAAATCAACAATAAAATAAGCCTCTGAACTGATCTTCAAGTCAACGAATCCAGAAATATTTGGACACTGCTTGCAGATATCTCTGAAAAACTTCACATCAGGTTTGTCTAACTCAGACAGAGGGATAAACAGAGGACTTCGGTGTCAGAGAACTCTGGTGTAGGCCGGAAGTGAGGGTGGGACTCAGCTCAGTTCAGCTCATCGTGGCAGAAATTCCAAACTCCAAACTCCAAACTCCAAACACCTGGAGTTTATCTGAGGCACTCAGGACACTCTGCCCTGATTGGAGGCAGGTGTTCTGGCAGACTTGCCTTGTTTAAGGAGTAATTCGGACTTAGTCCTAGCCCCCACCAGCCCAGCACCTTAAGTTAATTCACCGAAGTGCCCCAGGGCAAAGATCTTCAGCTGCCATTTCAGCCGCGTTTTTTTTCCCTACCTTAAAGAGATATCCATGCTGTCTAAAAAAAAATGAAGAAGCAAAAGAGAGCTCTCACCATAGACAGCTTTTATCAAGAGAAGGAAGTGATGACTCCAGATCGCGAGGTTCCTTTAGACAAAACTCCAAAGGAAGTTATTAAGGACCATCACTGGTCCCCTTTTCAAAAGGCCTTTCTGGAAGATTGCTTAAAGAACCTAATAAAAGAGCTGGAGGATAAATGGGAAAATAAATTGAAATCAGTGCAAGAAGGATACAATATCTTGCAAGAAGGATATGATGCCCTGCAAAAGAGATATGAAAAAGACACCAATTTATTGAAAAATAAAATTAGTGAAGTGGAAAAAAAGTGCAATGAACAAAAAAATTCAATTGGCCAGTTACAAAAGGAGCTTAAAAAGGTAACTGAAGAAAACAACACTTTAAAAATAAGAATTGAACAAATGCAAGTGAATGACTCAATAAGACTTCAAGAATCAGTTAAACAAAAACAAAAAAATGAAAAATTAGAAGAAAATATGAAATATCTCCTAGGAAAAACAACTGACTTGGAAAATAGATGTAGGAGAGACAATCTAAGGATTATTGGGCTTCCTGAAAGCCATGATGAAAAAAAGAATCTAAACACTATCTTCCAGGAAATCCTGAAAGAAAACTGCCCTGAGATTGTAGAATCAGAAGGCAAAATCACCATTGAAAGAATTCACTGAGCCCCTCCTGAAAGAGACCCCAAAATTAAAACCCCAAGGAATATCGTGGCTAAATTTCAGGACTATAACACCAAGGAAAAGATTCTGCTAGCAGCTAGAAAGAAACAATTCAAATACCGAGGATCACACACGATTTGTCAGACTCCACATTGAAGGGCCTGGAACCAGATATTCTGAAGGGCAAAGGAACTTGGATTACAGCCAAGAATAACCTATCCAGCTAGAATGAGCATTATCCTCCAGGGAAGAAGATGGTCATTCAATGATATAGGTGAATTTCACCTATTTCTAATGAAAAGACCAGATCTGAACAAGAAATTCGACATCCAAACACAGAACTCAAGAGATGCATAAAAATGTAAAAAGGAAAGGACTCTTGAGAACTTTATTTCTACTAGGGGATACTTAAAGTTTAGAGGTATAATTTAACTAGATATTACTTTGATAATATGAAAAAAAGAACTAGAGGGGGAAAGGTTGTCATACTGGGAAAAAGAGGGGAAAAGTGGTAAAATAAGATCTAAAAAAAAGGAGGTAAAAACAAGGTAAAATCTCTTGAAGAGGCAAAGAAAACCTAATATAATTGAGAGAAAGAGGGGAGGGAGATGAGCATTGTGTAAATCTTACTCTCATCAGGTTGGGCTCTAAAAGTGTATATCAGACACTTGATTTCACATAGAAACTTGTCTGTTGCTAGAGGGAAGTGGGAGGGAAAGGAGGAAAAGAAAGGGATAAACTAATAGAAGGGAAAATAGAAGAATCAGGGGAAAGGAGTAAAAACAGAGGGAAGGGATCTAAAGGGTGGAGTATTGTTTGGGGGAGGAGGTCATCAAAAGCAAAGTACTGAGGAGGGGGGAAGGGAGAAAGGGGAAAGGAAAGGGGAAAACATAACTTGGGTAAATAAGGTGGCAGGAAATAAAGAATTAGTTATTCTATCTGTGAATGTCAATGGGATGAACTCTCCCATAAAGCAGAAGCGGATATCAGAGTGGATTAAAAACCAGAATCCCACAATATGTTGTCTACAAGAAACACATCTAAAACATAGTGACACATATAGGATGAAGGTAAAAGGCTGGAGCAGAAAATATTATGCTTCAGGTGAACAAAAAAAAAGCAGGGGTAGCAATCCTTATCTCAGATCAAGTAAAAGCCAAGATAGATCTAATCAAAAGAGATAAGGAAGGAAACTATATTTTATTAAAGGGTACCATAGATAATGTAGCAATATCAATACTAAATATATGCACACCAAGTGCAAAAGCATCCAAATTCCTAGGGGAGAAATTAAGAGAGATGCAAGAAGAAATAGATAGCCAAACTATACTACTGGGGGATCTCAACCTTGCTCTCCCAGAATTAGATAAATCAAACCACAAAATAAACAAGAAAGAAACTAGGGAGATAAACCAATAGTTAGAAAAGTTAGGTATGATAGATCTATGGAGAAAATTGAATGGAGACAGTAGGGAATTTACTTTTTCCTCAGCAGTCCATGGAACCTATACAAAAACTGACCATGTGTTAGGGCATAAAAATCTCAAAATCAAATGCAGAAAGGCAGAAATAGTAAATGCATCTTTTTCAGATCATGATGCAATAAAAATCACATGCAACATAAGGCCAGGAGAAAATAAACCAAAAGTTAATTGGAAATTAAATAATCTAATCCTGAAGAATGAATGGGTGAAAGAGCAAATCATAGACACAATCAATAATTTCATCCAGGAGAATGACAATAAGGAAACAACATACCAAAATTTGTGGGATACGGCCAAAGCGGTTATAAGGGGCAATTTTATATCTTTAGATGCTTACTTGCATAAAATAGAGAAAGAAAACATCAACGAATTGGGCTTATTATTAAAAAAACTAGAAAAAGAACAAATTAAAAACCCTCAATTAAATACCAAATTGGAAATTCTAAAAATAAAAGGAGAAATTAATAAAATTGAAAATAAGAAAACTATTGAATTAATAAATAAAACTAAGAGTTGGTTCTATGAAAAAACCAACAAAATAGATAAGCCTTTAGTTAATTTGATAAGAAAAAGGAAAGAGGAAAATCAAATTGTTAGTCTCAAGAATGATAAGGGAGAACTTTCCTCCAATGAAGAGAAAATTAGAGCAATAATTAGGAGTTACTTTGCCCAACTTTATGCCAGTAAGTTTGATAATGTAAATGAAATGGAGGAATATCTACAAAAATATAGATTGCCCAAGTTAAAAGAAGAGGATATAAATTACTTAAACAGCCCCATTTTAGAAAAAGAAATAGAACAAGTTATTAACCAACTCAAAAAATCTCCAGGGCCAGATGGATTTACATGTGAATTCTACCAAACATTCAAAGAACAATTAATTCCAATACTATACAAACTATTTGAGAAAATAGGGAGAGAAGGTATACTGCCAAAATCCTTCTATGAGACCGATATGGTGCTGATAGCTAAACCAGGTAGGGTGAAAACAGAGAAAGAAAACTATAGACCAATTTCCCTAATGAATATTGATGCAAAAATTTTACATGAGATATTAGCAATGAGATTACAGAAAGTCATTCCCAGGATAGTACACTATGACCAAGTAGGATTTATACCAGGGATGCAGGGCTGGTTCAATATTAGGAAAACTATCAGCATAATTAATTATATTAATAACCAAACTAACAAAAACCATATGATTATCTCAATAGATGCTGAAAAAGCATTTGATAAAATCCAACACCCTTTCCTATTAAAAACACTAGAGAGTATAGAAATAAATGGGCTTTTCCTTAAAATGATCAGTGGCATCTATTAAAAACCATCAGCAAGCATCATATGTAATGGAGACAAACTAAAACCATTCCCAATAAGATCAGGAGTGAAACAAGGCTGCCCACTGTCACCATTGCTGTTTAATATTGTATTAGAAATGTTCACTTTAGCAATAAGAGAAGAAAAAGAGATAAAAGGAATCAGAGTAGGTAATGAAGAAACCGAATTATCACTCTTTGCAAATGACATGATGGTATACTTAGAGAACCCTAGAGACTCAACTAAAAAACTACTAGAAACAATTCACAACTTTAGCAAAGTGGCAGGATTCAAAATTAATCCACATAAATCATCAGCATTTTTACATATTACCAACAAAGTTCAGCAGCAAGAGATACAAAAAGAAATTCCATTCCAAATAACAGATGATAGGATAAAATATTTGGGAATCTATCTGCCAAGGAAAAGTCAGAAACTATATGAACTAAACTACAAAACACTTTCCACACAAATAAAATCAGACCTAATCATTTGGAAAAACATTAAGTGCTCATGGGTAGGCAGAGCGAACATAATAAAAATGACAATACTACCCAAACTAATCTACTTATTTAGTGCCATACCAATCAAACTCCCAAGAAATTATTTTACAGATCTAGAAAAAATAGTAGCAAAGTTCATTTGGAAGAACAAAAGGTCAAGGGTTTCAAGGGGATTAATGAAAAAAAAAAAGGCAGATGAAGGTGGCCTTGCTGTACCAGATCTAAAACTTTATTATAAAGCAGCGGTCCTTAAAACTGTTTGGTACTGGCTAAAAAATAGAGCAGTGGATCAGTGGCACAGGATTGGTTATCAGGACAATCTAGGCAATAACCTTAACAAATTAGTGTTTGATAAACCCAAAGACCACAGCTTTTGGGATAAATAATCTCTATTTGGCAAAAACTGCTGGGAAAATTGGAAACTAGTGTGGAAGAAATTAGGGCTTGACCCATACCTAACACCACATACCAAGATAAGATCTAAATGGGTTCATGATCTAGATATAAAGAGGGACTTTGTAAGCAAGTTAGAGGAACGTAATATAGTTTACCTCTCAGACTTGTGGAGATGGAATAAATTTATGTCCAAAGAAGATCTGGAACTCCTAATTGAACACCAGATGGATAATTTTGAGTATATTAAGTTAAAAAGTTTCTGTACAAATAAAACTAATGCAGACAAGATTAGGAGGGAAGCGTCAAATTGGGAAATCATCTTTACATTTAATGGTTCTGATAAAGGTCTCATTTCTAAAATATATAGAGAATTGCCTCATATATATAAGAATTCAAGCCACTCTTCAATAGGTAAGTGGTCAAGGGATGTGAACAATTTTCAGATGATGAAATTAAAACCATCTCTAGTCATTTGAAAAGTTGCTCCAAATCACTATTGATCAGAGAAATGCAAATCAAGACAACCCTGAGGTACCACTACACACCTGTCAGATTGGCTAAAATGACAGGAAAAGATAACGATGAATGTTGGAGGGAATGTGGGAAAACTGGGACACTAATACATTGTTGGTGGAACTGTGAACGGATCCAACCATTCTGGAGAGCAATTTGGAGCTATGCTCAAAAAGTTATCAAACTGTGCATACCCTTTGACCTAGAAGTGTTTCTACTGGGCCTATATCTCAAAGAGATCTTAGAGGAAGGAAAGGGACCCACCTGTGCAAGAATGTTTGTGGCAGCCCTTTTTGTAGTGACTAGAAACTGGAAACTGAAGGGATGCCCATCAATTGGAGAGTGGCTGAATAAATTATGGTATATGAATGTTATGGAATATTATTGCTCTGTAAGAAACGACCAGCAGGACCATTTCAGAGAGGCCTGGAGAGACTTGCATGAACTGATGCTGAGTGAAATGAGCAGAACCAGGAGATCATCATACACAGCAACAACAGTACTATATGATGATCAATTCTGATGGACACGGCTCTCTGCAACAAAGAATTGTCTCAAACCAGTTCCAATTGTTCACTGAAGAAAACCATATACACCCAGAGAGAGGGATATGAAATATGGACCACAACGTAACATTTTCATGCTCTCTATTGATATTTGCTTGCATTGTGTTGCCTTTCTCCGATTTTCTTTTTTTTTTCTTGTAGATAGGATTTTTCTTGCATAACTTGTCAAGTATTTTAACATTATTTACATGTAGTGGACTTCCTGCCATCTAGGGGAGGGGAGGGGACTGGGGGTAAAATTTGTAATGGAAAGCTTTGTTAAGATCAATGCTGGGGAACTACCCATACATATGTTATACAAATAAAAAGCTTTAATTAAAAAAAAACATACTATCCTATTAAGGCAATCAGCTAAGTGATGTTCTAGTGGAAAATCCATGTATTTCTCCATTGAACAAATTGAATATCTAACTGTTATAAGCACCACAAAAAATTTAAGTAATAAGGTTTAAATGTACTACAAACCTATAGTCTTATCCACCCATTCAACCCCTTGAGAAGGCAATCAAACACTGGTGCCTGTATTCCCCCAAACCCCCTTTTTGGGGGGTCCATACCTAGGTCCTGCATTTCTAGGACACAGAGTACATCAAAGAAGAGGAATTTAGTGAGGAAGAAATGTGCCATAACTTCCTTGCTCTCAAAATTGGATATCTGGTCCTCTGCTATTGAAGACAGCCTAGTGGTAAACTCCACACGACAACTTGTAGGCTGGAAGGAGAGAAAAAAATGTATAGCAATGACTAGAATATGAGGGATTACTGGAAAGAATAATAAAAGAGCTGCCACAGGACTATAGAGCATGAAGAAATGACCACATTCAGACTGATGAATTGGCTGCTAATGAGGTCTACCTTCTCTACATTTCTGATAGTTGAGTCATAGTCATATTCATCCTATTAACTCAGCTCTTTGTTAGCATTGGATGGAGTCTTTAGCTTAGGGTTGAGTATAGGTTGGTACCACCTGGTGCAAACCTGCTAGCCATGGTGCCAGGTATCATCATCTTGAAACACACTTTTGATCCCTTATATTCCCTGCAGAGGTTCCATCATTCATAGTAGTCAGACAATCAACAAACATTTTTTAGGTACTCACTATGTAGCAGGTACTGTCTAAGCACTGGAATGCAAAGATAGTTCACAATATAGGTATCTCCCCTCAGAGAGACCACATTCTAATAAGGAAAACATAACACACACACACACACACACACACACGTGCACATACAGAATGAAAGGAAGGTATTCTCAGAGGGAAGGTACTAGCATGGGGGAGGGAGAGATAAGGAGAGGTAAATAGAAAAATATCAAGGAAATGCCTCCTGAAATTTGAGCTGAATCACAGAAACCAGGAGGTAGAGGTGAGGAGAGAGAATATTCTAAGGTGAGCAAGCTGTGAAAAAGCACAGGAGATTAAAGCCCTTTTGAGAGGAACATTTGTATGGCTAAATGTTCAAGAACATGGGAGGAGTAAAGTAAAAGAAAACTTGAAAGGTTAAAAAGGGCTCAGATTGTAAAGGATTTTTGGTGTCAAAACATTTTATATTTGATCTTGGAGGTAATAGAGAACTGGTGTAATTTACTGAGTAAGAGGTAACATGTTTAGACTAAAGGTTTAATAATAAATTCTAGTCTCTTAGACAAGAGTGTTTAAGTTTTTCCATTTAATTAGCATTGGGGTCTGATGATTCCCTAACTAAGACTCTCTATTCCAGATGTAGAAACTTGCTCCCTTAGTACTAATTTCTTCTCTACTTTTCACCCTTTGAACATCCTATATTGATTTATCTACTTACTACTATCCTTCTTTATTTTCTAAATCCTGTTCAAAATTTAACTTCCCTAGGAAATTTATCCAAGAAAATGCTCCAGTTCATTCCTGCTAATTCCAGGATTTGTCTGTCTAAACAGTTTGGGAAGAGAGAAAAAGACTCCTATGTTCTGCTCATCTTTTGGATCTGTGTTCCATCTCATCTCCCAAACCTTTCTAATCCCATCAGAGTGGGAGTTCCCAAGGATGGAGAACATCTCCTCTCCCCTCTTTCAACTTCCTTTTTCTATCCAGTACTCAGGACAGCGATTAGCTTAAAAAGTCTTCTCCAACAATTATAGCCGCCCTCTTAGGGCACTCATGATGGTTACTGACTGTTGCATCCTAGAATATTTTCCCACAGGAGTATGTGTAAGGAAGGCCAGGCTTGTTTTAAACAGAGGAGAACAATGGGCTGACATTTAAGGCAGCTATCCAAAACAGATTGAAACAAGCAGTTCTGAGTAACTCTTAATGGCATTTGAGTCACCTCCCCAGGCAGACTGTCCAAATAGAAATTATTCTTGATCCAGGTAGAATCTCAGGGAGCCACTTGCCCTCAAATAGTAGGATACTGATATCTCCTCCCCTAAGGAGCTCTAGATCCTTTTCCCAGTGGCTTATGGATTAGCCTGTGTGCTTCTTTTTTTCCAGGGAGGAAAGACATTGAGCAATTATAGTCTGAATCATTCATCATCATTACGATTTTCCCAGATGGCTGCCCCACTGGGTTGGGTTAGAGGATGAGGAAAAGGAGAAAACTATCATAATCATCAGAAAGCTCTGATTTAGTGTCTGTCTGCATAGACTCCGTCTCTGCCCATGAAAGGCATGCAATCTGTGGAAATTTGATTGTGCAAACCCATAATAGAATGCAGACATCATCAAACCAAGACACAAATGAAGGTTTAAAGTCAGGGGACCTGGTTTTGAGACTTAGTCCTGAGATTTAGATATATGTCTTAAGCCAATCATTCTACTACCTCCCTGGGTAGTTTTAGTTTTGAACTAGAAAATTTCTGAGGCCCCTTCCAGCTCTAAGTTCTAAGAAAAGGGTACAGTAATACTTTCATCCTACTCTATAGGGTTTATACAATCATAAATTTCAAATTAAAAGAGGCCTTAGAATTCATGCAATCAAATACCTTAATTTTACAGTTCAGTAAACAAAGGCATAGAAAGATGGAATGACTCATAAGAGATAAAATAAGAATCCAAATTTGTTTTCTATGTTTTGTAAATCACAAAGTGCTAGAATGGTAAAAGATGACTTTTTTCATTATTTTCCCTATAAATAAAGGCTAAGTATATATTGAAGGCTAAAGAGGTAAAATGGGAAAAATTCTAGATTTGAAGTCAGAAACTCTGGATTCAAGTTCCTGTCTGCTGCTTATCTCCTCTGCAATCCTGGATAAATCACTTAATCTTGACTGACCTCCATTTCCTTACAGATAAGAGCATTTGGATTAGAAGGGATCTCTAATGTCCTTTCCAATTCTAAATCTATGATCCTTAATACATAATTGGTATATAGAGAGAATTGGGAAGAATCATGTCCCAGTTTTTGGGGAAAACTCCTGGAAAAAGAAAATGTTGGAAGACATTTTGTTTAGTAGACTGGGACCAAAAAAGTATTCCCTAGACACAATGGCCTGATTTAGAGAAGACTCAAAGATAGGAAAAGAACAAACTGGTGATAAGTATGCCTGAGATAGTTGTATGTTTAGTTGGGTAAGAGAAGATTTCTGCTTCTTCTTCTGACAATAATAACTTGGCTATTTACCTAGTACTTAAAATTTTATGGTGCATGTTTCACAGCTGATTTTATGAGATGGGCAGTGCATCATTATACCCATGTTATAGATGAGGAAAATGAGACTCAGAAAGGCTAGAGAGAGAGAGAGAGAAAGAGAGAGAGAGGACAGCTAATAGAACATGTATGTGTAGGATGCTGCTGATGCCATATGGAAGAAATTGAGGAGCCTATTTCTAGGAGAGTTATGATTGCAAGTTATGAAAAGTGCCTTAGAGAGACCTTGAAGCAGTTGTAGACATATGTAGCTGATGATTCTCAACTTCTAAGCAGCCTCTTTCGTTGAAATTCAGCACCCAAGCTGGAGGTACCTTCAAAAGACTTTTAGTTGGTCTCAATCTCATTCCCTTCCACTGCTATGTTTTTGGATCACTGCTTTCTAGTGAGGTACAATACTGTAACGGGAAAGCCCTTGGACCTTTTTTCCTTTTGAGGCAAACATATAGCCTCAGTTCAACAGTTTTTGCTTTTTCGTTTGTTGCAGTATTATTTTTTTTATTTAGGTAAAGGAAGTTAACTTGAAAGTTCTGATCTTGTGAGATTAAAAAGTTATGCAGGACAGTGAGCCTCTAAGAGTCTAGGAATACAGGAGTTGACACTCATGTCAGGTTTTGCAGTCATATTTGCATTGATGATCCAAGGACTTTGCAGTGACCTTTAAGAATTTATTTATCAATAGATCAGAAGAGAATCCATAGTCATGCTCCATATGGAGATGAATTTGATGGGATTAATATTATGTAAAAACTATGTAGTCTGACTGCATTGTCCCCAGAGACTGAGATGGTATATCAAAGATACTGTACCCAAAGTGTGGAAGGAAAATGTTTGCACTTATATTGTCAAAGTAAAAATCTCTTTGAAAAAGCTAACTGACACTAAATAGTTAAGTAGAGCTGGATCATCAGTTAATTTGTTTTGTACAGTAGGAAGAACATAATTTGTAGGAGCTAGAGATGACAGCAATAGAGAAGAGACACTTCAACTTCCCAGAGAACCCTAGAACCTTAATAGGAACATGTAATTGACCTGACTGGAATAGAGCCAAAAGTACTTAAGAGAAAATAAATAAAAAGTTACCAACGAAAAAAGATACTGGCAGGATAAAAAATACTGTATTTAAGCTGAGTTTTGAAGGAAGTAAAGAGCTTTTATGAGGCAGAGATCATGAGGTACAGGTATAGAAACATAAGATGGAACTCTATGCAAAAAGAACAAAAAAGCCTGAATTATACATAGAGTGCAAGATGGGAAATAATGTATAAAGAGACTAGGGAGATAAATATAGACCAAGTTGTGAAGAGTTTTAAAAACCAGAAAAATTTTTATTTTATGCGGAAGAAAATAGGAAATTATTGGCATTTATTGAGTAAGGAGAGTGAGATGGTCAGGTTTTTGCTTAAGGAAAGTCACTTTAGTATTAGAAATATTGACTTTAGCAATAAGATAAGAAGAAGAAATTAAAGGAATTAGAATAGACAATGAGGAGATAAAACTATCACTTTGCAGATGATATGATGGTATACTTAGAGAATCATAGAAAATCATTTAAAAACCGACTTACAACAATTAACAGCTTTAGCAAAGTTGCAGGACATAAAATAAGCCCCCACAAATCATCAGCATTTCTATATATTATTAACAAAGTCCAGCAAGCTTTGTTTTAAGAGAAAATACATTCAAAATAACTGCAGACAAAATAAAATATTTGAGTATCTACCTGCCAGAGAAACTCAAGAACTATATGATCATAATTACAAAATGCTTTTCAAACAAATAGTCATATCTAAGCAAATGGAAAAATATCAATTGCTCATGGATAGATTAATCTAATATAATAAAAATGACAATTCTACCTAAGTTGATCTACTTGTTCAGTGCCATAACAATCAAACTGCCAAAAATTATTTTATAGAACTATAAAAAATAATAACAAAATTCATCTGGAAGAACAAAGAGTCAAGAACATCAAGGGAATTAATGAAAAAAATACAAAGCTCAGTGGCCTAGCAATACCAGACCTAAAACTTTATTATAAAGCAGCAGTCATCAAAAATATACAGTACTGATTAAGAAAGAGTGCTGGGTTAATGGAATAGATTAGATTCACATGACACAATAATTAATGATTATAACAATCCAGTATTTGATAAGCCCCAAAACTCCAGCATGGGAAAACTGAAAAATAATATTCCAGAAACTCAGCATGGACCTACATTTCATATTCCATGCTAAATTAAGGTCAAAATGGGTACACCCAGGGAGGAATTTATGGCCAAAGAAAAACTAGAGAACATTATGAAATGCAAAATGGATAACTTTGATTACATTAAATTTAAAAAAATTGCACAAACAAAACCAAGATAGCCAAAATTAGAAGGAAAGCACAAAGATGGAAAAATTACAGTCAGTTGATAAATGGTTAAAATATGAACAGACAATTTTTAGATGAAGAAATTAAAGGTTTTTCTCAGTGGTTCAATGATTCAAGGCAATCCCAAAAATTTGGGGATGGAAAATGCCATCTACATCCAGAGGGAATATGGACACTGAATGTAAATAAACACATGCTATATTCACTTTTTTTTCCTCGTGGTTTTTCCCTTTTGTTCTGATTTTTCTCTCCCAATGTGATTTATAAAATGTTTTTTAAAAAATAAATGTACATGTATAACAAAAAAAAGTTGTTTCTACAGGTAACTGGGGAAATTAAAAAAAAAAAAAAGAAAGTCACTTTTGCAACTATATGAAAGGTAGACTGCATTGTTGAAACATTGGAGGTAGGAAGCTGTTGCAACATTCCAGGCAAGAGGTTATGAGTGCTAGTGCTAAGGAGGTGGTTATGAGTGGAGAGAAGAGGTCAGATGAAAGATGTTGTGGAAATCAAAATGATGAGGCAGAGTCAATATGGCAGAATGAAGGTAGCATTAAAGTCTGGTGGCCCTGGCACCTCTTCAACAAAGCTCTACAGAATGAACCAGACTGATTTCTAATTGGAATATCAAGAAAATGGCACAGCACCTCATTTTTCCAACCAAAAGAAGCTTGGACAGAAAAGCCTGTGGACACTGAAGATAGGAGTCAGCAGGAGTGAGCAGTGATTGTGACATAGAGGATTCTAGTACCCAGGATTGGCAAATATTCATAACAGGACACTAGAAAGTGGACTTGGTCACAAAGCCTTTTTTGCCGATGAAACACTCTTGGGACAACTGTCTCTTCTTCTATAAAATGAAGTTGTATTTCATCATTTCTATTAGACAAAAAAAGAGCTGTATCCGAAGAATGACAATTATGGCAGCTATGAGAGGACAGATGCTAGTGAGGGATAGCTTGGGTGTATTTCCCCTTCCTGTCCCCCTGTACATAAACTTTCCCCAGTTTCTTGGGCAGGCTGCTAATTCATATATGCAGCAAGATATACATTCTATTCCAAAGCCCCAAGTCACTCAGAATTCAAACTTATATAGCCTTATGGGCAAGGAGTTGGCATGGCACTAATAGGAAACCTGCCTGATCCCCTGAGAAGAAAGGCAGTGGGGGAGTTTAGACAAGCAGTGTCAACTCAATTAGAAATGGGGCCCACAAAGCTATATGTAAGGACCCTTGTCATTTATGTATATGTATATGTACATATATATACACACAATTATATACACACATACATACCCACACTGCATATATACATAATGTCATTGTATTATAATTATATATGTATATATTGCAATTTAATTGTATTTGTGTTTACATTGTATGGGGGATTAGGGTTAGATATATAGATATAGATATAGCTAGTTATAGGTAGATATATATAGATATAGCTAGTTAGTTAGTATTTCCCAGTTGCATTTTAATCCAATTTAGGGTCACTTGGAATTATGATATAGTATTGTGTCATCTCTAGTCTAGGACCCCTCAGATGAGGCTATTTTCTGAGTTACCTAATAAAAAATGAAGAGTAGGGGACAGGAATTCAGGAAACTTAAGTCTTAACTGTTCCATAAGTAAGCAAGCAGTTGGGGAAAGAGGCAATGCCTGATCTCCAGTTTAGTTAAACCTTGTCCTTCATTGTCCTGGGGATTAGGATCATACTCAGCAAACTGGTTTACACTGGTTTACAAATTCTTACTCTTTGTGTGTGTCAGTGATCTCTTTGGCAGTCTAGCAAAACCTACAGATCCCTTCTCAGAATATTTTCAAATACATAAAATTATATTGAGATGTGGTTATCTCTCTATCTGCAGTGTCTATTCATTTATTTAGCTGGGATTCCAAGTGAAGAACTTAAAAGATCTTAACCCTCTCTTCCAACTCTGGATGTTGTAGTCTTCTTCCAGGTCAATTTTTTTTAACAATAGCTTTTTATTTTCAAAACACATGTAAAGAGAGTTTTTAACATTCACCCTTGCAAAACCTTGTGTTCCAAATTTTTCTCCCTCCCTCCCCACCTCCCTAGACAGCAAGTAATTCAATATAGGTTAAACATACACAATTCCTCTATGCACATTTATCATGCTGCACAAGAAAAAACAAATCAAAAAGGAAAAAAAATGAGAAAGAAAAGAAAAAAGCAAGAAACAACAAAAAAAGGTGAAAATGCTAAATTGTGAACCACATTCAGTCCTCACAGTACTTTTTCTGGATGCAGTTAGCTTCCTGATTATTTTAAATGTTTTAAATCATTTAAATGATTCTCTCAACTCTTAAGTTGCAGACCCAGGAATCTTTTGGCTCAAGAGATTTTTTCCTTACATCTCTTGGTGTACTTCAGAGATGTAAAAGTCCTAGAAAGAATGGAAACTGGTTAATTTTCTAATAGTTCTCTCCCCTTTGTCATCTCATTTCAAAATATAGCTACAATAAGTGATAGGATGGCCCTCATCCAATGTCATTCATGAATGAGGGTCCCTTTGTACTTGGCCACTTCTAACCCACTTGCATGTTTCTTCCTGGAGGCCTTCTGGGGCTTCTTCCTAGAAGCAGAAAGGAATCCAGACACCTAGACACCTAGAGGGACAATGTAAGTGAGAAGCCTCTCCTCAAACAAATCCACAGAGGGACAGAGATAAGGGAATAAAAATTTCTCTTGTCTTTGGAGAATCTGAAAATTTTTGCGATTTCAATTCAATGATTCATCAAAGGTTTACTATGTGCCAGCCACATTGTGCTAACAAAGATTCATTAGCTCCTTAGTAACTTAGTAACTACCAATTCCTCAAATGTTTCATGTTAAAGCTTCCATAATCTGGCACTAATGAGTCTTTTCTTCAGTATTTTCTAATATTGCTCCTTTTTGTGTAACCCATGCCTCAAATATGTGAGACTGTCCTCTGAACTTTACATTCCATGTCTCATCATGCTTTTTGAAGCTGTCTCCATGACTGGAGTCCAAGCTTGAAATGTTCCCTCCCTGCCTGTCAGAATTCCAGAGACAGCTCCCTTATGGATCATCTCAGTTGTTACCTACTCAGAGGTGCCTTCCCAGATTTCCTCAATTGTTACTTCTTTCTTTTCTCCTCAAATTGCCTCATATTCATTTATGTTATCTCCAAGTAGTATTGAGTTCCTGAAGAGCAAAGATTATTTCATTTTGTCAGGTTTAGGACAGTGTCTGGCACATGGGCATTTAATAAATGCTTCTAAAGTTAAGTAGAAACAAACAGTTTTAAAATGTAGTCCTTGACCTATGTCGTTCATTCATTTCCACTTTTTCCAGACTCCTTTGGGAGTTTTCTTGGCAAAAACACTAGAGTGGCTTGCCATTTTCTTTTCCAGCTCGTTTTTACAGATGAAAAAACTGGGGAAAAAGAATAAAATTACTTGCCCATGATCACATAGCTAGCAAATGTCTAAATTCAAATTTGAACTCAGGGCCTCCTGATTTCAGATAGCTACTCACTTTGCTACCTAGCTGCCTCAAAGAAGTTGCTTTTAAGAAGAATACGCTGATGAGGTGAGATGGGTGAAACAATACATATAAGCACAAATAATTATGATGCAAGGTAATAGAGACATCCAAAGTACTCTAGAAAAGTTTGAGGAAGGAGAGAACACTCCTTCTAGGGTCAGGACTTTGGTAAGATCAAAGAGGCTTCCTGAAAGCACTGAGTTTTGAGGTTAGAGGATTACAACAGATATTGATATGTACCATTCAGGCATCATGGAAGTGGATTGTAGGAGGAAAGATGAAACAACTAGTGGTCCACTTGGTTGGAGAGTTGGATTTATAAATTTTATACACACACACATACACACACACACACAAGGCCAAGGTTAAACAGTCTCCCTAACGAAAGCCAGGAAAATCTTTAGGATTCAAAGCTTTTAGGGAAGAGTGTCATTGGCTCTCTACTCTAGAAAAATGAAAACAAGGGCAGGTATCTCGATAGGTTAATGTTGTCTGTTTACCTAATGTTTTATAATTTCCTCTTGGATTTTCAAAGTGTTTTCTCATTTTTTCCTCACAACAGGTGTCATCCCTATTTTATAGATGAGGTCACTGAAGCACAAATTAAGTGATTTGTCTTAAGTCTTAGCAATTGTAAGCTGTTGAACAGGAACTTTGAATCTAGATTTGGTTTGCTGGGCTACTAGCCCCAGGCTCTTTTCATTATACATCTGACCATCCTTTCCAAGATCTTTCCTTTCTAGGAGATATTAACCTCCTTACAACAGTCCAAGGAAATCTTCAGTGACTATCCTAGCAACTAATTAGTGTTTCCAGGGACTACTCTTCATCCCCCACCCCCCTACTCTTTACTCTGGATAAGTACTAAATGTTCACTTCTCAGACTAACAGACCAACGCCCCTTTTCCATTATCAATGATCCCATTCTACTTAAAAATTATCCAGATATAATTCTTAATGTTGGTTATAGATATGGAGGAAAAATTCTGCTCAGAAACTTAATATTATAAAAGAACTTTATTGAACAAACACCAAAAAGTGGTCAGAATCAAGAACAAACAATGGGGGGTGGAGTTCTGTTGACATTCAAGGAACAACTTTTGCTTCCAGTACAACCAAATGCCTCCTCCTGAGAATGCAAAGCTGTCTCCCAGGAGACACCAGAATTGCTTACAAAACAAATGGCTAAATCCCATCCTCAGACACCTTGACTAGGCCAGACACCTTTCCGCTAGGCAGAGCTTGGACTGAACCACTCTTTCTGAAATCACAAGATTGCTCTAGGGTGCCCCAGCAAGAGACTTGGAGACTGCCACTCCCCAAGAGTTGAGGAGCCCAGCTTCTGACTGAACCAAAGCTTTCCTTCAGTTGTTTCTAGTTTTCTGTCCTTATTTCCCTCAATTTAAGGGTTTCCTAAGAAAATACGCCTCTCACATCTTTGGTCAAGTAGTCAGGAGGGAGTGGTCCTAGCTTTGGGCTAAGGGCTTAAGTGATACAGGTGAACACTGGAATGAGTGGAGTCTCAGAAAGGAGAAAAGAGATTACTTATAAGGCCTCCAAGGTTCATTGGAAAGCATTTTCTGATGGCCTCTGGCCAGGTTGGGAGCTAAGAACCAGAGATGAGGGTGCTAAGTGCTGGAGGTGACCTGGAAGGCTCGTGAATACAAATCACCCCCTTAGTCTGGTCTAGACTAAACACCTGTGAAAAGGGAATGAGAGGGAGAGAGGGAGGCGAGACAGGAAAGCAGAGAGCAGCTAGGTTACCAACCAAGCTAAAGGGTCCGTCAGGTAGTGACCAAGGGACGGGGAGAGCAGATACTCAAGTGAATGGACACTTAAGGAGAGGAGATTTAGCTTTTGAAGCTCTTCCGGGTGGAGGAAGTGGTGGACACGAACTTAACGCTGGAGCTGCTGCCCCCGCCGCCTCCCAGGCTAACCCCTATTCCCCGTCCACTGCCGGAGCTGAAGCCAGAACCCCCCACGCTAAGGCCGCCGCCGGCGCCGCTGCTGCTGGAGTACGAATAGCCGCCGCCGCCGCCGCCGCTGCCGAAGCCGCCGCCGCTGCCGAAGCCCCCGCCGCTGCCGAAGCCGCCGCCGCTGCCATACCCTCCAGACACGCTGGACGTGACCACAGCTACGAAAAAGGGAGAGAAGAGATCATTGTCCATCCATTCTGATAAGGGTCCTGATCAAGGGGTGGGAGAGAGAAGGAAATCTGCCTTCTAAAACTGGTCCCAGCCTCACCCCACTTTTGATGACTTTGAGGTTGGGAAGGGGGAGAAAGAGAAACAAATCATCCAACCTCCCCGACTGTCTTTCCTAGCCAAAAAAACAAACAAACAAACAAAAAACCCCAAACAAAAAACAAAACAAAACAAAAAACCATTACAATTGCAGCCATTCCGTGGGTATCTATTGACCGAAAAAAAAATTAAACCAAAAATTAAAAAAAAAACCCCACCTCTCCAGAATTTATAAATAGGATTATAGATTCTGAGCTGCAGCAATTGAACATCATTTAGTTCATCTCTTGCATATGAGGAAATTGAAACTCATTTTGCAGTTGAGAAAAATGACCATGTCATGGTCACACTATGTGCTAGGGATTATTACAGATTTTATTTCTAATCCTCCCATGCATCTTCCGTTGATTAAATTAAGCAAGTATGCATTGTGTCAGGCTATATATAAGGCCATATGATCACAATTTTCAAGGAATTAACACTAGTTTTACACTTTCTAAAGGATTTATATCAATTTATCAGTTGCTCAGGTTTGAAAGGCAGATATCATTCTCATTTTGCAGATGGAGAAATCTAAGGAACTGGGCAGCATGTTTGGTCAATGTCCCTCAGTAATCAGGGACTAAAAAGAATCTAGGCCTCTTCATCATCTGAGCTCTTTTCACTTTATCACATTTCTTCTAGCCCTCTGGCCATAAAGAACTTCCAGGTGATGTGACTACTATCTAGAGAACCCTACCTTCAAAACAAGAACCCATTAATAATGTTATTACTACTATTCTGAATAAAGTACTTACAGATATTGACTGGTCCAACTCCCTCTCCGCTGAGCCTATAAAGAACAAAGAAAAGGAGATGAGATTGGAACTAGATAGTGAAACACCAAAGCAGCTTTGTGCCCAGGGAAATTATTCCAGTCTTATAACTAACTGATAAGATACTTTCTGTCCAACCATATAGCAAAGATTTTCAAAGCATTTTATATGTATTATCTCAATTATATGACTTTGGGGAAGAGGAGACATCATTTGATGCTCACAATAACCCTGAAAAGTAGATGCCATTATTATTCCCATGTTACAGACAAATAAATAGAGACTCAAAGAATTTAAGTGGCAAAATTCTGAACCTAGGCTTTCCTGACTCCAGATCCAGAGCTCCAAGCACTGAGTTCTGATCTAGTCATTACACACTGAAATGGGTTTAAATTGCAGTAAGAAAGGAGTTGGTTAGATTTCAATAGAACATTTCCTGACTACTACAAATCATTTTCTATTAGAACAGGTAACCTAAGGAAATCGTGGCAACTCCCTCCTTGGAGAACTTCCAGACTGCCTATTTTGCTATCTGATTTCCTGGAGGCAGGATGTTGAGGACCAGAATTCCAGCTCTGAAATTCTCTATTTCAACATGGGAGGTAGTGATAGAAACTTGATTAGTTTCATTCAAAACAAAATCTCTACTAGTGACACTCTCAATCCTTCAGTGTATGAAATTTGAAAATATAGCTGTCTTTGCAGTTATCTGAACCAAAGGAATGAGACAGTTGAAAGGATAACCTGAAACATGTATAACTGACAACAGAAATCTAAAACTCTCAGACTTTGTATCTGAAAAAATGGATGCCATTTTGTGAATGTTAAATACAAGAAAAGTAAATGTAGGTTCATCCAGAATGAATTATTTGTAGATAAGATTTAGGGATTTAAAATGGAAGTAGGGAAAGAGGAGAGGGGTCAGTTTCCCACCTGCACTCCTCGCCCTCCAGCAACTTCCTGTAAGTGGCAATCTCGATGTCCAGGGACAGCTTGACATTCATCAGCTCCTGGTACTCCCGTAGCTGGCGGGCCATGTCCTGTTTGGCCTTTTGCAGGGCATCCTCCAGCTCAGCCAGCTTGGCCCGGGCATCCTTGAGAGCCAATTCCCCACGCTGCTCAGCATCAGCAATAGAGGCCTGAAGATTGGCACACTATAGGGAAAGAGAGGAGAGAGAGAAGTGTTTAGGATGGACAGAATATAGCCTTTTTTTTCTTCCAGAAGAGCCTTGTCACACAAACAAGAACAGTTTATATACCAACAAGAAGCACCCAATAGGATTCTCAAGCATGAATAAATGTGACCATGTATTTGAGTATGCATGTATGTAGTTGAGGTATGCCTTTGACCCCTTGTATGCCTTCTTTCAACATCACCCTACCTGCTTCTTGACATTGTCAATCTCGGCTCTCAGCCTCTGGATCACCCGATTCATCTCAGAGATCTCATGTTTGGTATTGCGGAGGTCATCTCCATGGCGTCCTGCTGTCTGCTGCAGCTCTTCATACTGGGGTTCCAAGAGAAGAGGAAACAGTTTAGTATAAGCATGGAGGAAAATCTTGGTAGAAGAAAAACTTGCTATCTATATAAGCTATTGTCTCTGGAACACTAGAACTTAGAATCTTGAAAACAAAACACTTGAGGGGACTAGAAAAATAGCCCCAATTTCTATATCGGTCAAGCTTTACAACAAGTCATACTCATGATGATTTCTTTATTTAAAGATGTCATTTAGGGATGAAATTATTAATTTTATTCTATAAGCAAGAAAACTGGGGCAACGGAGGTCACACAATTGTTCTAAAATCACAATCTGTAAAAGGCAGAACCAAGACTCTCATGGACAAGGCTAATCCCATTTGTGGCCTGGTTCCCCCAAGAGCAACACCAATGCTTAGAAATTTCTCCATTAGGTCCACCCTATGCTTCTCCTTCACACCTCCCCAGTCCCTTACGCAGCAGTTTTTCAGTTCTTTGAGGTGGAGTCCCATATCTTGGATTCCCATTATAAAGAAGCACTAGCTTACCTTTGTCTGGTACCAGGATTCAGCTTCTGTTCGGCTACGGTTGGCAATGTCTTCATACTGAGCTTTGACCTCAGCAATGATACTGTTCAAGTCAAGATTACGGTTATTGTCCATGGACAGGACAACATTGGTGTCAGAGACATGAACCTGCATCTGAGAGAGTTCCTGTGGAGAGATTTGCAGTCATGTAACCTGGATCTGTCATTAATCTCTTTTGTACCTTCCCCTCAGAGGAAACAATTATAGTCTATATTCAGATGTTGAAGATAGTTAAGAGAGCAACTGAAATCTGCTGTAACAGCTCTAAAAAACTGCAGGATTCCAAACATTTTCCAACATAGTGGTTTTCAAATGTTTGTATCTCATGACTTTCCCCCCCCCCACTCTCTCACCAAGGGTTTCCATAACCTCTCAGGTTTTAATCTCGATGTTTCTCCCCGCTAACTAAAATGTAGCTTCCTATTTTGGAAGGGACTAGAAAGTAGTTTGTGAAGTCACTAAACCTCATGAAAGGAGAGTTTTGGACAAGGTAATTTCAAAGATTTTTCCAACCAAAATATCCTATGAACCTATGAGACTTACTTCCAAGACTCTTTACAGATCATAGTTGCTAGGAATGAATGAAGAATTTCTTTCAGGAATATAAACGTCCAGGAAATCAAAGTTGAGGAAATGCAAGAGGAATATTTGAATCTGGGACAGGATTGTATTTGTTAGTCCCAGGATCTGGGGATCCAATTATCACTTAAGCTAGAAGTCCTTTGTCTCCAGAGACCTTAGAGGCAGGGTCACCCACTGCTACAACCTGTACTTAGTTCAGAGGAGGTAGTTCATTACCATATCAAAGAGGGTTCTCAGGAAGTTAGCTTCATCAGTGAGGCTGTCTGCCTTGGCTTCCAGTTCCACCTTGTTCATGTAGGCACCATCTACATCCTAGAAAAAGCAGACTAAATTTTCCATCCAAACTTCAATGAGCCACACCCTGTACCCAAAATGTAACTTCAGGCTACAGATTCAAATCAGCCCACACCTACCTTCTTGAGCATCACAAAATCATTCTCAGCTGCAGTACGCTTGTTGATTTCATCTTCATACCTAATGAAAAAGGGAACAGGATCAATTGATAGGGGATCTAAGATAGTTAATTTTGAGGAGCACAATCACACCTGTAACTCAGCTAAGCATATACTGGTCTTCATATTGACTACAAGGGAATTCATCTCTGCTCTTACAGGATGGCTATTTCTCATTTCTTTTTTTCTATAGACTAGGAATCTCCACTTGGGGAGAGAGAAGAGAGTATAGGATGATGGCACCTGCTATGATAAGCCCTTTGGCAGTAAGGGAAGAAATAGTTATGACCTGAGTCTCTAGGGGCTCACTATTGTGGAAATTTATCTCCCCTGTCTACTTGGGAAGAATCATCCTATATTCAATTGCCCCCTCAGTCTATTTGTTACTAATCCAATTATTTTAAGACTATACTAATAGGGGCAGCTAGGTGGTGCAGTGGATAGTGCACCAGCCCTGAAGTCTGGGAGGATCTGATTTCAAATCTGATTTCAGACACTTAATACTTCCTAGCTGTGTGATCCTGAACAAGTCACTTAACCCCAATTGCCTCAGCAAAAAAACAACCAAAAAACCAAACAACAACAAAAAAACCCCATTCTAATAGATTCCCTATCTTACTTTTACTTTTCTCGGATCAATGAAGGTATTTATACTGAACATGGAAGTCCTGAGCCTACCAAATAGTTGTTTGTAAGATCCTAAGATCATAAATATAGTGCTGGAAATCACTTAGAGAAGGTTATCTAGTCCAACTCTCATATTATAGAAAAGATAGCTGAAGTATCAGGAAGGCAGGTAATTTGCTAGAAGTCATGAAAGTATTATGTTGTAGAGATTTGTGGGATTTGAACCCAATTCACAGACTCTAAATCCAGACCACTATTTACTAACTCATGCTGACTCCCTTGAATAGAATTAAAAGGAACTGAATTGAGTCAAGTTGGATCCTATCCCATTTGATTCTATTTGATTTAATTCAATTCAAGCAGAACCAGGAGTCCAACTCTGGGAGGGTTGAAAGAATAGCCTTGAATGTAGATATTTTGGGTGCTTTCTTTGTTCACCATCATTCTCGATCTCCTAGATACAGGGGAGATTTTTACTGTGTGAAAAATGGGGATAAAAGACTCAAAGAACAAGGACTATGCATGTATGTCTGTGCCATAAGAGTATAATCATTGCCATAGGTTTGTTGGGGATTTTTTTCTTCACAACTGATCGAGGATTTTAAAAATTATTATGTAGTATTGAGGAGGAAATTATCTTCTAGCTCAAGGGGTAGAAAGCTTAAAATAAGGAATTGGATGGGTGCGGAGAAACCAAGTAGGAGAACTCAGAAACAAAGGCACCCGTGTCATAGGTTCAAAAGGAGACAAACACATTATGAGGTACAGTGTCCAGACAATATACATGTACATAATATATGTTACAGTTAGTTCTATCAAAGACTGGATCCTCATTTGTTGATAGTGTTGGAGGAGGGGATTCATGAATTGTTAGGTGCTTTCCAATTCATTGAGCCTATGGCTTAGTGATTTTATGGCTAAGTTATATAACTCCTGTTGTGGGGAACATGGAGCAGGAGTGGTGGAAGTTAGACTTGAAAAACTAGAAATTCCTAGACAAGCCTATGTATTTTTCAGATTGTTGTGTTCTGAGGTAGAATACTGAAAAGGTGGCATAAAGAAGACTAAGGGCTATGGATTCTCTCATTTGCCAATTATTTCAAACTTCATTAAGTAGAGGTTTGGGATTTGTCTTTTTTTTTTTTTTTTTTTTTTGCTGAGGCTAAATTGCCTCAGTGACAAGCTAAGTGACTTGCCCAGGGTTACACAGCTAGGGAATTTTAAGTGTCTGAGACCAGATTTGAATTCAGGGTCTCCTGACTTCAGGTCTGGTGCTCTATCCACTGCACTACCTAGCTGCCCCTGGGATTTGTCTTAAGACAAACTAAACCCGTATCACACTCTATCCTTTCTATTCTTTTGGCCATCTTCCCCACTCAACCATACTTCACCCCATTACTCAGTTCATGCCCACAAATTGCTAAGATTATGTCAGGCAGAGAGATAGCCTTCCTCACTCTATCTCTTAAGTTCCCTCTTTCTTCTTTCTGCTTACTTCCATTTTCCCACTCCTTATTAGTAACTGGACTTTCAATTTCTAGAATGGAAAAAGCACAATGCTTTCCTAGGTATTCAGAAGAAATTCCTGAACATGATTCTCTCTGTATCTATCCCTACTTCTCCATCATGTATTTTATCTGACAGTAGAAAGAAAAGACAATTTTTCCCCTCCCCCCAACCCTATGGACTCTTCTAACTCACTTGTTCTTGAAATCCTCCACTGCATCCTGCATGTTCCTCAGTTCAGACTCCAAGCGGCCCCTGTCAGCCAGAGTATTCTCTAGCTGCCTCCTGAGATTGTTGATGTAGGTTTCAAAAACTGGTTCCAAATTCTGTCTCACGGTCTTGTGACCCTGCTCCTGGAGCAGTGTCCATTTTGTGTCTAATACCTTATTCTGTTGTTCAAGGAATCGTACCTGGAAACCAGAAGGAAAGACTATTTCAAGAGGAATATCCAATATTTATATTATTCCATGGAATATCTCCGGGTTGCTGCTTTCAAGTCATCTTCATCAATCATTTCTCCTTCACCCATTTTTTGCTCCCCTTTCTTTCTATCTCTCTCCCTCCACATCCCTTTTCCTCCTTGCCCTCACTCCCTGGAGAAAACCTAGAGGGAAGATTAAAAATGGTCCTTGCTTTCAAAGGCTTCAATATAATGAAAATACAAAGAGAGACATAAGTTAGAGAGATACAAAAACAAAGTGAAGAGCAGCTGGAGAGAACTCTAGACATCTCTTCAAAAGGGAGAGTAGATGGATTGACATTGTCTTGAGAATAACCTGCATATACTTTTGTGCAGCCTGCCCAATATTTAAAGTTTTGCCCACACTTTCTCTCCATAACATAGCCTGAATATCCAATGTGTGTAAAGTCTGGAGCTGGGCTCTGGGAGGAGCAGATTAAAGATGAGAGATTGTTCCCATTCTTCAATTCCTAATCTAGCAGAGAAGGTAGACCACCCAGACGGAGAGTGGACAGACAGACGGACAAGTAGATATGAAGGTATTGCACAGTCTGTACATGTTTGGCTAGGACATGAAATGTCCTTCCTATCCCTTCTTGCCTTGACCTTTAGCCCAGATTTGCAGCAGTTTAGCAAGCACTTCTTGTCTCACCTTGTCGATGAAGGAGGCAAACTTGTTGTTGAGGGTCTTGATCTGCTCTCTCTCTTCGGTTTTCACCCTCTGGATGGTGGGATCGATTTGGAGGTTGAGGGGAGCCAGGAGACTCTGGTTGACAGTGACCTCTTGGATGCCACCAGGAGGGCAGACGGGAAAGCCAGGTCCCCCAAAGCCTCCACCGAAGCCACCTCCACCGCCGAGCCCAAAGCCACCACCAGCCCCACCGCCGAAACCGAATCCGCTACCAGCTCCTCCACCAAAGCCATAGCCCCCTCCTACTCTGCCACCGTAGCCACTCCTGAAGCCCCCACCACCTCCCATGGAGATCCTCTTGGACATTCCGACGTTGTAAAGGCTCCGGCTGCCGAAGCCGCCTCCCCCTCCGGCACCACCAACACTGATGCGACCATAGCCCCCGCCGCCGCCACCTCCTGCCCGGGACACAGAGACAGAGCTGAAGCTGGTTCGGCTGACGTTCGGGGTGATTGCTGATGAGGCACTGAAGCCTCGGCGCCCCCCACTCTGGAATGATACGCTCGATTGCCGAGACATGGCTCTTTGGAGAGCAGAAGGACCAAGGACTGGAGGAGTTTTAGGAAGAAAAGAACAGAGCTAAGGTGAAAGAGGAAGACAGAGGCTCTGTTATCCAAGGACTTAGATCTTCCCCCTCCTCTTTATACCCTTCTAAGGGCTGGGCTGGGCTGAAGAATCTCTTGCAGATCTGAATGATTAAGTGGGTTGGGCATGCCTGGGGGGCAGCTGTGAGCTCACCCCTCTCACACCTGCATAGTACTAGGGGATACAAAAGACTCCTTCCTGGCAGACTTGGCTCATTTAGAAACAACCCTGCCTTGCAGCACCCATATGTCAGTGGCACCCCAACAGGCTTGCCAAGCCCTCCTTTCCCCCTCCAGAGGCAGGCTGGGAGGAGGTTAAAGAAGATAATGCCAGGGGGCAAATGGACATTCATCCAATTTTGAAGGGGAGGCCCTTTTCAGAGGATGGGGTTACTGTTTCCAATTTGCTCTATAGAGTGGCCTAGCATAATGAGTACTGATTTTTCTTGTTTGGGGCAGTTATCCAGTCCTGATCTGAGGGTGGTGATCTGCCTTTCTCCACTAGGAAGAGAAGCAAATTTGCAGTGGTATATGTAATAAGCAGCTCTTGGTATTTTCCTGAGGAAAGGGGCAGCAGGGACCTGAATCCTTGCAAACTCTAATAGCCTGACATTATTTTTTTTGCCCATCTTAAGGTACGTTATTTATCTTGGAGTATTAGAAAGATTGCCTGATCTCCACCTAGGTTCAGATACCATCTTTCCGCTACTTGTGGTATGTATAGTAAATCAGATGAGTTTTCTGCTTCAATCTCCACATTTATAAAATACAGTTCTTTCAAATTGTAGACAGTATAACATCTCTGAAGCAAGTTGTACTAAATTCTATGCAGGGACTCAATTTCCTTCTTAATTTTCTTCCCCTGTTTCCAGAAAAGTCCAACTTGCCCAAAGACCCCCTATATGCTCTCATTTGTTGTCCATGCTGCCTTGACTCAGTTCTCCTTAAAGCAACCTATTCCATGGCATGTGTCCATTATTCCTGCTTAACCAAGACTGTATGGAGATGTCTCCTATCTCCTCATCCCACTTACAAACAGCACTAGGCACCAAGAACCAGAATCATACATCTCATTCTTTTCCTTCGGAGGGGGGCTCTTTTGCCCCCCCTTTCCCCTCAAGTGTGTTCCAGCAAGCCTCATTCCACAAAAGGAAGAAATGAATCATCATATCTGTTGATACAGGCTGAAGGCTGCCACAAACACATACCTGCAGGAGCTTTCTAATCTCGCCAAAAACATGTTGAGAATCTGTCTACCTGTTATAATGGCATGCTGAATTGTTCTGAACAGCAGCAACTGACTGCAGTCTTCACGTTCGATCCAAATGAAGAGAATGATTTCCTACCAAAGGAATCAAGAAACGCACGTAGAATACGTTTGTCAAAGCAAGGGACTGTTTATTCTTTTTGCTATTTGCATTCTCAGGACACCACACACTCTATGTTTCTTATCCAAGAGGATAAAGAGGATCTTTCTTGATGCTCAAAAAAGAGGACATTTAAGATGGCTTCTAAAAATTGTGCTCAGTTATCCTGTCTCGTCTTTTATTTACTTTTCTCCATTGGTGCCATAGTTTCTGGCTCTTCCCACTCTCTCTGCCCACTCTATCTCATCCACCCAGACAAAATCTGAGCTTCCTAAAGATGTGGCCAGCTCTGGCCATAGGTGAAGTGTTGGTGGGATCACAGGATTTAAACTTGTGTTAGGGTAAGGAGGGGGTCAATGCAGCAAAGAAGCTTTAGAATTTAGTTTTTTTAGGGTGGAGGAGGGGGAGAGAAAACAGTTTAATCCCAGGCTTCAGCATCCCTAAGCAGCTGGCCACAGAGAAGTCAAATCCCTATGAAATGATTCAATAGTCAGTTGGAAGTTGGTCTTAGTAACTCTCTCTGCCCCTTACTCAAGAGCTGTGGTGAGAAAGGAGCTGACAGAGTAAGTTAGAGAGACAGACAGAATTGCAGTTGTAAGTTTTAAGTCATAAGGCTTGGGCCACCTCCCTGAAGAGCTGTTGAATTTCCCAGGTGTGAAGTATGCTGAGTATGCTTTTTTCAGTGATTCTGGGAACCAGAATGGCTGTTTGTTAAAGGTTGTGGCTATAGGGCCAGAGTAAGGGCAGAGAAGAAAGACCCCACCACCATCTTCAAAATCCCCTCCCAAAGCAAGATCATTCTTAGAAGATTAGCCCACAGGTGTCCAAGAATCTTTGGTCAGGGTGATGTTGCCCATCTGAAAAAAAAAACACAGAGCATGAAGTTCTCCTTCTTTCACCCCAGCATCCCATGCATGCTCACTATTGCCTTCTGGGGGAGACTTAGAAAAAAACACTGAGACATTCTCTTCTCCACATCCTCCTCCCAGATGTGTGGTTCAAAGGCACAGAAGGTGCTGAAAAAGGAATGCATCCTAGCCTGCTTGGGAATCACAAGAGCTTGTCAAGATCTTGATCCAGGTGCCACTACTGGAGTCTGAGTGGGTGGTGGGTAAACTGCTTGATGTTGTTTTGTGCTCTAAGGGAAAAAGATAGCTGCTTTTCTGTCCTCAGAGCAGACTTGGCAGATCAGAACTGAGCCAGAATCCTGAGAGAGAGCAGAGTAACATGACCTGGACAAATAATACAGATCCTCCCATAGGCACGAGCATTGATACCTTGTGGGGAGTTTCCACCAAGGTCTGGAAGCTAATTCAGAGCAACTGGGGCTTCAGGGAATCTTAATCCAATGACTTCCTCTTTTAGACAAGAGAACTAAGATCAGGAGAGGTGACAAGGTGACACAGATAGTAAACTGAGGAACTGGGAAGTAAGCTGAGGCTGAATTCCAAATCCCATGTTCTTTTTCAGTGATATGTGCTGTCTAACACATCCCAATTGTATCAGGAATAAAGGGACTATTGCCACTATATTTTGGGCACCATACAATTCAACAGGCATTTTTAAAGCTTGCTATGTGCCAGTTTCTGGGCCAAGAACTGGAGATACTAAGAAAGGCAAAACTAGCCCCTATCCTCAAGGAACTTACAGTCAAATGGGGGAGACAATATGAAAACAATTATGTTTGCACAAGATTAATAATAATAATATAACCTATATAGTACTTATTATGTGACAATTTAGAGGTAATCTCAGAGGGAGTGGCAGCTAGGTGGCCCAGTGGCTAGACCACTGGACCTGGAATCAGGAAGAGAGATCTTTTTTTAGTGCAAACCTGGCCTCAGATACTTGCTAGCTGGATGATCCTGGGCAAGTCACTTTACCTGTTTGCCTCAGTTTCCTTATTTGTAAAATGGATTAGAGAAGAAAAGGGCAACCCACTCCAGTATTTTTGCCATAAAGTCCCCAAATGGGATTGCAGAGAGTACAATGGGGCTGAAATTACTGAATAACAATCCCTTCCTGCTAGAGGTGGAATTTTAGCTTCGAGTCAAAGGGAGCTGCAGAAGTCAAGAGGTAGAAATGAAGAGAAAGAGCATTCCAGGCATGGGGGAGGGGAAATGGAGCATCTTGGTCAAAAAATAGGAAGGAAGCCAGGGACACTGGGCTGAAAAATACCTTCTATGTACATTGTGAGGGAATGGACATTCAAAGTGAGAAAGGAATCATTCTCCTATGTCCCTAAATCTCAAGAAACCGATAAAACAGCACTGGAATCTAAATCCACCGTTTTGATGGCTTTCTAACTGTGTGATCTCAGACACATCCCATAAACCCTTGTGAGTCTGGTTTCCTCATCTGTTGTTTTCCAGGTCCTTGTGGGAAAAGCTCTTCATTCTACAGCTCTTGAAAAGATAAGAAAATACAAGCTAGAGCTGGGAACATGGGCAGACATGCAAAGAATACCCAGAAGGATGAGCAGTGCATCCTGCCATGTTCTACACTCTCCTTTCCAGTTGAAATATTTTGTGAAGATTCTTATAAGGCTTTTCTGACTAACAGCCAGCCCTGCTCCACCCAATTCCTTCCCATCCCCCATTCTAGATGGCTAGAGAGTACTCTGTGGCACCTCTTGGTTCTCTCTGGGCTTATCTTGCTGTTTGTGTCCACTATATCTTCTGTATGTTCCTCTTCCCTCCTCTTAAAGCCAGGAATTCCTGGATCTGTGATGTTTCCTGCTCCATCTCAATTTCTGTGACCACCCTTCATTCCCCAACCTCCAGCATCCAAGGTAGATCCCAGTACAGAGGGGAACCCATTCACTACATTAGTACGCGCATAAACTCGGCACTGGCGAGCTCACAAAAACACACACCCCAAAACAAAACAAAACAACAACAAAAACCCACAATTGAGTTAAAAGAAACAACAAATTTTTTTCTCTTTACCAGTGGGCATACCCCCAACTGAACTCCACCCCCTAGGAATCCTATCAGGAAAAGTCAGGGTCCCCAACCAACCCAAATCTGATTCCATTGTTTTTGCAAAGCTGCTGTTCCGTTGGAACTTTGGTTGTAAGCTGAGTTTAGGTTGGTGAGTCAGACTATTCATTGAAATAGTGGCTGGGTGCCCAAGCCAAAGGCAGCAGGATGGGGAGAGGCAGATACCAGCCACTTGCCAGTCACAGACAACTGCTAACAAAGCTCTAGCCTCAGGGGGGAATGTGAGTGAATATTTTTCTGACTCCACCTAAAACTTGGGGTCCCCTACCCCTACCCCAAGTCTCAAGTTTGGACTTAGCAAGAATTCTTAGAGCTCTCAAGCCTATAGGTGAATGAGAATAAGTTCAGAAATGTCAAGAGAAGCAAGAGGAAGTATGTATGATGCGTGGAAAGGATTCCTGAACTTGGGAGTCACAAAAACTGAGTTCAAGTTTTGGCTATCTATTAACTAGCTTTGGGATCTTAGGCAAGTTATTTTACCTCTTTGGGAATTTGGTTTCTCTATCTATAAAATGGACTCTAAGAATCCTTCCAGTTCTAATATTCTCTCATATTGTCTATTTTCTGCAGACTGAAGTGTGGGAAGCCCCTTGATGTGATTCTAGGAAAATCATCCAATCTCAGTGGGTTTCAGCTGTGCAAAAGTGATGTGTTTTGCGATCACATAAAGAAAAATGGGGGTGTTCATGTAATAAAAAGGGAGACTCCGAGAAAGGATTGGATAGGAATTATTTTAATAAAAATAAAAGGGACAACATTTGGGGCTAGTCTGTGGGGAAAATTGGCTGCGGGGATTATTAGATTATTAGGTTACTCTCCCATCCCTTGGTCTCTGCTAGTAGAAAAGGAGCAGCCCTGAGAAAGATTCTTGAATTTGACCAATTGTGGTCCTGATTTGTCCCCATTTTGCTGTGTGACCTCGATTTGCTTAGCTTCTCTGGGCTGTGTATCCCCTGGAGGTTTCCTGAAGAAAACAATGCCTGAAATCACAAAAGAGATGTAGTATAACTCACAAAGCCACCAAGGGAATGAAATGTTGAGCTCTCTCAGGGTCCCTAAAACCTCTCCAATTTCATACATGGGAAGGTGGAAGAAGGGAGGAAGGACAGGGAAAAGTGTGCCTAAGGAAATCAGGATCAATCTTAACTCTTCTTACTTAGACAAAGCCTTTGAAGGGAGCTAGCTGGTTAAGGGTTTAAAATTGAGTGCTTATGCCTGTCTTCCAACAGGCCCCCACAAGTCTGAGGAATGTTCTTCCATCATTTGGAAGAATGTTGTGCCAATGGTGTACTAAGCCCTCGGAAACCCCCCTTCTGGCTTTGGCTGATGAAAGGTATGGCCTGAAAACTGAAAAGAGTGAATTGGTCTAGAGTAAAAACATAATGAAGTCAATTCTCAGTTCTCTTCGTTATTGGGGGGGGGGAAACCAGGGACATAAATAATCTGAAATCAGTAAATCAGTAAGAAAAAAGCTTCTAATTATATCTTAAAGTTGTTTGTCTTTAAATAGGAATGTAGGTGTGTTTGATTCCTAGGGAATTTACAACTCTTAACACTAAGTGATGAAATCCCCTAGTGAGAACACAATTCCAGGTGATCCTGAACGCTGTCTTGCTTCTCCATCCTGACCCTATCAAGTGACTCCTTCCACCATTCTCCATGTTAGAGATGGATATTACCTTTCAGACTGATGGGAAATTGCCTTCTTTCTCCAAGCTTTTGCCTATATAGCTCACAATTTCCCCATAAGGTAAATCGTGAGGTACAAGTGTATCCTAACAAATGCTATGTATTTTGTTTCTAATGTATTCGCCTTTTACTTCTTGCTGGCCTCCAAGTTACATTCAGGAAGAAGAGTCCACAGAGGTAGTTCATTTAACAGACAGACAGACTGGAATAGAGGCTTGTGGAAAAGAGAAAGGATAAGCACACAGAAAGAAATGAGTACCTAGATCGATAGGAGAGGATTTGAAGGAGAAGACTGCTTCTCTATACAGCTCCCCCATAGTCAGTCCTACCCAAGGAATCTCTGTGCCCCAGAAAGAGCAGCTGCAGTTATGGAGATGAACTATTACAATAGTCCTTGGAGGAGGAACCCTCCAGGAATGGAGATACTGGACCCAGCTTCCTTGAGTAAAAAGGAGAAATGAATTTATTGTACTGAGTTCCCAAACTTTGTAAGCAATATATATAGGCCCAGGAGTAACAAGAAAAGAGACATAGATGTACATTTTATTTTTTATTAATACTAGAACCGACCTGAACCATATTCTGGTTTTCCTAGAGGAAAACCAGGTAGGGTACTAGTTAAAGTCAGTGAATTTCCCTGTCCATCCACATCCTAACCAAGTCAAACTTGGTCTGTGTAAACCCAGAGCTAGTTCTGTGCTTTGGTTTACTACTACTATAATTTATAATAATTATTTATTATAATAATTGATAATAAATACTACATTCAAATTAGACTTTGTAATCTTCAAAGTCCCTTTATATTTATGATCTCAATAGTTATTGGTACTCTTTCCTCACATCAACTTACATTTACTTTTAAGTTTGTTAATTGCATTTCTAAACAGAGTTTATGCTCCTTGAATTCAGGGACTACCTGGTTTTTTTATTTTTGTTATTTCTTTTTGTCTTTGTATGTGTCCAGCCAACTACTTCATACATCACAGTAATATGGAATGATAAATGTTTGTAGAATTAAATTGAATTGGATTGAATGTTGATTATATCACCAGATGGCTTAAATAAAATGAGTTTCTGATATTGTTATTGAAAAGTTATGACCTTTGCTGTTAAAAAGACTGGAAAGTAAATGAGTAGAATTTCCATCTTCTTTCCAAGTGATATCATTGATTTATAAAGTTATTAAGGCAATCTGACACTGGATGACCTGCTCTATCCCACCCTAATACTACCAACCCCTTCATCTCTGATTACTTCCACAAGATCTTTTAATTCTTCATCCCCTCCATTTGCTTACTCCTTGTCCCTCTTTCCAGAGTATGTTGTTTATGATCAAAGCTGCTTCTTGGATGGACTGGAAGGTGAAGAAGTGACGTCTCCATCATATACATAGGAAGCAGGACAGTTTTAGACCTTTGAGCTTTACCTGGTGTTAGCAGTGACATAGATAAATTGCAGCTCAGAAGTTCTTGAGCCTCAGAAATAATGGAAGCTTTGTACTTATGGAGGGGTACCAATTCACTCCCATTTGTTAATGTGCCTAGTTGTATTCTGGGTATGTTTCTTATTCTGCTTTCACTTCTCACCCACCCTATCAAATGCTTCCATGAGGCGGGGATTGGTCCCCTCTCTTCTTCTAGTGCCTGGAAAAGACTTTTACATGGCTGGCTAGAAAAGGAATGTAGATGTTGAAAGTAAGAAGTGAAGTGAAGGCTTGGGATAAGGGAAAATGATTTGACTTCAGTGAAAACTTAATCCCAACAAAAATAACTCTTCAATCCTGGGCAAATCATTTAACCTTTGTTAACCTCTGTTTTAGCTATAAAATGGGGATAATAATAGCACTTATTTTCCTGTATTTCTTTAAGGATAAAATGAAAGATCACATTTGTAAATCACTTTGCAAACCTTAAAGAACTGTTTAAATGCCTGGTAATATAGTTGCTGTCTTGGTTGTTGATGGATTTTCACCCTGGAGCTAATTCTGAGCCCAAGTTAAAGCTGCCACTAAGGACTTTTTCATTTTTTGTTGTATCTTTTTCTCCAACTGGATCTGGCCATGACTGTGGAAAAGAATGAAACTCTTTCAGAATGCCTTTTCCACTCCCATTTATCTTAGGGTTGTTTGGACCCTCAGACTGACTCTACTCCATGGCTCAGAAATCTAGAGAGGCTCCCTGTTGCCTCTTGAATACACACTCTCTATGGGTTCTAAGAAATCCTTAAGTCTCTTCTCCTTCCTCTTTCTCACTTCCTTCTCACCAGTGAGTGGCTGGCCCAGAGTTTCCATGGTAGAAATGTGTTCCAAGGTCAGCCATTTAGTTTCTGTCCTGAGCTCCTCCCTTTCACATCATCTTCTCTCCAGACTATTGTGCACAAAGCTGTTAGAGAGATGCCTTACTCTCCCAATGCCATCATCTCTCTTAAGCCATGCCTCATTCTCATTGGTAGCTGAAACCTTCAGATTAGGGTGCCTTGCCTTTTGCCAGGGTTTTCCCTTAGCCCTGGCTTTTCTCTCTTGCCCTACCATATTTCTTAGGAATTTGAGATTCTTCATCTGGAAAATTGTGTGTTTGTGTGTGTGTGTATGTGTGTAATACATATATATGTGTATGTATGTATGTACATCTATTGCCCCCAATTACATATAAAAACAATTTTTAACTTAAATTTTTTAAAATTTTGAGTTCCACATTTTCTCCCTCCTTCCTTTGCCTCCCTCCTCCCTGAGACAGTAAGCAATTTGATAGAGGTTATTTGTGTGCAATCATGCAAAACATATTCTCATATTAGTCACATTGTGAAAGAAGACAGTCCCAAGGTGGGAAAAAAACACCAAAAAAGTGAAAAATAGTGCAATCAGAAAGTCTTATTTAACTAATCTCCCTCCCAGTTGTACATCCTGAAACTCCTCTTTTTCTCTACATGAATACCTAGAAGTTTGACCAATCAATCAACAAGCATTTATTAACTGCTTGCTATGTTCCAGAAACTGAGATAGGCACTGGGCATACAAATACAAAAAAATAACATAAAATCTACTTACAAGGAGCTTACATTCTAATGGGGGAGACAATGATAAGTATGTCTATGTAAACATCTATATGTAAATATTTGCATATATGCTTATAATTGTAACAAATAAATACAGAGTAGTTAAATACAAGGTAGTTTAGAAAGGAAGGCACTAACATTTGAGGGAATCAGGATTCTCTGAGACAGAGCTGTGGAAGGAATCCATTGCAATTCTTATAGAACTATCAGTGCAGAAGCACAGAGGTCAGTGGCTGGATTGTAGATTGAGGAAAGGGGAATGGTGTTTAATTATTTTAGGAAGATAGATTGGAACAGATTGCAAAAGGCTTAAAATATAATTTTTTTCCCTTAGAGGCAACAGGGATGGTTTCTATCTCTGTCTCTTTTTGAGGTATTCATCCTTCCTTCATCAAATTAGGAGTTCACCAGCATCCATATCTCCTCCTCTTGTTGAATTTCACTTCATTTTACCCCTTAACCCCATTCTCTAGGACTGTGTTCAGAGAATAGAATGGGTGTGGAGATTGGTTTGAATTTTTTCGAGGTGGATGAGCGATAGAATAGAAAATTCAGAATTTGCTCATTCATCTTTATTACAAAGCCAGATGAGTGCTCACAGATGCTTCCTAGTGTGATTCTTTCTTCTACCAACCCAAGCCACTAAAACATTCAGCCTTAGATTCACTGAACATGTCAGAAGTTATTAGTACCCGTAAGAATGGGGCAAATCTCTCTATCCCAGAAAGAACATTACCTCGATTGAATGCAAAGGAGATAGCAGCGCCAAGACTCCAACCCAGATTGTCCCACCAATAGAATAGGCAAGTTTCCAGAATGTCAGAACCCTGGATAAAGATTGGACTTTGCAGGGAGAGAGCTTAAAAGGACTAGTCAGCTTCCTAAAGACTGAGACACTTTCTCCCTCTGTGTCTAAAGTAGTGATCTGAATACAGGACGTACTTCATAAATGTTTGCTCAAAAGATAACATAAAATTAGAAAGGACTTTAGATATCAACCAGTCCTTTATTTTCCTGAAGCATAATATGTCCAAAATTACACATAGTAAATAGTGGAGTTCAAATGAATTTATAATATCCTATGTAAAACAAACAAACAAACAAAAATGGAGAATGGAACTTTATCACTGATTACTAGTACTCTCTCCCTATCTTTGCCTTAGGAAAGACTAAGATTTCAACAGCACTCCTGGAAAATTGTTTTTTCCAGGTAGTATCATTCTGAAACAATGAGATTTAAATTCTCAATGAATTTTTCACAATTGGTCCAATCTTTATGTCTATAAACTTTTCATAACTATTACCTCTTCTCCTCATCTCACCTATTTGTGCCCATTTAGGCAGCTCTCATGGAGTTAGAAGACCCCCTGAAGATTATTCACTAATTTTAGTGCTGAAATAATGGAAGGAATTTTAAAGAATATCGAGTTCCTCCCCTTATTTTACAGATGAAGAAACAGAGACTCAATGAAGTTAAATAACTTGCCTTAAGTCACACAATTAGCAAATAGGAGAGTCAATGCCTGAACCCAAGTCTTCTGGTTCAAAAATCATTTGCTGTCAGACTGTGGAGTGCTTCATACCTATTACTGAGGTTTTTGAAGTAGCCTATGCCTTGAGCCCCAGATGGACCAGTGTATCATTGGACGCCATTTCACCCAAACAAGAGATGATTCCATTTCGTTCATATCTATCACCCAGTTTCTCTTTCTTGGCCCACTGCCTGATGTTCTTCAGCCAGACAGGAATCCATAAGCTTTGGTGGACTCCACCCAGTTAAAGAATTCTTGTGCTTTAGAGCTCAGCCCTTCCAGACCAACAGTATTCCAAAATGAACAAAAGTTTCTATTCAAGATCCTTCTGCCCCTGATCCCAGTGCAAGGGACTGAGATGCCCAGCAGGTTTGTAAACTGGCCCTGTGGGATGGGCTGTTTCACCCAACTGTTTTCTGATTTTTCAGAAGCTTCACAGAGGTCTGATAACAAAGTCTAGGACCAGCTAGACACTCAGAAGTTCTTGATCATGAGTGGGTGGGTGGGTAAAGCCCGACTTGGCCTTTTGCAAAGTCTCCTATAATTCATACAACTTGGTGAGGGAATTTCTGAAGGCTAACTCTCCAGTAGCCTGTAAGTTGGCACACTGCCCTTTGAAGAGAACAATAACGCATTATGGTCTTGGAGACCTCAGACTTATATAGACTCATTGTTCTGAGTCTGGGAAATCATCTAACACATCTCCTGGGAACTCTGGTTATCCTCAAACCCCCTTCTTACTCCACCTCCCCTTCAGTCAAGAATGTGCCCTGAGTTCCTTAAGCAATTCAATTTAGTTCAATAAATATGCTAAGCACCCACTGTTTCTGCTACCATACACTGCACTGGGGAGCACAAAAGCAGACAAGCTATTGAATCTGCTTTCAAAGAACTTATTCTTAGCTTAAGAGTCCTGCCCAACAATAATTAATTAAAATTAATATTAATTCTTTTAACTAAAGCTAATTAAATTTAAACACACATCTCTATAGTGTCTTAAGGTTTGCAAAACACTTTATTGGTATTATCTCATTTGATCCTCACAACAACCCTCTGTTACAGTCATTATCACCATTTTGGAGATGAGAGAGCTGAGACTGAGAAAGGTTCAATTATTTGTTCAGGGTCATACTGTTGAAAAGTGTCAGAGGAAGGCTTTAAATCCAGATCTAAACTCCTGCCTCCGTGAATAGAAATAATTAGATGAACTATGATATAATAAAAGGAAGGACTAGTATCTTTAGTGAGAGTGCTTGTGAGTGCTAGTGAGCCTGAAAAGGGCTGCTCATTCACCTTTGGTGTCCACCTTCACCTAACTCTTAGCTGCGGCTCCGAGAAGCTGCAGCATGTGCAGCAGCCACACCCCAGCAAACCATCTCGGTGGATGAGCTAAACCAGGTTGAGGGTAACTGACAGGCTTCAAACCTGTTGGTGAGTTAGGGGTGTGTCTACCCCAAACATGAAAACTTCCCCTGGCAGAATGAGCGGACAAGAACACTTTGTTCCAATGGACATGAAGATGGCTTAAGCAGGTTTGGGAGATTGCTTAGAGTTTGGTCCAATACTATATCCCAGGCCACCATCAGTCATACTGATATTTTGCCACTGAATTCCAATGACTGGAAGAGAGAGTGACCTTGTGCAACTCTGCCTCATTTTAATCCAATTCACATTGTGGTCAAGACATCACCCCATGATGTCCATGGTCTCCTCTCTGAAATGAAAAATAAGCAACAACAGACTATAATAGATGGTGAAGGAGAGGTCCAGGAAAAGGGGAAAGTGAAGGAAATTTTCACTTTCCTGCCAAGTGATGCTATTGATTTTTAGTGACCCTGCAATCTTATTGCCAAGTAACATTTTTCTCAGGAGCATTAGAGCAAGGGAGTATTAATTCTGCTTTTTTTATGAGCAATGCACACTTTGAGGGGGAAGTTTCTTTTTTTTCAGGAATCAAACAGAATTTTAATTTCAAAGTGAGGGAAACAGCCATGCCCTTGTTGTCCCTATTTGGGGGAATCCACTTTATTTTATTATTTTTATTTTGTTTCTTTTTAAAAATAATAATAGCTTTTTATTTTTCAAAATACATGCAAAGATAGTTTTCAACACCGCACTAGGTGTTGAATAGCTTTTTTTCTAGGGAGATTGTACCCTGTGATCAGACCAGACTGGCTTGAAGAAAGGAATCCCGTATGTGACTCATCTGTCTAACAGATTGGGTAGGGACCAGGTTTTTTCCTCCTTCTGGATTCCCTCTTTTATCCTCATTTCACTCTGTCACCAGTGAAGGCATATTCCATAGATAGAAACTTTAGAAAACTGAAGTCATCTAGTACATTTTCTCACTTTATAGATAAGAAAACTTCATCTCAGAAAAATCTTATTTACACAAGATCATACCAGCAGTAAATACTAGAGGTGGGGTGTGAAACCTGATCCTGGATCTAAAGCCATCATCTCACACCACTGATTGACTTTTAAAGTTGATAAAGCAAAGAACCATAGACAACATGAAATTTGAACTTCATAAGGACCTATGCAGAAAGTCTGGAGCTTAAGCTTCTACTTTGACAGCATTTGTAGCAAAATGGGGAATGTTGTCACTGATCTTATACAAGATGCCCAAGAAGTTAATTTCATCCTTCAGGGAGGGCCACCTGGGCTTATTCATGTAGGTAGCAGCTCCCCATGAAAAAAGAGTGTGCCAGAGAAGACTCTCTGGGTCACAGGGAATTTGAAACTCCTTTTTCTGCCCCCTACTCCCTTCCCTCTAAAACTTCTTTCTTAAAAAGTAGCCAAAGTCACCTTGCTAATAAATGGCAAATGACTTCAAATCCCATGTTTTTTCCCAGTATACCATACTTCTTTCTATCTGCCCCCCTTCCCATCATTAATCCTGAGGATGCATCCTCTTCCTGAATGCCAGTTTCAAACAAAAAAGGCATAAATATCTTGAAATCTAACTCTATTCCATCTTGCTGCAACATCAGCGTATCTATCATAGAAGGATTAAAAAAACTGACTAGCAATATCTTTATCCTAACTCTTAGTAAACCTAAAAGCTTTTACTGAAACTCTCACATTTCCTTCATAAACCCCTTAACCAATTTTAATCCTTACCCCACCCTAATTTCAGCTATACCTTGCAATCATTCCGCTAATGACTCAGTGTGAATGAGAGGAGAGAAAAATCTCTTGCAATCTTCTTCTAAAAAGTGAAATGATATACTTGCTCATTCCAATTGTGGCTAAATGCTGGAAAATCTTGCTTGTTGACTTTTTCGTTTGCTAGTCTTGGGCTGCATTAATAGAAGTTTTGCATTCTGGATAAGGATGGCTAAAATCCTACTGGGTTCTGCTCTGGTCATACTGTTCATGGAATATCGTATTCGGAATACCGAATTTTTCAGAATGACATTGACTAAGAAGATCATGAAATTAGCATGGTAGGAAGACAAAAGTCATGGCACAATGGTTGAAGCTATTAAGAAGGTTTAGTCTAAAAAAGGAGATCCCTGTCTTTAAATATTTAAAGTCCTGCCATGGGGCAAGAGGGATTTGATTCATCCTGCTTCATTTTAAAGGATATAACTAGAGAGAAACTACAGGAACTCATTTTAATTTTAATATCAAGAACTTCCCAACAAATGAATTTGTCCCAAATTAGAAGAGGCTATCTTAGGAGCAGGAAGTCTTTCTGACCCTGGAAATCTTTGAATGGTACTGGCTAGATTGCTTCCCTTAGAGATGTGGTAGATGGGATAAATGCTTTATATAAGGGACTCAACAAGACAGATTCTGAGGATCCTTATGAATCTGGAATTCTATGATCCTATGACAATAGCACCCATCTTGATTGATTTTGATCCACATGAAACCTAGTATCTAGGAAGATCTGAGAAGGGAAGACTTGGAAAATATGAACCAGGAAGCTTGTGGTTAAGATGGAGACCCAAATGTTTCTCAGAACTCCAGACTAAAAACCCAGAATCAGAGCTCTTCATGAAATTTTAAAGCCAAGAAAAATCATCTCATAAAAGACGATACAAGGTAACTTGTGTAGAGGGCTTTCACTTTATTTATTTATTTTTTTAATAAAGCTTTTTATTTGCAAAACATATGAGTGACCTTTCAACATTGACCTTTGCAAAAAAACTTTTTTTTTTCCCAAGCTTTTCCTTTCCCTCCCCCCCGCCCCCCACCCCTAGATGACAGGTAATCTAATACATGCTAAATAGGGAGGGCTTTCACTTTAGACAGACCAAAAAACACACAGGTTAACTCACAAGTAGCCGAGTCCTGAAGATCCATGGAATCATCTTTAAGCCATTGCTAACCCTGGTAACTGAGACCTGGGATTGGCATGGATAATGGTAGTTAGATGGGTAATGTTAAATAATGGAATCACTGGGATTCCTAAAAAGACCAGACTGAAGTGATCTGATCCAGGTCAGCTGAAACCATAAAATATTTTTAAGTGACTGCCCAAGGACTGAAAATGTCAGTGCTTCCATTTAGGATGGTTTCAAAAGACAGAAAAAGAACTGCAGGCTGATGCAGCAGGAGGATGATAGGACTAATGCAGCATCTAGCTTTTCACCTCAGGTCAGAGTTGTGGAAGATGGCAGGTCCTGGCTTCAGATAGCTTTCTATCCGGAGAGCACATGGCAGTGATTTTTAGAACACAAGGAAAGGAGAATATGCTCCTTATGTAGCCTAACTCCACTCCAATGTGGGAACAGAATATGGACTTAGCTATTACCATCTAACCATGCAAGAAAAAGTAAAGTTTGCTTCTAGCACAAGGTGCTAATTTAAAAATTGACATGGTAGATATAGACAAACAAAAGGGGGAAAAAACACCTCATGGCAAAAGCCCAGAGGAAAAAAATAACTCTGAAATAGCTTCTAGAAATTTCAGAACAAAAGGATGGACTACAAGAACTCCAAGTATGGATGAAAGAAATTAAAAATGTAAATAAGATTAGATTAGAATATTTAGGATGAGAATAAAATCTCAGTTTTTACTTAGTTGATACCTGAGATTGTATGAACCAATGCTGATGGAACTGAGCAGAAGTAGGAGAACGATTTACATGATGATCACAAAAATAAGAGTGGACATCACACTGAATGAAATCTGAACTTCGTTTTTTGGGGTGTTTTTTTTTTTTTTGCTTTTTGCTGAGGCAATTGGGTTTAAGTGACTTGCCCAGGGTCACACAGCTAGGAAGTATCTGAGACCAGATTTGAACTCAGGTCCTCCTGACTTCAGGGCTGGCGCTCTATCCACTGCATCACCTAGCTGCCCCAAAATCTGAATTTTGAAACAGCCAATCACAGATACAAAAGTGATGATAATGTATGTCTTGAACTTCTTAGGTGGGTTAGACTAGGATTTCTTAAATTTCTTTCCCACTTATGACCTCTTTTTACCTGAGAAATTTTTACATGACTCTGGACATATAAATATATAAAATAGGTATACAAATCAAAGATTTATTGATGATAAATCATAAGGAAATTTATCTCAAAACAATTCTTTGGAATTCATATAATTTACCATTTATTTATTTACCATTCTATTTATTTAAGACAAAAACAAATGTAAATGCTAATGAGGTGGATATGCTTTCTTATTTTTACATAAAGAATTAAATCTTGGAGGAACATTTGATACCTTTTACTGTTGCCAAATTTTTTGTATTTAGTTATATGACTCCACAAGGAGTCATGGCTCATAGTTTAAGAAGCTTTGAATTAAATGCAGAGAACCAACTATATATTTTCCAATAAAGGGAAAGCTAGGTGGGCAGGAATAAATTTGAAAAAAGAACATCACTAACACATTTTAAAAGTTTCTAAAAGGCGACACATTCTATTTCTGCTATCACCAGCATATTCCTTGATCCTGGAAGATAATAACATGGTAACCAAAGGATGACAAAATACAGTTTTTTCCTTTCTTCATTGTAGAAGGAAGTATTGATTATACATCTGCCGGTGAAGGATCCCAGCATCTCGAGTGTCACAAGCTTATTCTCTTCCCTTGTCCTTTTGGCTATCTGATTTTCATATCTATAATAGAAAATAGTCATTTGAGCCTAGACCTAGTTCTTAGGTCTAAGAAGTAAGATGAATGACCCCAGAGGTTTTCAGAATAGAAGAAACTGATCTTTCTAGGAAATACTCCAAAGGGAGTGCCTTGCTGCTGAGCACTACCCCACACCCTGCAAACATTCCACACGTGCCCAGAAGCCCTAGGGTCTGCCTAAGGAGCAGCAAAGGTACCTGAAAATTTCACCTAATGCCTTTGGACCCTAGAGGGAATTAATCATATAAAGATGCTCCTGCTTCTTTTTATAACTCAGTTGTTTATTTAAAAATGCATGTATATGCATATGTAAAGCACATATCAAGAGTCACATGTCACATATTTGGATTCTGGTCTTGCTGCTGATACCTGCTGTCTGTGTGATCCTCAGGGCATCATCCCACCCTACTCCACTCACCTCCAACCCCCTCAGATGTTTGTCTAAGACTTGAAGAGGGATGTGCTGACCAGCCTTGGTAGAGAAAGCTCTTCACTAGAAATCCCCCTGAACCAGTGAAATCGCAGGTTTACTTTATGTTGTCCACATGTGCATGCATGCATGTATATGTATTATGTGTGTATTGTGCATGTATGTATATTGTGTGTGTGTTTAAAACCATAGACACATTTACATACCTATAAGGAAAGCATGAGGTCAGGGCATCCAGACCCCACTGAAAAGAGGAAAAAAATGAGACTTCTGGTGCTCCCAGGATGCTCTCCCAGTATTGTCTCCCTTGACCTTTGGTCTCAGAGTCTCTAGTGGCTCTGTCAGACACTGCTTCACCATTCAGCTATTTCAGAAGAATCTGATAACTTTCCATAGGACTACTAGAAGCCCCATCTGTTTTGCAACTTTGGAGTCTTGGCCAGAGGTTTATCATCTCTTGAGCAAATTTCCAGGATTAAGGACAAAGCCCTTTCACAACAAATGGTGTGGGAGATGTTGGCTTGGTGGCTGGCTCTCTGTTCACTGACACTGGAGCTTTGGCATGTGTGGTTGTGTTTGTAATACATATACACATATGCACATATACATATAGCAAACATCGACATACACACAGATATGTATAAGTACTAATTTTACCAAAAGAATAACAAGTGGGGGGCGGAGCCAAGATGGCGAACTGCAGACAGCGTTCTCTGTGAGCTCCGGAGACCTTCCCTCAGACCCAGACAAAGTGACCCTCTGAACTGGTTCTGGAGTGAGGGCGCCACCAAACTGGACTACAACGCACTTCTATCAAATATCTACTTTGAAAGAACTCCGGAGGTTAGTCTCAGGGGAATCAGCAGCTGGCTGCAATCAGACGCCAGCGCACCCGGGGTGGAAGTCCGGCTGTGACAGAGGCGGATTTTAGGCACCCAGGAAGCCCCTGGGAGACGCCTGGGCCACTTTGCTCTGCTTGCAGGCAGGTACTTTGGCAGATCTGCCTTTAGTAAAGGGTGGATTGAGAGCAGCTGAAAGCGTGGGCCTAGTGCAGATCTAACTTCCTAGCCTCAGACCGGAAGTCAACTCGGCAAACTGCCCCAGGACAAATTGAAACTGCTGCAGTATTCCCTGCTGGTGACTGATACCTCAGCTCAAAAACAGAGTAAGAAGCAGAAGAGAGCTCTCACCATAGACAGCTTCTGTGGAGAGAAAGTAGAGAACTCCCCAGATCCTGAGATTCTGAAAACAATCCCAGAGGAAGCCACAAAGGCAGACTTAAGCTGGTCTCCCTTTCAGAAGGCTTACCTGGAAGATTGCATAAAGAATCTCAAAAGAGAGCTAGAAGAAGAAACGGGAAATAAATTGAGATCAGGGCAACAGAAATATCAAAAACTGGAAAACAGGACTGGTGAATTGGAAAAAAAACAATTCACTGAAAAATAAAATTGAATTGGAAAAAAATCACCAATTCACTAGAAAATAAAAATGGTGAATTGGAAATAGACAACAATTCACTGAAAAATAAAACTGGCAAAATGGAAAAAGAATGCATTGAATCAAGAAATTCAACTGGCCAGCTACAAAAGAAGCTAAAAAAGATAACTGAAGGAAATAATACTTTAAAAATTAAAATTGAACAAATAGAAATAAATGACTCAAAAGAATAACAAGTGGCCCTACTGGTTTTACTTTCCCTTCTGAACATTTTTTATTCTGTTCATTTTTCTTATTTTCCTAGACTGTGCATGTTGCTGCTTTTGTTTTGCTTTCTTTGTTCTGAATCACTTCATATTTCTCCCCCGGTCTTTTTGTATTTGACATTTCTTTTGATGTAATATGATCAGATGAGCTGGAAGAGGCCTTAGAGAACATCCATTATGTTAGTCTCCCACAATTGACTTAACCTTTCTTGATATCTCTCTTTCAAGAAGAATCCAAGGCATACATGACAAATAATGTCTATTTCAAAATACAAAGGAGCCCTTTGTTTCCTGTTTTATCCATTCCACATTCAGCTTCAAGGTCTCCTTTCTCCCATCTCGCTACCTTTTCAATTCTACTCCAAATAAGTCACTTTGCTTCCCATTCTTCCTCCCCTACCTCCAATATTTTGTAAAGACTATTTCCTGGGACAGTAAGCAAAATGGGCCATTGTCTCATTGGAAACAATCTATTATCCCAATTTACAATTTTATGTCCTATTCCAATTTACAATTTTATGTCCTTAACACAATTTCTGGAACCTCATTGACACAAAGTAACAGGACAGAGAACATGGGGCAGAAGAGAAAGAGCAAGATAAGAGATGAGGAGATGAATAGGGAATTATGTTGATTCCATCTTCTTACCTCCTTTTTGCATTTTCTCCCATAACTCAGCCTGAGTAGAGTGAGGAGCTTTCTTTTTTTTTTTCCTGAGACAATTGGGGTTAAGTGACTTGCCCAAGGTCAAACAGCTAGGACTTGTTAAGTGTCTGAGACCAGATTTGAACTCAGGTCCTCCTGACTTCAGGGCTGGTGCTCTATCCACTGCACCATCTAGCTGACCCTTTAGTGAGGAGCTTTCTTTCCAGTCCATTCCCCCAATCCTAGTGATGACCTTCCTTTCTGGCTCTACTCTACACTTGCCTCCCTTGGGATGTCTTTCTGTATTAGGCCCTGACTGTTTTCCCAATGTGTACAGCATCACAAAATCATAGTTAAAAAGAACCTCAGAGGCTATACCACCCAACCTATCCCCAAGCAGGAATTCCCCTTTACAACCTCTCTGACAAGTGGTCATCCATCCTATGCTTAAAGACCTCTAAAGGAGAAGATCCCACCAATTCTGGTGGTGCTCAATTCAATCTGTAGACAGCTCTAGTTGCTGAGAAGTTTACATCAAGACAAAACCTACATCTTTGCAACTTCCTCCCATTGTTTTTACTTCTAGCTTCCAGGCCAAGTCAAAACAAATCTAATCCCTCTTCCATATGACAGGCCTTCATAGACCTGACAGCTATTGTTCTTCTCCCCAAACTGGGTTAACACCTCCAGGTCTTTCTTCTGATCCTCTTATCAGATGTTCTCTAGTTTAGCAATGTCATTCCTAAATGTGATGTGGTCTGACCAGAATAGAATACAATTAATGAGGTTCCCTTTCTTTTATTTTTGACACTTTGCCTCTCTTAATTCAGCCTTGCACTAGCTTTCTTGAGTCATTACTTCCTATTCTGACCTCATGCTAAATTTGAATTTGCTATCCACTATCAACAGTATGGCATTTAAAAAGATTCAAGAAACATGATTTCTGGGTAATTTAATCATTTTATTAATAAGGTCAACATGTTTATTAATAAAAAGAACAGTCATTTGGTAATTTCTTAGAGTATGGTGTTAGGATCATAGCTCATGTCCTTCAAAGAGTAGGTGTTCCTGAGAGTGTCAATCAGTTCTGATTGGTTCATACTTAATGAGAAAATGATCATTACAATGAGTGGGTGGACTATATTAAAGTAAGAGTCTAGAGGCAGTGATTTGTTTTACTGAAATCTTGGTCAAAGACACTTATCTATTACCTGTCTGACAAAAGGGAGGATCCACATTTTTCCACACCTGTCTGAGCAAACACAATAGGCAGGAATGCACCTATTAGGCCAAACTTAGAGTTTCTCTTACTGTCTTTGATTAAATCTTGGCTTGGGTACATCTTTGAGCGAGATTTCCCACACTGGTTGATTTATTAATGAGGAAGAAAAAAAAAGGGGGAAAAACCTTAGCCCTAATGTGATAATTAGTTATTATGCCAGAGAGAAACAATCATTTCTCATAGTAGGGAGAGTAGACACACAGAAAGAACATAATTGGAGAGACATATATAATAGGAACATATGAGATCAAGATTTCCAGGTCCCACTAAAAAGAGGAAAATCAGATTTCTGGTGCTCCTGGGTTGCTCTTCTTGCATTCTTCTCTTTCACCTTGGTTTTACAGTCTCTAGTGGCCCACTATTTGTCCTGCTTTGTTCCTTTAGTCACCTTTTTAGAAGAACCAGACACCCTTCCATTTTGCAACCTTGGAGCCTTAATCCAGAGATTTAACATACCTTGAGCAAATTCTTAGGACTATGTACAAAGCCCTTTTGCAACAGTCTTTGGATTTTATTTTATTTTATTTTTCAATACTCTTGCCTTTTATAGGGCTAGGTTTTTTTATAAAGCTTTTCATTTTCAAAACATATGCATGGATAATTTGACAACATTGATCCTTGCATAGCCTTGTGTTTCAGATTTTCTCCTCCTTCCCCCCCACCCCCTCCCTACATGGCAAGCAATCCAATAGTTGTTAAACATGTTAAAGTATATGTTAAATCCAATATACATATATATAAACATATTAATGCAATTCTCTTGCTGCACAAAAAAAAATCAGATCAAAAAGGAAAGTAAATGAGTAAGAAAACAAAACGCAAACAAACAACGACAAAAAGAGTGAGAATGTTATGTTATGATCCATACTCAGTTCCCACAGTCCTCTCTCTGGGTGTAGATGGCTCTCTTCATCACAAGATCATTGGAACTGGGATCAATCATCTCATTGTTGGAAAAAGTCACATTCATCAGAATTGATTGTTGTATAATATTGGTGTTGCCGTGTACAATGATCTCCTGGTTCTGCTCATTTCACTCAGCATCAGTTCATGCAAGTCTCTTCTGGCCTTCATCCTTTTGTTCATTTCTTATAGAACAATAATATCCTATAACATTCAAATACCATAACTTATTCAGCCATTCTCCAACTGATGGGCGTCCACTCAGTTTCCAGTTTCTTGGAGGGTTAGGTTTTTGATGAAGAACCACTTCCTGCATTTATATCTCAACTGGCCAGACCTTAAACTATTCTGATATTCTGAGTTCTCCCAGTTTTTACATGGGAATTTCTCCCACTTGTCCAAGTAAATAAGTGGACAGGAGAAGAATAAAGAAGCAGCTTCCATTCAAGAGGTAAAATCATTTCCTTTGCTTAAACATTTGATGAATTCCTAGCCTTTCCATGAACAAATGCTGCTCCTCAAGATCTGAAAGGAACTCTGTTCTGTACCTTTACCAATGGGCCAACTCAAGGGAATGATTCTTCCCACAAGAGGTCACTCCACAATAGAATCCCCCAATTCTTCTGGAAGCTCTCCCCCATAAGTAATAAAGTCATCTTCTAGGAGTTGTGAAGGGGAGTATCTATGCAATATAATATAATAAACATAATGTAATATAATTTAACTATGACATAACATGCTATAATATGATACATAATACAGTATGATAGAATATAATAAATGCCGTATTTATTATATTCTATCATATTATATTATAAATTTATATATTCCTCTATTTTTATTTCTATTTTATTTCACACACATATATATATATTCCTTTTTCATTCCATTTTTTATTAAAATGCTTATTTTATTTCTTAAGTTCAGAATTTTTAAAAGTTCCAAACACTCACAACCCTATATCACCATCAGTTTGATCAGGGAACTCCTTTGATCAACCTCCTAAAGATGATTCAGAGTTTTCTGTAGTTGCTATAATCCCTACATTATTACCTCAGAGTATGCATTTCTGTCCTGTCTCCATGAGACCAAGAGCTCTCTGAAGGAGAGTCTATGGTTCCTCCTCACAAGCCTGCTCTCCTTCTGCTCCCCCAGACCCTTAATCCAGTGTCCAATATCGAAGAGCCAGGATAAGGACAGGCAAATGCATTGCTTGTCAGCTTTGGGAGCCCTGAACGTGAACCTGCTTGGACACCTGACTGAAAGGCAAGGAAGTAATGAGTTCTCATAATTATATGATCTGGGTTTCTGGAAACCACAAGTGGATATTTAGGAAGTCAAATTACAGTTGTTAGAGCAGGAGGGAGGATGAATTTAAGATATAACAGATCTTTGACCCAGGCAGACAAGGCAGGCAAGGCAATGAAAAGGAAGAGGAGACATGAGCTTTCTCAGTCCATGGCAGTCTGGATTCCTGGGAGCAGATACTCCCTTCTGCTGGTCCTTAACATATCCCTGCCCCCACCCTCTGGTACTTTGCTCCTGAACTAGGGCCAAGTTTTAAAAATTCTTTTTATTGTTCCATAAGTGCTACCCTAAAAGAATCCCAGTCTCAAAACATGGCTTCCTTTCCCTTTTGTCCTCCCCCTGCCCCACACTTTTACCAGAATTTGTATTCCTTGACAGATTGTCATTTTATATAGATTCAAAGAAATTAAGAGTTATAAACAACTATAATGCTGATAAATGTAACAATGAAAAATACATAGAATATACTTTTAAATTTTAGCATTATTAACATTTATTCCATCACTTTCTCAAGTCTAGACAATGAAAAAAAACCATTCAAGTCCTAATAAATAGTATTTGAGGATTTCTGAGATGTAAATGTTCACACTGAAAATTTAACAATTTTTTCAGGTTTTAGATATTTATTTAATTTTTTTAAAAGGTCTCTAAAAAGTCCTTCATTTTCCATTTCTACCCTGCCGAGAGGGTGAAAAATAGCTCAAGTGAAGGAGATACCTATTCTGTTCAGGGAAAAACTTCATTCTCCCCCAACTCCTTTCCAGTCCACTAGAAGCTGAGCAAGTCAGAGGAGGGGGAGCTCTTTTCCCTTCCCACCTTGCCTTCTTGAGAGACTTGATGGCCTTTTTCAGAACTGTGCCATCCCTTTCAAAGGCCTTGGCCACTGGGGACAGTGTGAGTTGAGGAGTCTGCGTCCTTCACAGTGGCTTCTGGCAAGGGCCTTTCCTTAATGCTGCTCAGCAGGACATTCAAGAATGGATTCAATAGGCAACACTACATATATACCATGAAAGGTATAGCAGCCTCCAAAATCTGTAAGGAAATAAGTGGGGAGGGATGGGTAGAGGGAAGGATTATTCTTGTGAGAGAAGAAGGCAAGGGAGGGATCCTGGGTGGGGGTAAGTTAAGTAATAGTAAGTCAAGTTATGGAGCAGAATTTAGTGAAAGAGTCAGCAGAGATAGGAAAGATGTGTGTATGTGGAGTATGTGTGTGTGTATATATCTACATATGTATACAAAAATATATCTTTTCTTAATTGTAGCTTGCTTGGAGATGGTGGGGGAATGAAAGGGAGATGTTATGTAGGTGTGCTTGTGTAGGTGTGTGTATATATCTACATATGTATATATAAATATAATCTTTCTTAATTATAGCTTGCTTGGGAGTAGGGGGATGAAAGGGGAAAAAAGAATAAAATAAATAAGGCAAGCAGCCGAGAACAAAAGAACAATTTAAAAGGAAGTAAAGAAAAGACAGACACTCATGAATATAATTTTTTCTACATATATGCATATATTTTAATTGGTATTTGTTGTTATATATTTTGAGTCTTCCCTGATGTTCTTCTACTGGGCACATAATTATAGTTTCTTTTGCTTTGCTTCACTTTGTTTTGTATTGCTTTTCTGTTTTTCTTTTTGCTTATTCTGTTTCTTCAAATAAAATAAATTTAGAAAAAAAAAAAAGAAAATTTAACAATTGACTCCAAGCTGGCTTCAGTATAGCCCAGATTGTAAGGAACCTCCAATCCAACCCTTACGGGAAAGGAATGTTCACTATGACATACCGTATAGGGGGTCACTCATACATGTTTAGAATCTCTCCGAGAAAGGATTAACCTTCTTTCCCATCCTGCCCATCTTCTCCCTTCCCTTTGCCCTCTCCCCTCATTCTGCCTCTATTGAGGCAATCCATTACATTTTTCATTCACTTCCACTCAACAGCCACTTGTTGAAGAATTCTCCCTTCTAAGGCTCCATGTTAAGTGCTGGGCAAGATACACAAAAAAGATACACTAGTTTACCACCATCTAGGAGGGGAGTGGTAAGTAGTATGACAATTTAAGATGACAGGTTTTTATAAGATCCACCAAGTGCAAAAAGGAAGCAGAGAAAGGAGAGAGAACATATCTCCTTGGGAGAACTTAAGGGCTTCATGAGGAGGATGGCACCTGAGCTGGTCTTTGAAGAATGAGTTTCAGCAGGCAGATGCCAGAGATAGGGAGGTAGGGATTGACTCCAGCATAGGCATGGAGGTGGAAAATGTCAGGACAAGCTCATGAAGAATCAGGATCACCTGGCTTCATGAAAGAGGATCTGATTTGATGTGAAGAAAAGCCAACTTTGATTTTAGCTTTTTTATTCTGTAACTTTAGAGACCTCATTGATACTCATATGTAAAATGGGACCCTACGTTAGTCACCTGCCAAGATTGCTGTAAGCATGAGTTCAGATATTGACTTTAAATTGCTATAGAACTATAAAGAACCACATAGACTGTGTCATTCATAATACTGTTATAAAAGAGATGATTGGGGAAAATTAGGACTCTCCAATTTGATAACCTGTAACAAAATGCTCCAACTATCAAACAATTATATTCAACTCCATCACAAGTTTATTGGAATTGGCCTGAATCACCTCATTGTTGAAAAGAGCCACATCCATCGGAGTTGACTATCACATAATATTGTTGTTCCATGTACAATGTTCTCTTGGTTCTACTCACTTCACTCAGCATCAGTCCATGCAAGTCTCTCCAGGCCTCTCTGAAATCATCCTGCTGGTCATTTCTTACAGAACAATAATATTCCATAACATTCATATACCACAATTTATTCAGCCACTCTCCAATTGATGGGCATCCATTCAGTTTCCAGTTTCTAGCCACTACAAAAAGGGCTGCCACAAACATTTTTGCACTTGTGTGTTCCTTTCCCTTTTTTATGATCTCTTTGGGATATAGGCCCAGTAGAGACATTGCTAAATCAAAACTTTGGGCATAGTTCCAAGTTGCTCTCCAGAATAATACTTCAATTTTAATAGCATCAGGATGCTTAGTTTCAGTACTTTTAGGAAGAATGGAGATGGATGATTCTTATAACATCTGCTCCCACTAATCTCTTCTCTGGTGACTTCATGCTGGTCTTCTCTAAACTCATAATTTCTTTCCTTCCTTGCTACTAATATTCCTTTTCTTCTTTCTTCCCCCTCACTCCACTACTGACCCAAAATAATATTCCCACATGATACAGAAACTAAGAATCATTGAGAACCTAAACTACAGAGTAGATGGGGAAGGGACTTGTTCATTTCTGCTCCTGAATCCTCACCTATGCTATTTATTTCCTCCTCACCTCAGAGCTGCCCTTTCCTCAATTCCCAGGCCCCTGCTTGCTTTGTCTCACTTCCCTTTCCTTTAACATTTGGCTCCAAACTCACCTCCTGAAGGAATACTTCCATGACTTATAGCTCCCAAGATACTACCATTTACATCATATTCTTCTGAATTTGTCCTTATGCTTTGTGACCATCTCTGTACTCTAAAGTAGTGATCCTACTGCCTTTACTATAATGCTTTAAAGTTTCCTTGGCTTGCCAAAAGCTTTCATGCCATGACATGTCCCACCAAGGAGAGAATTCTTTCATATGGACCTGCTGATAGACTCTATGTGTCTTATTCAAAAGTCAGCCTTGCTAAGGTCAGAAACCACCAGGTTGGCTACATGGTGAATAATAATAATAATAATAATAATATCTAGCATTTATATGGTTTTTTAATGTTTTTAAAGTGCTTTACAAATATTCTCATTTTATCCTTGCAACAACCTAGGGAGGTAGTTATAATCATCTCCATTTTATAGATGAGGAAACTGAGGTAAACAGTGATGGAGTGATTTGCTTGGAGTTATTCAGTATCTGAGACTTCTGGGTTCATGTTCTAGCAATATACTGCACCTAACTACAAGTTGTCTACTTGCAGACTTGTCTACTAAGTGTAGAAGGGGTTGATAAGTGCATTGGTACACTAATGAAATCACAGATCTTTCAAGGATTACACGCTTTGGTCTGTTCGTATCTGTAAATCCAGCTGTTTGTTCTCTGCAGTTTGGTGATAAGATCTAAGATTAAGGATCAGAAGCTCTTGTACTTGCACCCCCTCTCAAGAGTCCACTACACATACAGTCTCCCAAGAACTTGTTCTCTCATTCTCCCCTTCCAGTACTGATATCTAACAGAAGTTGAGAAAGCTTTATTTGACAACCAGCTCTTTAATGTCCTAGTTCTACCACTTTGTTTTGTTCTGTGTCCTGTTTGTGTAACTGGTTTCCCACATCAAACTGGGAACCTTCTTGTGGACAGAGTCTAGATCTTCCCCTTTTGGATGTTCCCTTCTTCCTCTTCCTCACACACTCCTCATTGCTTCCTCCCACCCCCTTCACCAATCACTGTATACCAAACAGGGTAATTCTCCAAAGACATCCTCTCACCTAGTCCAAGACAGGTATACTTATTGAGAGTCTTGAACTCTGTCCCCACCCTTTCAGTCTGGAAGTCCATCAGCAAGATCTGACTATTGTGAGGAAGGGGATCCCATTTGGGTGAGGGAAGGACCAAAGCTGACACTCTCAGACAAAGGGTTCCAACACCATTCCAAGCCTCCTGGCAGAGAAAGATGCGCCTTGTCCCAACCCAAACTGTATATGGACACTGCCTTTGCTGCCTTCCCAGGGTAGCCAGAATCCATAGAATCCTGGGGACCTGCCACTCTCTTTTCACCAGCCCCAGAACAGCTGCTGAGAGCAGGTGAAATTAATTCTACAGCAAGCATTCCAAATAACCATGGTCTGGCCCATCCTGTCCGGTAGAGGAGAGGGGAGCGGTGATCTGAAAGGAGGCCCAAGAGACTGAAGCAGGGCTCTCAGGCATCCCCTTTTATCCCTTCAGAGAAGCTTGGCCAGGAGCATTTAAAGCAATCCAGGGACATGCACTTTGTAGGAACTTGTCTCCCCTTGCCCACCCTCCTACATAAACAACCCCTAACAGAGGAAAGGCAAGAAGGGGCTTGCCAGTAGTCATGGGTGCCAGGAAAATCACCTGGCCATTTTCCCAATCCAGTAAACATTAATCACCTACTATGTGCAAGGTACTCTTAAGAGGGACTGGGAGCACCCAAAATACTGAGCAAATATCCTGGCTTTAAGAAGCCCTTGTTCTCTTGGTATGTGTTCAGGTGTGGAGGAGGTTTGTTGGACAAGATTTTTAAGACAAAGTAGAAGGTGATGGCAGCAGAACAGAGATCCAAATGATGGGCACTGGAAATACTGGAGGGAAAGAACATTTGCATTTGGCTGAGATGGAGATCAGAGATCCGTGGAGGAGGAGGGCATCTGAACTAGGATTTGAATTAGAACACATTGGAAAGAGAAGGAAGTACATCCCAACAACTGGGACTGTCTCAAATAGGATTAGGGCCAGCTCAAGCTGATGGTGATTGTTAAAAGTTACTTCTATGTCATTTTAAGGTTTATACAGTATAATAATCATGTTGATCATAATAATGATAACTTTTATACAGCATTTATTATATGCCAAGCACTTTATGAGTATCATTTGATACAACTACCCTGAGATAGGTAGGAGGAAGTAAACTGTTTTTCAATGAGGAAACTGAGGTTAAGGGACTTATATAAAGTCACACAATTAAGTTGTCTGAGGCCTAATTTAAAGTTATCTTCCTCATCTAGGTCCTCCATGGTGCTCTGTACTTATCACACCCACTATTCTGATGAGAAGACTGAGGTTTAGAGAAAAAAGTCCCCAGAAATTAAAAGGCAAAATCCAGACACTAATCCAGGTCATAAGTCTCCAAATCCATGGATTATTCGACCATTCCTCAATATTCCTTTCTATTTCTAACAGGTCTTCTCACTGGAAAGTCTTTCCTTAGTTTTACAATTTCTTTTTCCAGCTATTTATTACTGATGTGTCAATTTCTGTCCCAGTGGAGCTGTATTGCAGTCATTTTAGTCAATTCAATTAATGGATATTAAGTCCCTACTGTATACAGAGTACAGTGGTGGGTACTGAAGTTAATACAAAGGTTTAAACAACACAGGATCCCTACTATCATGGAGAATAAGTCTTTCAAAATGAAAAGCCACTTAGATCAGTTCCCTTCTCCGGGCACCACCTTTCTCAACCCTCTCAGTTTCCTTCCTCAGGGCTCCTTTTTCTAACTCTTGTATCCCTGACTTTGCCTGGACTCCCTCCAAGTTTCCAGACCCTCCCTCTCTGGATCTCCAGAGATTCCCACCTCCAGGACTTGGTCCTTAGCCAAACTTTAGCCTGTCTGTTCCTGCCCAGAGACCCTCATCAAAGCTAGGACTCGCAAAAGCATCAGTGGAAAGATCCATCAGTGTTTCAGCCTGCACGTTCACTCCTTGAGGATAAATCCATCTTGTGAGTCATCTGCTGGCATTTGTTTTCACAAGTACTTTTTCAAGAGAACAATTGTGCCTCATACTGAAGGAATCTCAGAGCAACTGAGCCACAAAGAAGTAGCTCTTTCTGTGATGGGAGCAGTGGTGTCTCTGGGTGGAGAAACAAATGGTACATTATAAAACCCAGTGACTTCTACACACCATCATCATCATCACCATCATCCTCCTCCTCAGTCTGGTCTAGACCAGATATCTGGAATGTGTAGCTGGGATCCAATCATTTAAATGCTTTGGACACTACAGGTTCAGTCACCTATAGAAAAAGAAAATTACATTATATGCCTCACGGAACTATTGATATATCAGAGTTATGATTAAGATCTTATAAAGCCTCTTTTTGCTTTGTCCCAGGAACTGTGTAAAGAGAATTGTATACCCTCTGCTTTCTGGGGTTCTACAATCTAATGAGAGAGTCAAACATTATTTGTATTACAAAACATACTTATTTCATCTGATCTTCACAAAACTATGTGATCTTGGCAGGGAAAGTATGATTGTTTTCTCTGATAAGGAAACTGATTTATCTAAGGTATCAAGTTACCTCTGCCAGTCATGACTGGGGCTATAGAGAATCTTCTCTTCCCCATTACAGCTTGAAAACTGATCACTGCAAGGTGCCACAAAGTGGAAGCTGGAGACTTGTTACTTCCCCACTTTCCACTAGGCATAGGATACCCACCACTTACTGGATACTAGCCCCTGTGCATCTTTCTGGAGTATCCCAAAGGTCCATTCTCCTATAACTTTTGGTTCCACTGCCCTTTTATATAGTCCTGCCATGACTTCCCAAGGTGCTTTGGACTTTGGTCACTCCTAAATGGGGCCTCCTAAATTTGTCATGTCCCCCATTTATAAATGAAAGCAGGGATTGTCTCAATCCTCTATCTGTATCCCCTCAACAATTGGTAATACTTTTCCATTCACAAATCTCTAGTGAAATAAGATTTCTTGACTTCAAATCTAGTGTTCTCCCCAACTATACCATTCTAGTTCCCAGGCATGTTCTTGGGATCCTAGCATTAAGAACTGAAAGGGATCCCTGAAGGTATCTAGCCCAATATCCTCATCTTACATGGGGAGAAACTACCACAAGAGGAGTTAAGTGATCTTCCCATGATCACATAGCTGGTAAGTAGATAAGATTAGGATTCCTGTAGCAAGTTGACAGTCAGATGGTCAGAACAAATATGTTAGCAACTCCACCCACCAGGAATGAGATGAAACCTTCCACTATAATGGAGAATGGAAAAATGTGGACAGGACCCAGAAGGACAGAGAGATCCCAAACAGTGTCCAGACTAAGCTTCTTTCAAGGCTCATTTCATGTGCCCATTGTATAAGGGTTTTCCTAATCTATTTGCTATTTCTTTTGCACATGTACATTTTATTTATGTGCCCATTGTTTCTTTCCAGTAGATTGAGAGATCAAGGATAGGGGATGCATTGCTTCTCTCCATCTCTAGCATCTAACACAGTGACCATAATGTAGTAATGACATGATAAAAGCTTATTAAATTGGGGGGGGGAGGGAGTACCAATGTATTATATAATTACTAAAAAAGTTTTAATCAATTGATGAATCAATAAGTATTTATTCATGTTTCAGGTAACACAATAAGTTGCTGATCATACAAAGACAAATAAGAAAGTATCCCAGCTCTCAAGGAACATATTCCTGTGGAAAGTAGGGGGAAGAGAGATGACATGGAAGAGAAAGGCTTCTCCCCAACTGCATTCGAGCCCAGGATTCTTGGTTTCTCTCTCACCTTCCCTTTTTTGAGAATTGCCTACTCATAGCTCTGTGCGCACTCACCGATTTCTTGTACCCAAGCATTCCTCCTCCTTGTACCAGAGCCCCCTCAAACCAACTCAGTAAGCAGGAGACATCTTTCTCACCCCTAGCCAGCACGATTCATTCCCCATGATAAACCATCACAAATTATTTTCTTCAAGGGAGACTTCTGGGGCTGGGCTAAGACGTGACTCCATTGTGTGCAGAGAGAACTCCGAGGTCCTCCTGGCTTCCGAAAGCATGCCATCCATGCTTGAGTTTTTCCCCAACCTGCCTCAACTTGAGCCTGCCCATCCCCACCTCCCCCATCCTTTCACCTTTACTGCTGCTCATGTGGCTGTAAAGTTCAGAGGATAAACAAGACCTCAAACTTTCCTTTTATGCATTTCCAAGGAATCAAATTTCCACGATCAATGGTCCCATGGTCTCTTTCATGGATTTCCCATGATTGCAGAGAGACTATGCCCCCTCCCTTTCTAATTGGCTTCCAGGATCAGTGGCAGTCAATCAATTTAGGAGGAGTTGAGGGGAGCTAGTGCCATGCAGTGGGATGTCTCTGATATCATCCCAGAGCCAAAAGGGGAGGGTTTGTTAATCAAAAGTTTTTATTTGGTGATCAATCCTTTGATTTTTCTTTCCTTTTTAAATTATCCATACTTTTCTTCTTTAATTGGTACCTGTGATGAACAGCTCTGCCCCAGTATAGACAAGCCTTTTTACACTTGGGGGAGGGGACAGTGAAAGAATGGGGAGCTGAGGGAAAGAAAAAGAGAAATATCTCCTTAAAAGATACTTCTTTTTAGCTTTAACAAGGCTAGTTTTGCCATAGTCAAATGAGGTAGTGTTTTGAAAAATGAATTACAAGAAGAAACTTTAGACGAACTGGTCATATCCAGGTTAGAAAAAAGGTTGAAAGGGGAATGAACAACAGTCTTCAAGTAAGGGGAGGGTAAAGATTAGGCAAGAAGAGGAGAGGAGGGAAAAGAGAAAAGAGAAGGAAGAAAGAAAGGGGAAGAGACACAGACAGATAGATAGAGGGAGAGAGAAAGCATGAAAGTATGCGTGTGTATGTGTGTATATGTATGTGTAGAAGATGTGAAGGACAAATAGAGACAAATAGACATAGAAAGGGAGAGAGAAAGTATTGTGTGTATTTATGTGTAGAAGGTGTGATGGGACAGAATAATTTTGTTTCTGCTCTTAAAGGGGAAAAATGAGTTTTTACTATAAAGGGAGGAACTGGGACTAACTAGGAAGCTGAACATCTTAGCAACAAGGGTTCCAAGGTCAGGGCACTAAGGAGTCTTCCCCAAGGAAAGTTACGGGGAGCCAACTTTTGGGGAATCATGGGGGCCGTGTCACCCTCTGTGGCAGCAGGACAAGAGAGAGTGATTTGGGGAATATAGAGGAGATTCTTACCTGGCTTCAGCTGCAATGACCAAAAAACTGTCAAAAGGAAAGGGTCTGGTGAAAGTCACAAAGAATGACTGTAACAGAGACAGGAGAGGGATTTTTGCTTTGTGTCCTCTCTTATTTTGAATGAGTCTTTTGTACACTTGGGCCCATGGCACTATTCTTGTTAGTCTTGGTTGTAGGGTTCTCTTCCAAGGAGCTGCTGCTGCTGCGTTTGGCATCTGAGTCGTTCCCACTGACGGCTTCCGAGAGACTCCCACCAGATTTGGTGTCCGAGGAGCTGTCCTGACTTCTGGCTCCTGGGGGGCTTTTACAGCCTTTGGCTCCAGAGGGCTTCTTGTTCGTTTTGCTTCCCAAGGAGCCCCCGTTACCTCTGTCCCTTGAAGGCCTCTCCCTGCTTTTGGATACTGAGGAACATTCATTTCTTTTAACTCCTGAAACTCTCTCTCTCTGTTTGACTCCTGAAAGGCTCTCACTTTGTCTGCCTCCCAAGGAATACCCATTCTCTCTGGTTCTAGAGACATTCTCTCTGTATTTGGTTCTTCCGGTGCTTCCACCAGCTTTGACAGCTAGAGGATTCCCAGTTTTGGGGATACCCGAGGGGCTCTCACTTAGTTTGGTTCCTGAGACACTCCCATTTTGTTTCATTTCTGGGGGACTCCCACTGTGTTTAGCCCCTGAGGGGCTCCCACCAGCCTTTACTTTCCCACATTTGACTCCTGGAGGACTCTTGCTGGATTTGACTCCTGAGCAGTCCTTACTACTCTTGATCCCCAAGTCACTTCCACTACTTTTGGCTTCCAAGAGGCTCTCACTAACTTTGGTTTTTGAAGGGATCCCATTGCTTTTGACTAGGGGGCTGTCACTTCGTTTAACTTCAGAGAGATTCTCATTGACTTTGATTCCAGAGGGGCTCCTCCTGATTTTGTTTCCCAAACAATTCTCGCTGTATCCGCTTCCTGGGCAGCCGCTCTTATTTTTGAGGCCTGAGTCATTCTTACTAATTTTGGCATTTGGCGAGCTCTTGTTACTTTTGAATCTCCAGGTGTTCCCATTGCATTTCATTGAGTTACCCTTCACGCTTTTAATTCCTGGGGGACTCTGAGGGCATTTGATTTCTGGGGAACCCTTACTGCTTTTAATTCCTAAATTATTCCCCATAATTCTCACGTCGGAGGGACTCTGGTTCTCACTGGCTCTAACATCTAAGTCATGATCACTGATTTTGCCTTCAGAAGAATTTTCACTAACTTCACTTTCTGATTCATTCTCACTAGATTCATTACATTTTGAAGAGCTATCACTGGTTCTGCTTCCGGAGTCATTTCTACTCGTTTCAGTTCTCCCAAAGGTGCTATCAACACTATATTCTGACTGCTCTAGTGAAGATACACTCTCCTCCTCCTGGCTTTTCTCTGTCCCTACTGCCTCAAAGTCACTTGTGTATGTTTCTGATCCAGCCAAATCTTTAACAGAATCTTCACTTTTAGTACTAGCAATGATGTCATGTTTGGTTTCAGGAGAGTTCTCAGGTTCGGCAACTGTCATTGCCTCTAATGCTGCTAGGGCCTCAGCATAGGGATTTGCATCTGGAAAGGAAGCACATGTGGGAAATGAACACTGATCCCAGGGGATTTCCCCCTCTTCCCCTTCCCCCTGCATGTCCCAGGATGTGGGGCAGACGCAATACTTACAGATGTTGATTGGGGCAAAGTTGAGCATCCTAGTGGGAAAAACAGAGGGAGAATTAGTTTTGTCATTCCCAGAAAAGGAGCCCCTGATCCAAGAACAAAATCAGGCAGCAGACACCTAATGGAAAAGGAGTAGTAATTCCAAAGGAAATTGGGTAATGAGTCTAATGAATATTTTTCTAAAATCAAAAACTGTTAGAGTTGGAAGAGACCTTTGGCTTTATCCTTAATCTTTTTCATGCCATTGTCCCCTTTGGATGGCTGGTGAAGTCTTCTCCGAGTAATGTTTTCAAATACGTGAAATAGAATACATAGAATTATGAACCAAATCAATTACATTGAAATATAGCTATCAAAAATATATTTTTAAAAGTTCCTGGACCTTACGTAAAGGACCCTTGATCTAGTCCAATCCCTTCACTTTCCAAATGAGGAAACTAATATGCAGATAAATGTCATTTGACTTTCTGAAAAGTTACACTTTAAATACAAGGATGAGTTTTGGAACTGGGGTCTCTTGCCTTCTACTCCAATGATTCAGTTTGCTTTCAAGATTTGAGTCACAGCATTAGCTATATGGCACTGGGAAAGACTGTCAACTCTTTAGATGTCAGTGTTTTAATCTATAAATAAAGGGGGTGGAATAGATGACCTTTAGGTTCTCTCTTGGCTCTGAGAGTACAGAGATCTAATATTCTATATGGCACTGGGAGAGACTGCCAACCCTTTAGGCCTCAGTGTTTTAATCTGTAAATAAGGGAAGTGGAATAGATAATTTAAGTTCTCTATTGGCTCTGAGAGTTCAGAAATCTAATAATGGCTTGATTTGCCAGTGTAATAAAAAATGGAGTGAAGAAAGAGTATAGGCTCAAGATAGTTTTTCTCCAAGTCAAGGGCAATAAATGAATAAAGGGGCAGTAGTTATATGCATATTACCTTATTTTTATTTATTTTGTTTTGTTTTTAAGGACTGCTCTCTGATTTCCTTTAAGAATTTTCAAGGATCAAATGAGTAAGTAGGACAAAACATTGGGGTCCCACCTGTTCTGCTCACTTTCTCTTTTCTTCTCATAGGTGGTCTTTTGATCTGCACTCAATTGGAATCTCCTCAGGTGCCGAAAAGCATCTTCTTTAGCTTTCTCCAAATCATTTTCCAACTCAGATAATTTGCTCCAAGTGACATTGAGAGATATCCTCTCAAGTCGTTTGGTGGTATTAATGGAGTCCTGGAGCTCCCAACACTAGAGAAAGAGAAATTGGAGGGGATTGAGAGGGAGGGAAATCTTCCAGAAACCAATGTGCTTAGGGACCACTCTTGATCCCACATCCAATTAAGGTATCAGCTGTCTCTTCCCCTCTCCTCCTCCACACATTTATTTTTTAAATTTATTTTTACTCTAGAGAATAAAATAATAAGCATTTCCACAGCATAGTATAGTAAAATTAATAAATAGAAAAGATTGCATATGAAATTGCAAATATTTTATGTACAACTTGCTATTTTAATTGTATAATAAAATTATCATGCAAATTTCTTTTTTTCTTTTTCTTCTTCCCTTTCTTAGAGATGATTATCATTAGATACACACACATATACATATATATGCAAAATTATTCTATATTTACTTTCATTTATCAATTTTTTCTCTGGATACAGGTAACATCTTTTTCATGTCTTTTATTGTAAATTTTGGTACTTATAATAGTCAAAAGGACTTACTCAAAGACATTCTTAAAATAATATTACTGTTACTGTAAACAGTGTTTTCTTGGTTATTCTCATTTCACTCTTCATTATTTCATGCAAGTCTTTCCATGTTTTTCTAAGATCATTCGTATAGCACAGTTATATTCCATCACAACCATATAACCGCAACTTTTTGGCCATTCCCCAATTTTTCTTAAGCTAAAGCCAAAGCTATCATGGCTGTTCATGGCTAATGGCAGCTTTCCCACCATGTTTCTTCTTCCTTACCTTCTCCCAGCCTTACCAATCCCATTCCATACTCCCCTGTTCCAGAAACCTTCCTTGCTTAAATTCCCTCTCTCTACTTCCCTAAATTCTACTTAACTGCTCCTGGTTTTGTCTGTTTCTTTGTCAATGGACTGCTATAATTTTTTTGTTACCTTCTTTTTAGGTTTTTTTTTCATTTTTACTTCCCCTTCTTTCATTGTTCACACCAGCCAAACTGACTTACATGTAGTCACCTGCCCATGATTCCCCAAAACTTTCATTGTCCCACCTCCATGATTTTGTTACATTCTGTTCTCTGATACTGGTATATTCTTCATTTCTTAATCAGTTGATTTTTTTTTCACTTACTAAAGCTCATATCAATAGCCAGATGTCTTAACTATTAATGTTAATGAGTTCAGAGACCATTTCACATTCAAATTTAGCACCATCCTCAGTCCTGATCACAGTATTCTACTCACTATAGATGTGTTGAATTAAATGTGTACAATTCTATCTCACTTAAATTCAATTCATCACCTTTCTCAAGTCATTAGTCCTCTTTGAGAAAGACAAACAATAACAGTGAATTAAATGGATGGAATTATAGCTTGGGAGTGTATGTACATCCTGCCTCCTCCATTATAACCCACTCAGAAATTAGGTAGGGGTTTTAGCAAAAACTTTATTCTCCAGGACAACAGGAATAGACATATAACTTGTGTTATGACATATCAGTATCCCTTACTGGCCCTGGGATCTAGCTTCTAGATTTGTTCCCTCAACCCCATTTATGTCAGAAATGAATGATTTATCCTTCCAAACTCACTTATCTTCAGTCTTTCCCTTTCTATTAACTACTTTCCTCCTACCTACAAACATACCCAGAGCTCCCTCATCATCTAACAATTCTCAGTTGATGTGTAAACCCTTTGATCCATCAGTGTCTCTGATGGTTCTATGGTTCTGTGTCCCAAACAGATCATAAAAAGAGGGAAAAGAACCCACATGTACAAAAATATTTTTAGCAGCTCTTTTTGTAGTGGCAAGGAACTGGAAATTTCATGGATGCCCCTCTGTTGGGGAATGGCTGAATAAGTTATAGTATCTGAATGTAATGGAATATTATTATTCTACAAGAAATGATTAGCAGGCTGATCTCAGAAAAGCCTAGAAAGGTTTAAATGACCTGATGCTGAGTGAAGTGAGCAGAAAAACATTGTACATAGTAACAGCAATATTATGCCATAATCAAATGTGATGGACTTGACTCTCCTCAGCAATGTGGTTATTCAAGACAATTGCAATAGACTTGGGATGGAAAATGGCATCTGCATCCATAGAGAGAACTATGGAGACTAAATGTGTATCAAGGCATAGTATTTTCACCTTTTTCTTGTTTGTTTTTTCTTTCTTATTTTTTTTTTCCTTTTTGATCTGATTTATCTTGTGTGAGACGACAAGTATGGAAGTCAGTTTGAAAGAATTGTACATATTTAGTCTATATCAGATTGATTTTTTGGGGGAGAGGAGAGGTAACAGAGGAAGAAAAATTTGAAACACAAAGTCTTTCAGGGGCGAATATTGAAAGCTGTATTTGCATATATTTGGAAAAATAAAATTAATATTGAAAATTTAAAAATAAAAATAAAAATCTTCAATTGATCCATCCATCTCTCAGCTATCATTCTTGATTTCTTCTCACTTTTGTGAGTGATCCTTGAGAAGACCCTAAGAAGGACATCAATGATTGATGTGCCCATTTCCTCTTCCTAACTCTTGGAATTATGACTTCCAATTTCATCATTCAATTGAAATTGTTCTCTTCCAATTGATGGCCTAATTATTGCTAAATCCAATGGTCTTTTATCAATCTTCATGCTTCTTTACCTGTCTAAAAGCTTTGACCTAGTTGATCATACTCCTGTTGATATTCTTTTCCTGATACTCTTTTTTTTGGTACTGATTATTTATAATACTGCTTTTTTTTCTAACTGATTTATTTCTCAGCCTCTTGCTGAATCTTCATCTATGTCTTAATCAATAATCCCAGGTGTTTTCCTCAAAAGCTCTGTCATTGGTCCTTTTCTTTCCTCTTTCTATTTGATATTTATTTATCTCTAAATCATTTATCTCTATAAATTCTGACTTCCAGTCTTTCATATCTAACTGTCCATTTAACATCTTGAATATGATGTCCCATAAAGAATTCAGACTCAACATATTTAAAATTAAACTCATCATCTTTTCCTTTAAATCCCTCTCTCTTCTGAACTTTCCTGTTATTGAAAATACCACCAACTTCCCAGTCACTGAGACTCAAAACTGAGGTGTCATCCTTAACTAATTCTCTCTCAACCCCTCCATATCTGATTTGTTGCAAAGTCCTATTAGTAATTCTACCTTTGCAAAATCAATCATCTTCTTTCCTTTGACACTGCCATTATCCTTCATAGGTCCTTTTCATTTCATGCCCCAGTAATAATCTTAAATAGCTTGCCAAATGATGCCAGGGTTCAGAAAGTTAAGAGGAGATTGACTTAAAAAGACAATGGGCACTTCTCAAGGGCTATTCATGAAAATAAGAAAAGATCTCTTATGATAGCTATCAATTGGATGGATCAAGTGAGTATTTTTAAGGATAAGAGAGATGTTCGAACATAATAAGGAAACAGCCAGTTGATAGGAAGAGATTGAAAATAATTGAAATAATAAAGACGAGAGAAAGGATAATCTACCGAAGAAGATGGGGTAGAATAAAATTATTCATGCAACTCAAGTATTACTTTAAAAAGTCTCAAGTCTCTTCCCACTCCAGCTCTTCCCCACTCAATTTTGAATTGATCTTTGTAATTCCCATTAATCACTATGCTGGAATACATCCTCATCCCTCATCAAAAGAGGAAGCATCCTTAATACAAGATAGAGATAAGACTTCTCCCTTGAAGTTGAAATCTATTCCTCTAAAATTTTTACTAATTTCTCCCAGTTCTAGATATGTCAGTTGTTGAATGTAAAAACTAAAAAGGACTTTAGAGAAATATAATTTAACATCTTCATTTTGTAACGAAGGAAACAGTGGCCCAAGGAAATTGAAATGAAAATCACATTTTTAGTAAGGAGAACCAGAAGTTATTTTTGCTCAGTGGAATGAATGAGACCTGAATTTGGAGTCAGAGAACCTTGACTACAATTCTATTCCTGCTGATATTTCCACAGGGGAAGTCATTTCAGCAGCAGCAGCATTGTCTCCATTTATATAACCCTTACTGTGTAATAGACAATGTACTAAGCACTTTAGAGTTATTATTTCATTTATTCCTCACAACAACCCATGGTAGGTAGGTGCTATTATTATCCGCATTTTACAATTGAGGAAAACTGAGGCAGACAGTCTTGCATGCAGTGTTTACTGAAGAAATGAGTGGACATCAGCTACTTACCCGGGATTTTACCACTTCAATATCATTCCACTGCTTCCTAATCACTTGGTTGAGTTTAGAGATCTTCTCTTTGGTTCTGTTTGCATGTTCCAAACCTTCTCTGGCTGACATTTGTAGTGCCAATAACTAAGTGGAAACAATGGGATGGAAGGGTCATTTGCATGAAACTATAATGGGAGCATCTTCCTCTGACTAAGTGAGTGAATGCCCAGGAGTGTCCTTACCTTTGGGCAGAATTTTGGGAAAAAGGGTGCCTAGGGATATCACTAAGCCAGGAGATGAATGAAGCGCCTTCATTAGCTACCATTATCCCCCTATTTTCTAAACCAATGATAAAGGCAGCTGTTATAATAAATGGCACATACTGCATTTTAAAATTGACTGCACATTTTGTATTAGCTTGAGTCTTATCAATCAAATGATTTAGCTAACACTAATACTATTAGTACTATTTTACAGATTAAGAAACAGATGCTTGTAGAGGCTCAATGATTTACTCACATTTATAGATCTCAAGCAAAAACTGTTCAGCACCCTGGACAAGTACCAATAAATAAACCAATGGCATTGACCCATCCTACATCAGGACATTTTTGTATTAGAAAGGTCAAAGTTGTCTTTGAGACAGAATCTGAAGTCTGGAGAACTGAGATGGAAAATCTGCTGGAGCTGATCTCTTTGACTTTGGGTCTAGTTCTCTTTCCTGGTTGTTGACTTCCATGTAAGCTTTCATAATTATCCTATGAAGGAATCCAGTAGAATACAAGCTCATAAGTAGTTTAATACATTATGACCAAGTGGGATTTATACCAGGAATGTGGGGCTGATTCAATATCAGGAAAACTATTACCATAATCGACCTTTATCAAAACCAACAAAAATCAACAGAAATCATATGATAATCTCAATAGATGCAAAAAGCTTTTGACAAAATACAGCACCCATTCCTATTAAAAAACACTAGAGAGTATATGGATAAAGGGATCTTTCCTTAAAATAATATATATATATATATATAATATTATACATATACTATATATAATACTATAAAACAGTATCTATCTAAAACCATCAACAAGCATTATTTGCAATGGAGAGAAGACCCAGTAAAATCAGGGGTGAAACAAAGATGCCCATTAACACCACTATTATTCAACATTGTGCTAGAAATGTTGGCTGTGGCAATAAGAAAAGAAAAAAAAATTAAAGGAATTAGGATAGGCAATAAGGAAATAAAACTATTACTCTTTGCAGATGATATGATGATATACTTAAGAGAATCCTAGAAAATCATTCAAAAATTTACAAAAAACAATTCACAGCGTGATCAGTTATAAGTTATAAAATCATCATACAATCAACCATAAAAATCATCAGCATTTTTATATATTACTGACAAAACCCATCATCAAGAGATAGAGAAATTCCATTTAAAATAAGTGTAAACAAAATAAAATATTTGGAGTTCCTACCTGTCAAGACAAACCCAAGAACTATATGAACACAATTACAAAATGCTTTCCACACAAAGTCCAAAACAATTGGAAAAATATTAATTGCTCATGAGTAAGTCAAGCTAATATAAAAATACAAGCTCATTGAAGGTAGGAAATGTTTTCCATTTTTGTCTTGGTATCATCTTATAGGATATTTTGTACATGTTAAATGATTAATTAATATTTACTGAATTGATAGGCACTCTAGATGCTGAGTCTCTCTTATGGACCTAGACCCCTCTTTTTTTCTATTTTCCCTTACTCCTCCTTCCCATCTCCTCTCCTTGCTCCTTATGCCACCTTACTCTTCCATAAAGCAAAGAACATGAAGATATATAGTTGATATTCTCAGAACTTTTCCTTAAGACTAGAATCCCAAATAACCTACAGAGAGGAACTAGGCAATGTCTGCTCTTATAGTTGTGAGTAAGCCTGTCTTCCAATAGGTAATTCTTTGCTCTGCTTTGCCCCACTTATGTCATACTCTTTTTTCTTTCAACTCCATGACTTTCCTCACTTTAATCTCAATCTGGAATTCTCTTCCTCTCCTACTTTCCTACCTATTCTTTCAAACCTAACTCAAATGTGACCTCTTCTATGAAATTTCTATTGATATCCTCAGGCAAAAAACAACCTGCTTCTTTGGACCTCACCTAGCATTTTGTTTTATTGGCCTTTAATTCACTTAGTATGAAATATTGTACATGCTGTATAATTCTCTTTGTTGGTGCTATATTCCTCAGTTAAGAGGTTGAACAATGGGACCTGTGAGCTTCCTTCAAACAATTGAGATTTAGGGATTCTACACTGTAAAGAAAAGGAAATTCTAGCCTCCCATTTGGACCCCCTCTGAATGCATATTCTGAATGTAGTAGGTACTAAATACATGTTTAATTATTATATTATGTTATGTTATATTATATATTATATAAACAATTATATTGATATTTTGGTTTACAACCCAAATGTGATTTCTTGTCTGAGTGAAATCATGCCCACTGCCCAATTTCTAGCAGTCTTTCCATCTGACATGTTTTAAATTTTGGATACACAGCTTCAGAACTGATTTTCCAGAAGGTAGCTTAGGTCAGTGGAGGTAAGCCCAAAGAACACCTCCATCTTTGACAGCAGTAGCTGAGCTCTGAATCACCTGGGCATCAGCGCCTAATAGAATCTTGGTCTGCGTTGTCTGTATGTTGTCCTCATTCTGGGTTTCTCCCTCAGGTGTCATTCCCATCTTTCTAAGTTTATGTTGCTTCTTGGAACTTGTTGCTGTCCATAAACCAGACGATTTTGTTGTTAGAAAGTTGGGCCCATAGGCCTTATCTGTAAATTGGAGACAATAACAACACTAAATGTACAAAGGTGTTGTGACAATCAAATGACACACTTAAAGCACTTTGCAAATCTTAAAGTCTTAAATGTAATTATCATTATTGTTATTATAATTCTTTTCTTTTTCTTTTTTTTTTTTTCTTTTTCCTTTTTGCTGAGGCAATCAAGGTTAAGGGACTTGCCCGGGGTCACACAGCTAGGGAATGTTAAGTGTCTGAGACCAGATTTGAACTCAGTTCCTCTTGACTTCAGGGCTGGTGATCTATCCACTGCACCACTGAGCTGCCCCTATTATAATTCTTTTCAAAGCACTTGGAATGCAGTATTATCTTGTTTGATCTTTGGCAAACCTCAAAGCCTTATAGAAGTGTTATTATTATTATTATTATAATTATTATCATTATGTTTTTCAAAGCATTTTGCATACATTATTTTCATTCAACCCTTACAGCAACCTTTTGTAGTAGGTATTTCTGGAACTATTTATCCTCACTTTACAGATAAGTAAACCAAACTTATTCCAAGTCCCATATGTCAAAACAGTGGCAGATTTGAGCCTAAAGCTCTCAGATTATCTATCTGGTGGCCTTTTTCACCACACTCTGTGTTCTTCCCAGGTTAGTATTAAAAGAACAACAAAACAAAACAAAAAATCCTTTACCTGGGCCTTGCTGAGAGACTTTCAGGCAAAGTCATGTAGATATATAATGAGGGCATGAATAAGCTATAGAGTGTCCCACCTCCTCTGAGTATTAACTATTCTGAGATCCTACTTCCCTGTGCTACCATAGAAACCAACTCACTACCTCATAGAAGGTCCTCAGGATCTTGATTTCATTGGCCAGAATTTAAGTCCAGCCATCATACTCCCTGAAGGTAGGACCTGAAATGCCCATTATATTTTCTCTTTTAGTGATCCCAAGAGACTTACTTTTTCCCACAAAGGAACTTCTTCTACAGTCAGTTCATAGTATAATTCTATAGACGTATTAAATCACATGGAGGAAAGATAGCATTTGTCAATGCTATTCAAGTGAGACTCTAATTTGGAGTCCATCCATGGACTCCACTGAGTCTTCTGGCTTTGACCCTGAGTTTCTTCATCTGTAAAATAAGGTAATAATATGAGTTCAGGAAGGACTAGCCCCTTAGGGGTGAGTCCTTTTCACGTCTTCTCATCCACTTGTGATGTTTATCTGTCACCCCATTCTCACCTGTGGATCCAAGCATACACACCCCAGTAAAACCATCATGGCAGATGGGCTACACCAAGTTGAGGGTAATTGAATTAGGAGGATATCTACAGGCACATGTGAGGGCGTACCGTGGCAGAATGGGTGGATGAGAACAATTTGTTCCAATGACCATGAAGGTGACCAAAACAGGTACTGTGAAGTGCTTAGTGTTTGACATCAGGTCATCCAGTGCATCCTGGACCATCACCAGTTATCTTGACTTTTCTCTTGCCACTGGACTTTGATGACTCTGGAAGAAACATTACAGGTTGATCTGCCTCATCTAAATCCAATTCATGTATGAGTCAAAACATCACACCATGATGTCATTGGTCTCTGAAAATTGTTGTTCTTCATTCCCAAAGGTTGCTGTTTATCCTTCATTCTTTTTTTTCCCTGAGGCAATTGAGGTTAAGTGACTTGCCCAGGGTCACACAGCTAGGAAGTTGTCTGAGACCAGAGTTGAACTCAGGTCCTCCTGACTTCAGGGCTGATGCTCTAACTACTGCACCACCTAGCTGACCTATCCTTCATTCTTGAAGAAGACCATCAATCACATCAGGGAGGTGATGCCATGATATGAAATGAACTGAATTTAAGTGAGGGAGGGCTATTCAAGGTCACCTATATCATTTTCTCCTCCAGAGCCAGTGGCAAAATATAGATCAGGATAACTGAAAATGACTCAATGAAAAGAGAGACCTTGGCCATTTTAGGCTAAAGTCTTTGACAGGTCTCAGTTTAACTGAGTCACACCCCTTAATGATTAAAACTAGGTAGCAATTGAGGCAAATTTTCTCCTCTTTCACTTAGTCCCCCCCCAAAAAAAATCTGCATTAATTAATTAACTAATCTGGCAAAGAAACATTCTCAGAGTTTCTGGCCAAAGCAGAACAACTTGTGCTTAATATCTACTACCTATAAGCCAGTGGAATTAGACAAGCCGTCTCCTGCAAAAGCAGGGCTGAAGGTACATGAAGATCTGAGATTGCTAAACTGAAAAGGGAATATTTACAAATGCAAACTATGGACAATCCCTGAAGAATTCTGCCAACTCCTTTAGTTTACCTGTTTCTGACATGGTGGGGTTGATTCACCTTATACTGGAGCATTCGCTTCTCTTCTTCTACCTTGGTATGAAATCACATAACCTCAACGCTGTGGACTGAGTTCATGCTCTTGGCTTTTGAAATGAGCCCATTTTCTGAGAGCAGTGATATGTGTACCTTCAGTCCCCCTAGATGAATAGCTATCAAGTCACATTAAAACAGATGTGCACAGATTCCCTTACACCCTTTCTGCTGTATCGTGTAGAACCAAGTGGTTTATCTGTATATTACCAAATCAACCCTTTTGTTAGTTTTGTTTCTGTTCCTTGAAATAGTGAACCTAACATAATCCAAGGGGGGTGTTAAGCAAAGAATTTTATAAACCTTTAAATCCTGTATAAAACTTAAAGGGTTGGAGGAGGAGGGACTTTAAACATTTAAAGATCATTTTACAAGTAATAAAACTGATAAACCCCCCCCCCAAAAAAAAGGTGACTTTACCAAAGTTATAGAGGTAGTTTCAGAGCAGGAAGTCAAATCCAAGTTCTCTGTTCACAATGACATGGAAGTGGTACAGCAGAGATAGTTCTTGGTCTAGAATCAAGAAGATCTGAGTTCAAATTCAGTTTCAGATATTTACTAGCTGTGTGAATCTGGACACAGATTGACCTCTCACTGATTCAGTTTTCTTAACTATAAAATAGATATATGATGTTGTGAACATCACATATGATAATATTTTTAAAGTGTTTAAGCACATAGTAGGCACTATGCCCTTCCCCCTCTATTAAGTGCTCCTTTAACCGTGTGTGCTCTTTATATAAATATTAGTTATTATTGTAACCATCAAGTGATAATATAAGAAAAAACTTACCTAATAATTAGAACTGAAGTCTTCTTCAGGATAGAGTGAGTTCATTATTACTGAATTCTTAAACTGTGAATCATATTCCACAGGGGGTCTCATGTGAATGGGGGTAGCAAAATTGTGATTTGTTATCAGTAAATTTTTTATTTGTATATCTATTTTATATACCTACATACTGGGGTCATGTAAAAATTTCTCAAGTGAAAAGGGGTCATGAGAAAAAAATAGTTTAAGAAACTGATGTTGGCACCAGCTCATGTCATGGAGATTTATATTCAGGCACAGGTCAGACTTGTAGGACTATAAATTTCCTTCCAATTCTGAAAGTCTGTGATTCTGTGGTCCAAAGTAAACTATTTTAGATTTCTTTCTCTAAAAAATGCTTGCTTATATTTTTGACCATTTTTAAAAAATTGAAAAATAGCTCTTATTCTTACAAATTTAAAATAACTTACCTATATGTTTTGGAAATAAAAACTTCATTAGAGAAATTTGCTGCAAATATTTTTCCCCAGTTATGTTTCTCTTCCAATTTTAGCTACATTGATTTTATTTGTGCAAAATCCATTTATATAATCAAATTATGCATTTTATCTCCTGTAATCCTTTGAATATTTCATTCAATTATGGACTTAAGGTCTAAAGTCTAAATTATAGTGTTCTAACTCTTAACTTTTCTATGTGACTAGGAAAAACACTAAACTTCTCAATTTCTTTATCTATAAAAGATAGGTGGTGGGGAGGGATAGAGATCTAAGGTTTTACTTATCTTTAGGATTTTGTTCTATTACCCTCGAATGTAGAAATAGAACCTCCTCATTACCACTTGGCAGACCCTCCCTTCTGCCTCCCCCCACATCCAATCCCACCTGAAAAGTTCCTGTAGGATTTGATACCAAAGGCTGAAAAGGAAGGTCATGGTCATCTAAGTCCTTTTTTCCTTCTCTAGACCTCAGTTTAACCATGCCATTTTATTGAAAAATTCCAGAAAAACTTTAGCAGCCTCCCCTAAGAATAATTTTATTATTATTAAATGTTAATATTTCCAAAACTTTCACCTCCATATTCACCATTGCAGACTGCAATTGTACCCCTTCCATTCCTTTAGGGATCCTTCTCAAACCGAATCCTATGATGATTCCACTCTCCCTGGACTTCATAATCTCCCAGAATATTTTTAACTTGGTGTTTTCATTTTTATTATTCCAGAGACAGTATGGCAGAGTATGTGTGTGTGTTTGTGTATGTATATAATATGTACCATCCCTTCTGGGAGTAGCCAAGTGCACAGGTTGTCTACATATATGTATGTGTACATAGAAAATCACTAATATATACATATTTGCATGTGTTGGTGAGCATGAATCTGCATAAATGCAAGTGTATGAAAGGGTATATGGTTTTGTTTGTATGTGTATACAGCATCACATATGTGTTTAATCCATATACATGGATGCATATGTGCATTGTGTCTTGTATCTTTGTTTATCAGTGAATCCATACATTAAGTTTTATGTGCAGATGCACATGTATCATGTGTATATATGTAAGCAAATGTGTGTATATCATTGTACATTTATCTATATGTTCTTATATATATATGCTATGTAAATGTATATGCACATGATTAATGATATATTTCTGTATGTTGGTATTTACATTTTAGTAAATTATATGTGTATGTGTTTTTCATTTGTATTACTATGTGTGAATATGAATGCAAATATGTATATTTTTGTATGCATCTTTAATATTATTTAATAATTTAATATGCATTTAATAAATACATATTTATTCCTGTGTGTGGCAATGTGTTTTCATATATGCATGTGTTCATATTACTATATGTGCATTTTCTGTGTTATGTGCATGTCTGTGTACATGTGGGTGAGTTCATTATGTGTGTTTGTGTACTCATGTTATTACAGATGAGTAACTACAGAAATGTGCACTTTAAACACTCAGAGACCAAATAATATTGATTTTGCTATTTATTGAGATATGATAAAAGTCAGAATGAAAGAAAGATGGGAAAAGCCAATGATATTTTGTTTCGCTTATGATTCTGTTTATAAGAGAATGAAGACAGAAAAGCCTTCCATGGATCTGAATTACACTTAATATAGCTAGAAGTGAACCAGGTAAGTTTAAACAAGAGATGACCATGTCCCTCCTGGCCCTTTTTACCCTTTCTAAGCCCAGAATCAGTGGATGGTCAAGACAGGAGTTAGAATAGGAGGACATCCACTATCTGACTCCTGAGCCTAAGGAGCATCAGGACCAATGGATTCTGGGACCCAAGAGGGCACAGGCTAGGTGACCAGAGGAGCTAAGCAGATCCAGAGAGAAGGAGGTCCATGACAGCTGAAGTTCCAGTTGCAGTCTAAAGCCAGAAATGAGTGGAGAGAGGGAGCCAGCAGGCGTGAAATGTGCCCAGGGTATGGACAGTGTGGACATGGCCATGGGTCTATGGGGTAAAAAACAGGCACAAGAAAGAGGGGCAAGAAATAAAAGAAGTAGGTTAGGGATCCAATGTTGTCCCGGACCAGGCAGATTCAGAGAAGGGCTAAGAACTTAGGAAAACAAAAAGATTTTGGTGTCCCAGGACAAGTGGTTCAGGGCAGAGATGGGTGACCAGTGATGACAGGAGAACATGTTGCAGAGCATCTATCGGCTGGTTTTCCTGATGGGAGAACCCAGAGTAGAGGATTTGCTCAGGGGATCCTTGTAGTCACCAACAGTGGAACCTTGGTTCTTGCCATCCCTGGTACGTGTGGGGCAGACTCCAGAAAGGCAGGTCCCACTGGAAGCCAAGTAGCCACCACTGACAGAGCTCGGCCGGTAGCCATAACCACTGCTTCCACTGGTACTACTGATGACAGCTGCAAGAAGAGAGCCGCAATGTCAGATTATCTCCGAGAGCCTTGTCATGTAGGACATGTCCTTCCCCGAGGCCCAGGATCAGATATGTTTGTCTATATAACATTTGTAGACTCTTCTAAGGTATATAACTTCTCTCCCCACAACTCTGGGAGCTAAGACATGTAAGAACATTCATTGATCTGACTCATTCAAGATCTTGCTAACAACTCTCAGAGTCAAAATCAGAACCCTTTCAAGTTTCCACTGCAGCCCTTTCAGACCTGCATATGCCCCTTATAAGCCAGTCCACAAATCAGTATTAGGCAGGAGAAATAGGTCATCTTAAAGATTCTCCCTTTCCCTAGGAATGGACCTAGAGGATAAACTTTCTTGGCCCCTACAAGAGTCCTCACCTAATTAGTCTAATCGTGGCCTTCTGATTCTTCCTTTACAATAATTTTCCTTCAATACTTTTCCAACTATTCCTTTGATCTTGACCTCTCTCTAGATGACAGAAAAACCTATTTGTTCTCATCATTTAATCTCCTAGATGACTTCCTGGCTCTGTCTCCATTCTCCCCCTTCTCTCCTGTCAAATATAATACTCAAGTAACTGTGCTAGCCACAACTAAAACTTACATCTTTAGCACCTCAAACTTTTCCAAGTGTTTTTTATAGAAGTGGTCCAGAAATACCTGACTGTAAATTCCCATGAAGCAAAGGTGAAATGGCCTGATAGACATACCTCTGGGCTTAGTGTGATTTGAGTTTTTGTCCTGACCTTCCATTAACTGGCTGGCTGATTTTGAACAAATGACTCATCTCTTTTTTTCTCAGTTTCAAATCAGCAAAATGGGAACAATACAATTTGCATTGCCTATCTCACAGGGTTCTGCATTCCATAATTTCAATAATTCAAGGTACTTACAGATGCTGACAGATGATGGGAATTCTCCAGACATCCTGTAAAGAAAAAAAAAAGAATAGAATAGGTCAATCTTCTAACCAACAGCCTCTTCTCCAAACTCTCCTTGGAGGATAAATCCAAGAAGGAATATTTACAACCCCCACCTTACTGGCCAAGTCACTCAGAATAACTGATTTAATCCCATGTTGCTTTCAACACTATCAAGACCAAATGGATCATTGGTTACCACCCCTGAAGCAGAGGTCCAAAGACATTCACTTAACAATTCATGTTACCTTTGTCACTCTCCAACTTCCCACGTTTGGAATACACTCACTCCTCATCCCTCAGAATCTTCTCAGACATTTTGTCTTCTTTCAAAGTTCCTCTTTTTCCTCCTCTTCTGGAAAGTCGTTCTTGATTTCCCACTCCCTCCACACAAACCCTAGTATTCTCCACCTCTGGTTTTACTTTCTCTATCCTTATTTGTGTACATGTCATAACACAATATGGTGTCATCCATACTGGCTATTGCAACCTGGGCAAGTCCCATAATTTGTCAGTATTCTTGGCAACTCTCAAAGATTCTTCTAAGTTGTAGAGACAGTGCTAACTTAAATTATTAAAAAGAGCTTTCCAGTGCTTGCTTTCATTATGTTTCCATTCTCAGATTTTTTTTTCTTGTAGATCCGATTTTTCTTGTGCAACAATATAACTGTATAAATATGTATACACATTTAACATGGTTAACATGTATTGGATTTCCTGATATCTAGGGGAGGGAGTGAAAGGTAGGGGGGAAATTTTGTAACAGAAAGATCTGCAAGAGTGAATGTTGAAAAATTACCCATGCATATGTTTTACAAATAAAAAGCTTTAATTTAAAAAATTTAAAAAATAGTTATCAATAAAAGCAATTGAAGACATCATTTATCTCCCATGATTGGTCTGTCAACGTATTCCTATTTTGACTTAGAGTAAATTCTTTTTAATTAAAAAAAAAAGCTTTCCAGGAACAAGAGAACATTGTACATAGAAACAAGATTGTGATGTTAAACTATGTTGGACTTGGCTTTTTTCCACAATGTGGTGATTCAAGGCAATTCCAAAAGACTTGGGATGGAAAATGCCATCCACATCCACAGAGAGAACTATGGAGACTGAAAATGGATTGAAGCATAGTATTTCTACTTTTGTTTGTTTTTTCTTTCTTATGGTTTTTCCAGTTTAGTCTGATTTTTCTTGCACAAAATTACAACTATGGAAATATGTTTCAAAGAATTGCACATATTTAACCTATATCAGATTGCTTTCTGTCTTGGGGAAGGGGGATAAGAGAGGGAAGGAGAAAAATTTGGCATACAAAGTCCTACAAAAATAAATGTTGAAAACTATTTTTTAAATGTATTTGGAAAAATAAAATGCTATTTAAAAAAGAAAATAAGTAATGAAAAGAACTAAAAGAGCTTCCTCTTCTAAGAGTTCTCTCTCCCTACCTCTCTATCCCTTAATAGATTATAGGCTGCTTGAGAACAGGAGTTGCTTCTGCTTCCTTTTGTCTTAATATTACTAGGACCTAGAGTAGAGACTTGCACATAATTGTATATGTTTGGTAAACTGAATTGAAACCTCCCATTTTTTAGAAAATGTGGACATTGCCCCCAAATCCCAAACCAATAAACCAAAATTCCCTTTGACGATAAGGGTTCTTATGCCCTTCCCCTGAAAATTGGAATATCATCACCAGATTAGGGTGGATTTCCTTTTCTCATTCCTTTCTTCCTGAATATAAACTGTGCTTCCTAGCACTGATTAGTCTACATATGGAAATTAGCCCTTACCTGCACTCTTCACTTTCCAGTAGCTTCTTGTAGGTGGCAATTTCAACATCAAGGGACAGTTTAACACTCATCAGTTCCTGGTATTCCCGCAACAGGCGAGCCAGCTCCTCCTTGGAACTATGCAGGGCACTCTCCAGCTCCTCCAGTTTGGCCCGGGCATCTTTCAGGGCACTGTCTCCTCGTTGTTCAGCATCAGCAATGGCCAGCTCCAAATTAGAGCACTGCAGGATAGAATTGAAAGTGTCAGAAGATTTGGGGAGGCTCAGGACAAAGGAAGTATCCAACTCAATCATTTTACTTTTTGGCAACTCTCTCTTCCTTAACCATACTTCCCACTCCTAAAAATTTTCAGCAGAGGAGATACTAACAACCTTTGAGATGACACTTTCTCATTTGGTTTTCCAATTGGCCAAAGAAATTCTTTAAAAGAGCCTTAGATTTGAAACCAGATGGAGGGGATATTTAGCAGAAAGAATTAGAGACTTGGAGTCAGAGGTCCTAGGTTCAAATCCCAGCACTTAATATTACTACTTATTACAACAAATTACTCATGTGACCTTTGGCAAACTTCTTTGGGTCTCACTTTCCTGTGAAATGAGGGACTTGACAAGTACTATTTAAGGACCTTTCCAGCTTTAGATCCTATAAAAAATATTCACTTAATTGCTCTTGCTATAATGGAAGCCTCTTTCATCCTGTTCTGTCATTTGTATTAATAAACTTAGAGTAATGGCATGTTCAAGGGTCCCTTTTATGGATTGTCATTTTACTACTGAGCATTCTCCTAAACTAACCCTAACCCCAACTCTAAATTTCTGCCTGGAGTTCTCACCATTAAAGTTTTATCTCAGTCTTCTCTGTAGAATTAGGGGTTGCATAGGATAAACTTAGATCCATGTATTATGATTCTAGATCCATGTACTAGGATTCTAGATTCACATACAGGGTTCCAGATTAATGCACTAAGATTCTAGTTCCATGAGCCTGGATTCTGGATTCATGCACTTGAATTCTAGATTCTATGTAGGGTTCTAGATTTATACACTAGGATTTTATATTCATGGGTAGGCTTCTAGATGGTAAAATCCTAGATGGCAAGCATTTGTCTTAGTGTCATAATCATAGATCTAGAACCAAAAGAGACCTCAGAAGCAATTTAGTCCAGCATCCTTACATTATAAAGCATATAGATCATAAGACCTGAAAGGACCTTAGAGACTTTCCAATCCATTTTCCCATTTTACAGATGGGGAAATAGAGGCCAAAGGAGTTCAAGTGACTTGCCAAATGTCATTCAGGTAAGCATAAGAAGCAGAACTTGGACAAAGGACTTCTGACACCCAAGTTAGTCATCTTTCTATTATATGACCTTGTCTTCTTATATATCTCTTATATGTCATCTCAGAGCCTAGCATACATAGTAATCATTCAATAAACATAGGAGGGAGGAAGAAAAGAATGAAGGAAAGAACAAAGGAAAGAAGGGACAAAGGAAAGAAGGAAGGAAGAAAGGAATCTGGTTGCTTCCTTAATACGGATAGAGTATGCCTTCCCTCAAGCTCTAATGTTTAAAAATCTGCTTATGTGGCTTCCTCCATAAGTAATTTGAAGAGTTATTTTTCTCCCTCCTTAATCTTCTCAAATTTTCATGTAATAAGTAATCCCTAAAGACAATTTGACACATTCTTTGTTGAATAAGAAAGGCAGGGTACTGATTATTAAAGTCCAACTCCTCCCCCTCCAGCAACTGGCTATTGGACCAGCAGCAGTCAATCCCCCTCACCTGTTTCTTCACGTTCTCAATCTCTGAGCGAAGCCTCTGGATGAGCCGGCTCAATTCTGAGATTTCATTCTTGGTTTGTTTGAGGTCATCCCCATGCCGGCCAGCCACCAACTGCAGTTCCTGGAACTTGGGACCACAAAGCAGAACTCATTGACAAACATTTTTCCTGCCCCTTTTCTTCCCCCTGAGTGAGGACTTGAGTCCTATGCTCTCCTCTCTCTGCCATCTTTGCAGTTATGGAGTTCACATTATGTAGATTAACACCAGCTTTGAAAACAAACTGGGAACTACAAGCTTAGGAAATCAGGCAGAAAGCCTAATAAAAATGGTATTTATGTACAGGCAAAGGAGGTGCTTTGGGACATTCAGATAAAACAGGCAAAATTTGAAAGTCCAATAGGATTTGGAAATTCCTTTGTGAGACTAAGGCTGTAGGGGAAAATTTCAAATCCCCCTTCAAATGCCACCCTTTTAACTTGCTGAATTTTTTATCCATCCTTAAAATAGCTTAAACACCACCTCCTCCTCCAGGACGTCTTCCTTGAGTCCCCTAGTCAGGAACAACGATGAGCCTTAGACATCACATAACACTTTTTCTGTACCTTTTACTTATTACCTAATAGTTTGTATTTTAGCTCTCTATGTGGGTTTCTCTTCTCCCACCCCACACTAGCCTGCAAACTCCATTAGGGCCGGAAGAGTGTCTTGTCTTTATATCTCTGCCAATGCCTAGCATGGTGCTCTGAACAAGCAAAATTGCTTAACAAATGCTGATTGAATTGAACTGAAACTGATTGTTTGATTTTCTCTGATCAGTGGCTACTGACTGAATCTCAGCACTTTGATTCTCTATGAAAGTTAGAAGTCAAAGAATGTTTCTTAAATCCCCAGAACCCCAAATTCATTGTTCTTTTCCCCACAAGAGATGGAAACCTTGCTCTCTAGGCTAGAGAAACCCACATGATGCCATGTCAGAGGAGCTCCTGAGGGGAGAGAGAAATGTGTCTAGGGATTATTGGTGACTTGCAGAGGGTGTAATATGATAGAAAGGAAGCTCAAACCCTTTCCCCTTATCCCCTAGCATGCTCTTCAGAACACAGATAACATACCTCTATGCTGATTAAAGCCAGTGCTCCTCAGAGCCACCCCCAGACTCACCTTGGTCTGATATAGGTTCTCAGCATCGGTCTTGCTCTTCATGGCAATCTCCTCATACTTGTCTCTTACTTCATCGATGATGCTATCCAAGTTCAGGTCTCGGTTATTGTCCATGGAGAGGATGACAGATGTATCACTGATGTGGGACTGGATCTGAGCAATCTCCTACCAGGGTGCAAAGATAGTCTCAGAGTGAGAGCCCTCTCATGGAGCAAGGTTGAATGACCCCTCTCCTAAAGAGGTAAAAAATTCCAGGAAGCAATTTTCCTTCTGCCCCAAGAAAGTTTAAAAAATATATTTTGCCTAAAAGGCCATTGGTCCAATTCTTCATTGCCTTCAAAAAGAGTTCTTACCTTCAGCCCCTATTCTTCTCCCATTATTAGAGGAGAAATGCTTCTCCAAGGCTGTCAAGTATACATTTTCCCCAGGGAACCAGACTACAGCACAGTGTCTAAAGACCAGAGCCCTAGATGCTCTCTCCTTCCCAAGAATATTTCACAAAAGGTTAGTTCCTCTACTAAGACCCCATACAAATGCTTCAAGAAACCCAGTCTGCTCTCCTCTCACAGAGGAAGCAGAGAGGCACAAAATGAACAGGAAAGGGTGGATGTCAAATGATCTCAGACTGGACTACATTATCTTTTTCTCAAATCCATCCCTCTTACAAACTTCCTTATTACAATGAAAGAAATACTATTCTTTCAGTCACCGTAACTCACCCTTACTTCAGTCACTATACACCCATCACCAAATTCGTCACCTTGGTATCATCCTTGACTCCTCACTCACTCTACATATCCAATCATATGCCACATCTTGTCATTTCTACCTCCAAATCTCTGGAATCTGTCTTTTCTTCTTTGGTCACATAGCCACCACAAGTAACTCAGATATTCAATCACTTCACCTAGACTACTGTAATAATTGAAGTCTCATGGACTACCCAAATTAGTCTTCTTGCTTAAATCTCTCCTCTCTCCAATTTACTCTCTGCCCTAATGTCAAAGAAATTTTCCTAAAGTTGCAAGTCTAACCATGTCACTCCCCTACTCAATAAACTCCAGTGGCTTCCCACTGAGTCTAAAATCAAGTGTTGTTTTATTTTTTATCTTACCCTTTTTTAAGTTCTAGTTTTTTGTAAGATTTATGAAAAATGAACTCTGTGTGTATACATATATATATATATGCATGTATATATATATATATATATACATATATATATATATATATAACTTACAATGAGCAAATACACATATATTGGGTATACATGCTCAAACATTTTTGGTAGAGATATGTGATTTTTTAAAATGGTTAGAGAACACTGCTCTAGGACCTTGGTTGAATTGTGTATGTGCTCCCATCACTCCACCTTCAGGTGTAAATTTCCTAAAAACAGTTTCTATGTTCTAGCTGTCTTTGTAACTTTGGCATCCAGCATAACATAGTACATATGAAACCTCATTGGTCACTTATCTGAGAGAATTCCTTCAATAAGATCCCTGAGAAGGGATCATTCAGCCATTTATTCCACTTAGAGATAGCTCTGATTATTAGAAAATGTTTCCTTATTTCAAACTAGAGTGTCCTTCCCCTCACTGCTCCTCATTCAGTCTCCGAGAAATGAGAACTCTCAAGAACATTGTCTGCAGTGAAGACTTACCGCTTCATATAGACACTTCAGGAACTTGGTCTCTTGGTCCAGAGATTCTACTTTGGCTTGCAGCTCTACCTTATTCGTGTAAGCAGCATCCACATCCTAGGAGAGACACCCCCCAAAATATTGTCCAATTACTGCCTATAAGCTAGACTTCTTCTTAAGCTCCGGTCACCCATTGTCAAGAGGGAGAACTGGGATCCTTCTCCAGTGCTAGGTTGTAAAGAAGGAGGAAATGGTAAGGGTCCTCTAGCAGCCCCACTCACATTATGGCATATTTAGAAAAGCATAAGATATCTAGGACTCTAGGACAAGGAACCTGGATTTTACAGGGGATTCCTTTCTAGGAAGGGGTGTTCCCAGCTACCTTCTTAAAAGTATTGATAGTTTAGAAATCCCCCTTGCAGTCTAATCCAGGTACTTCTTGCTATAATGGAAGTCCCTTTCTTCTGGTTCTGAGGGAAAATAGAAACTCTCTAGTTGCCTAGGCAACCTAGGTTATAGGTATTTGTATCATGGACCTTCTCCCTTTGGTAGACTGTTGAAGCCTATGAACCTTTCTTAAAATAATGTTTTAAATACTTGCACAAAATGCTAAATTTCAGTTAGAGGTTAATGAAAATAAAGATGTATTTTTCCCCATCCAAATTCATAGATGCCCTGAAATCTATTCATGAACTCCAGATTAACCCCTGCTTTAGGGCAATCTTCACATGCTTAAAAATATTTCTGAAATCATTCTCCTCTTCCTCCTTCACCATTACCTCCATTTCTACTTTCACTTCCTGTAAAAGCTTTCTCTTTTCTGGAGTTTCCATTCTGACCTCTCTCTATCTCTATTCATTACTGGTCCCAAAATAGTTCAGGTTGAGTGACATGAAGGAGCAGGGAGATGTCAACCCACCCAAGACCTCCAAGGCCTCTACAACTCACCTTCTTGAGCAGCACAAATTCATTTTCAGTAGCTGTTCGCCTGTTGATCTCTTCCTCATATCTGGAAGAGGAGATAGCTTATCAATGAATTATATTTTCTTTTGTTGTTCATTTGTTTTTAGCTGTGTCCAACTTTTCACAACTCTATTTGGGGTTTTATTGGCAAAAATACTGGATTGGTTTGCCATTTCCTTCTCTAACTCATTTTGCAAATGAAGGAACTGAGATAAAATGATTAAGTATCTTGCTCAGGATCACACAGCTAGTGAATGTCTGAGGCCAGATTTAAACTCAGGAAAATGAGGCTTCCTCACTCCAAGTCCAGCACTCTATTCAACTATACCACCGAGCTATATACTTTCTAGAATGCCTTCATTGCAGATCCCTATGTACATCCCTAGAAGGAGACACAAAAGGAAGAGGGAGCTAGGGCTCTGTATTCACAACAATTAAAATGTAATATTATTCATATAAATAGGTCTAGACTAGCATCCTACACCATATGCCACAATAAGTTTCAAATGGACTCTCAATTTAAATCAATGGACCACATCATTAAAAAAATTGGAGGAAAATTAGAAATTTCATTAATGCCTATGGCTAGGGGAGAATTCTTTTTTTAAAATAATAAATTTTTATTTTTCAAAATTCATGCAAAGATAGTTTTTAACATTCACCCTTGCAAAACCTTGTGTTCTAAATTTTTAAGGGGGAATTCTTAATCAAATATGGGTTAGAAATAACAAAAGACAAAATGAATAATTTTGATTATATTAAATTAAAAGATTTTTGCAGGAATAAAATCAATGTAATTAAGACCAAAAAAGGAAAATCATTTGAGAAAAAAATATCTTTTCTTCAAATGTCTTCTGATGAAGGTATGATATCCAAACCACATCGGGAATTTACACAAATATAAAGGACCAAGAACCCCTTCTCAATAAGCTATGAATTCAATAAGGATATGTAGAAATAGTTCTCAAAAGAATTGCAAGTTATTAAAAACCATAGGAAAGATTACTTCAGATCACTATAAATAAAAGAAATGCAAATCAAAACAATTCTGAGGCTTACCTGACACTCAGAAAAATTGGAAAAGATGGTAAAAGAAGGAAATGGTACTGGAAAGTTCATGGGGAAGCAGACACACAGATTGGTGAATTGGCCTAATCATTCTATTTAGAATTATTTAGAATTATGGTTAAAACCAAATGGATAGGGGAAGATATTAAAATGTCTAGAGCCTTTGAAGCAAAGATTCCACTGCTAATTATATCCCTAAAGAAATTCAAAGAAATTGAAGTACCCTGCATACCAAAGTATCAGAATTTATTTTTGTGTGATTGCAAAGAATTACCTATATGGTTGCAAAGAATTGACTAAGGAATGGCTAAACAAAATATGGTAAGTGAACACAATAGAATATTATAATGTCACAACAATATTCAAACAATTCAAAGGAGCTTCTAATCCAGTGATTTCATGCTACTTCTCTGCCTTATGATCATCTTAGGTTCTGTATATAGGCATAGAATAGAGATGATCATAACATCATATAGGCCCAACAGAAATGAATGTGTGTGTGAGTGTGTGTGAGAGAGAGAGAAAGAGAGAGACAGAGACAGAGAGAAGAGAGACAGAGAAGAGAGACGGAGAGAAGACAGAGACAGAGAGAAGAGAGAAGAGAGAGAGAAAAGAGAGAAGAGAGAAGAGAGAGAAAAGAGAAAGAAAAGAGAGAGAGAAGAGAGAGAAGAGAGACAGAGAGAGAGATGAGAGAGAGAGATAAGAGAGACAGAGAGGGGGGAGGGAGGTATAGATATCTCCCTATTTCAAGCTAGGCGAGTCCTTCTAGTAATTGCTGGAATCCTGTATAATGTTACTAAAGGATTAACTCTGGAGGCACTTCTAGACTTCTCCCAACCCCTAAGCAGCTCAAGCTTCCCTTGCACAAACTGATTAAAAAGCCCTTATCTGTCCTGAACTGTCCCAGGTCTACAGGACTGAATTTGGTCTCCTGGGTCCAGGTACCCAGTCCATGGGGATCACCTCCCTTCTCACCTCTTCTTGAAGTCCTCCACAACATCCCGCAGGTTCCTGAGCTCCGAGTCCAGTCTCACCCTGTCCCCTGACAGGGTCTCCAGCTGCCTTCTCAGATTGCTGATGTGGCCTTCATAAATGGGCTCCAGGTTGTTCTTGCAATTGCTCAGGTCCAGCTGTTGCAGTAAGTTCCACTTGGTCTCCAGCACCTGGTTCTGTTGTTCTAAGAAGCGCACCTAGAACCCAACCCCAGAAGTTAGAACCTAATTGAGGAGATTCCATTCAGCTAGGTTGTAAGGGTGACTGAAGTAAATAAGAGGATGATCATTCCCAATTCCTCGAAACACTATGTGCCTCTCTTGAATTTCTAGGAGAGACCTTAGCTCAGTGGTCCCTATAGCCCCATGCCTGGGTAATTTAAATTCATTGGTGATTCCCACATGTCATTTTACTATTTGTTTTAGTTCCCCTTTAATGTAAAATATATATATTGAGGTTTTTTGCCTTTCTTTTACTTTAGTAAAAGTCAAAGATTGAGAGAAAAGAGGAGAGTACACTGGGTTATGTTATGTTTTTATTTGTTTGTTTTCTATTTCCAGAAGCAGTAGTAATACACTAGGAGGTGCATAGATGATGGGGCTGGAGGTTAGAGATGAGCTTCAAACTAGGATTTAACATTGACATTAGTCAATTTGCTTCACTTGGACTCAGTTTCCCTAACTGTAAAATGAAGGGATTGAGCTAAATGGTTTCTTTGATATATTATCTAGCATTTTTACCTTGTCTATGATTAAAAATAATCCATAAAATTTCTAATCTTCACATAGAAGATCAAGAGTTCATTCTGGTAAGCATATTTTAGATCTGGAAGAGACTTTGTAGCTATCTTGGTCTAACTCCCTCATTTTATGAATGAGAAACAGAAGCCCAGAAAAAATGAATTAAGGATATAAGTCAAAGAACTGGAATTCAGCTCAGATGAGAAATCTAGAGCTCTTTCCATCATACCACACTGCCCTTCTTTTCTTGTCATTCAATCTACCAAATATCCTATTTCCTGAGCTCCTGAGAGGATTTCTCCAGCTGCTGAAAACTAACCACAAAGTCAACTTGACCCAGTATAAGCTAAGCTCCAAGGACTATTAGATTCCAAGTGTCTGGCTTGCTGGGAACATTTGGCTGATGAACTGAAGTTGAAATCCCTACCAGCTGTCTGATCTGTAGGATGTGCAGCCTCTATTAGAGGTATACACTCAGTTGTCAATTTAAAATAATTTGGGGATTGTCTAGCTTAATCATCAGAGATGCTTGGGTTCATCTTTCTTGGGTCTCAGAACTTCCTGCCTCCACAGGGTTTGTCACACCCAGGTAGCTTGCGACCCTCCCATCCCATCTCAGGGCAGATGGAGGTTCCCTTCAGAATCTTTACTGATTGGCTACAGGAGTAGGGCCAAGGCTAACCAGCAGGCAATGGGCTAACTGACAGAAGTACAGAGCCTAGGAGTCCATGTAATTCAAGAAGCCAGTGTTAGCAAAGTTAGGATTGAGCTTGAACATAGACTAATGGATGGCCTCTGGATTTACAGATTTTATCCTGACTTGCACATTATTGCAAAGGCTTATTACTGGGAGGTGGAGGTAGCTGTGGGGCAGCAGATTGGAGTCAGCAACATCTGGGTTTACATCTGCTCTCAGACCATGGGCAAGTCACTTAACTCATTTGTCGTAGTTTTCTCAGTTATAAAATGAGGATAATAAAGGCACCTACCTCTTAAGGGTCTTGTGAGAAGCAAAAAGCACTTAGCACAGTGTCTGACATATTAATTGGTGCTATCTAAATTCTTATTCCTTTCCCCTTCCCTAGTAAAGGGGACAGGGCTCTGTCTAGAAGGCAAAAGATCCAGATTCCTATGTCTCCTCCCCTAGCAGTGTGGCAAGTCATTAAGCACTTGAAGTCTCATTCGTAAAAAATATGGACTATGGTACCTGCCTGGAGGCAGAGGAATAGTTTGACCAGATGATCCTCCATGGTCCATTATAGCAGACACTTTATATTTCTTCATAGCCCTCTTCTCTTACCTTTCCCTGAAATCATATCTAAAACTGACCTCCATGCTCCATAGAAATGGGACTTGAGAGGATATGGCTTAAATGCTAGGTCTCATGAAAGGAGACACAGCTGGAAAGAGGAAAAATGCTTTCTTGATTTTTCTAGGAAGAAATTCTCATAAGAGAGAATTGTTGTTTCTCATCCACTTTTCTCTACAATGGCCCAGGAGCTGATTCTTACACTAAGAGAACATTAAAGTCCACATTTCTTTTTCCCATTAACTCTCTCCTGTTTTGGTTCTCAGGACAAGGTTCTGTATAGGGGCTGACATAATCCAGTGGATCTATCTTTTATATTTTCCCTAGGAACACTTTTATTAAAAATAACAAGAAAAAACTCAGCCAATTCACTCTTTTGCTGGGATATATTTTCATTAAATGCAAGAACTATTCCTTTGTTTGAGAAGTCCCCCCAAAAGTCTAAGATCTTCCTGCTACACCTGAAAAAAACAAGTCCCTTGCCATTACTCCCAAGTTAGGTCAAACCTACCTTGTCGATGAAAGAGGCAAATTTGTTATTTAGTGCTTTCATCTGCTCCCGTTCCTGGGTCCTCACTCTCTGGATCTCAGGGTCCAGTTCCACATTGAGAGGAGCCAAGAGGTTCTCATTAACAGTCACCTGATGAATGCCTCCGGGCGGGCACACTGATGGGCACACAGGTCCCAGGGCCACACTGCCAAACATGCTCCCAGCAAAGCCACTTGGACGATTCCTGCCCAAACCATAAGAACCGCTCAATCCACTTCCACCAGCCACATTGAATGAGATATTCCGGCTCCCTCGAAGGCTGTAGAGGCTTCGACTGCCAAAGTTTCCCCCAAGCCCTTTGCTTCTTGCCTGGTAAGAGGATGAGCTCCCCAGTTTGCTGCCAGTAACCCCAGACAGCACGGCTGAGCAGCCACTGAAGCCTCCCTTGGCATAGACTCCTGGTTTGCAATTGAATTGGCGGCTCATGTTGCTGGTGGAAATGGCTCTTAGATGCAGCAAGAGGAAGGCAAAGCCTGGAAGTCCCAGCTCAGTGGTGTGAGAGATGGCCACCTAGTCCCCTTATATGTGTTTGACACTCAGGCTAGCGCCCTGAAAGGGCAGTCCAGGCATTAATTCGTGGGTTTGGTTTGCCTGGAAGCAAGAAATCATTTTCTCTCTGCTGAGCCTCCTCATCTCTGAAACAACATGAAACACTCAAATTGCTGGGCTTGCAAGCCTTGCTCATATAATTTGGTTCTTATCTAATTAACTTGCTGTCATAGAATAATTAGCCCAAAGACCAATACTCCTCTGAGGGAGTCAGGTTAAGGGGATGAAGTTGTTGCTTTTTCCTCCTGGTCTACAGTGCCTTCTCTGGGGTGATGGGGGACAGAGCCACGGATCTACAAGCAATCTCAGGTTTGATGAGGTGAATTCTCTCTGTCAATGTGGGATGACTTCCCCTGAGTGGGCTACATGGCCCACTCCCCAAGAAAGCAAGCTGATAAATAGAGGCTTAGGTAGCTTAATCAATGAGAAAAATGCCAACTGTTCAAGCTTCCACTCTATTCCCCCTTAAAAATGCCCCATTATCATTTGGGGAACATGGGGATCCTCACCTATTTCCCAGTCGTTGAGTGATAAAGAGAGAATAGGTTGCTATAGTGGAAAGAGCTCTAATTGAAAGTCAGAAGAGGTTATGTTAAATTCTGGTTCTGCTATTAATATAACTTGAAACAATCACTTAACCTCTCTTTGGGCCTCAGTTTTCTCATCTGTAAAGTGAGTTAGGCTACATAAAGGGTTCTATGAAGGGTTCTTAACCTGTGTTGTATAAACTTGGTTTTTAAAATATATTAATAATTATATTTCAATATAATTGGTTTCCTTTGTGAAGGAATTTGTACATATGGGGTGTACACAGAGAACCAGCACCTATGGTATGAGGATTTTCTGAGCCCTTTTCAGGGATGCTCATCCACCTTTGGTGTCCATCTTCATGCAACTTTCACCTGTGATTCCAAGAAGCTGTAGTATGTGCAAAAGCTACACTCTGATAAAACTGTCTTGGGGGTGTCAAACAGACCTCAAACTGGTCAGTGAGTTAGTGGGATGTCTACCCCCAAACATGGAAGACTTGCCCCTTGTGGAACGGGTGAATGAGAACAACTTGTTCCAGTGGCCATAAAGGTGGCCAAATTAGGCACTGTGGAGAGCTTGGAGTTAATCAGACAACAAAGATTCCCAAATTATCTACTTCATCCTGGGCATCACCAGTTGCCTTGGTTTTTGTTCTGCCATTGGACCCTGGAAGGGAAAAAGAGGCTGATGACTATGCCATCTAGCCACCCCTAGACTCAGAGAACCAAATCCAAATCTTGATTCTGCCATTTACTACCTATGTGACCTTGAATAATTCACCTTAATTTAAATCTCAATTTCCTCATTTATAAAATGAAGGGTTGTAATTAGCTGACCTCTAGGAATTCCTCCCAGTACTCAACCTATTATCCTATCATATATGGAAGCAAATATTGTCTATCGTCTATTGTGAATCCAATTCATTCGAGAGACCAGACATGTGGTGTCATTGGTCCTCTTTGAAAATGAAAATATCATCATACCAGTGAAAGGGTCCATGCACAAGCAAAAAATTATAAAAACTTCTGAACTAGATGGATTAAGGTCCTTCCCATTTCTTACTTCCAACTATCCAGGTTTCAACTGGCCTTCATAATGTTCCTCACATATAACACTACATCTCCTATCTCCATGTCTTTGTACTAGCTGCCCTCCTTGCCTAGAATATACTAACTCCTTACTTCTATTTCTTTGAAACCTCGACTTCCTCTAAGGTTCAGGTTAAGTGCTGACTCCCATATGAAACCTCTCCTGATACTCACATCTTCCTCCCCCAATTATCTTGAATCTATTTTATATATTGATGCAAATATGCTTGTTGTTTCCCCATACTTATTATTTTTGTCTTTGTATTGCCATCACCTAGCACAACTCTTGGCATATAGCAGGTACTTAAATGCTTGCTGATTGATTAGATTAGAACTCCTGTGTGAAGGATCACTGTGAGGTATACAAACCATTATGCATAAATGTGTGTTCCCACATTTTTTTCATTACAGATTCCCCCCCCCAATTAAGCTATCATTGTGGTATTGGTAGTTCAGATTGTTATGTGCCCATAGCCCCTACTGTTGATGGTGTTTTCTTGGTAAAGATACTAGAAGGTTTGCCATTTCTATCTCCAGTGGAGAAGCTATGTCTTAAATAACAATTCACAAAGAGCAAGTTCCACCCACCCCTAAGTAGGACAAATTAATAAGAGGAATAGAAATATACCTAAAGAGAAAAGTGAAAGTTGATGAAATAAAGGGATTAGAGGCATTAGAAGACAAAGATGGAGTCATCTTGGAATGGATAGGGGAGAAAGATGGAAGAGTTCTAGGAAACAAATGGACAAGAGAATGGATGAGATTCTGGGAATAAATGGAGGAGGTTGGAAGAGAAATCAGAGAGAAGACCAATAAAGAAAAATGGAAAAGACTTAGAGAAAATAAATAAAGAAGATAGAAGAAACTCAAGTGGAGAACAGGAGAAGAGAAAGGAAGAAATCCAGAAGGGGAAGTAGGGAAGAGGTATGGAGTGTGCTTAGGGATAGAATGTGCTTCCTCCTTCATATGTCTCTTGGAGAATTCTTAGCTTCTTTCAAGATAAACTTGGAGACCATCTCCTATATGAAGCAAACTTTTTCTCATCTCTCAAATTGTCTTTCTTCCTCCTGAACTTATCTTATATCTACTAATGGCAAATGTTATATTTTCCCTTCAGAAAATAGAGAGAAAAGACAGAGACAGAGACAGAGAGACACAGAGACAAAGAAAGAGAGAAACAGAGACAGAGAAAGAAAGACAGAGAAAGAGAGACAGAGAAAGAGAGAAGGGAGGGAGGAATGAAGAGGGAGTGTGTGTGTGTGTGTGTGTGTGTGTGTGTGTGTGTGTGTTCTTTGAATTCCCAAACTGTTTTCTTGTTTTATTCTTTTATCTCCAGCATCCAGTGAGTAGGAAGGGTTCTTTGAATTGAATTGAACCCATCTTTCAGGCAAAGTAAAGAACAGAAAATTAGTCTTGTGTTGTCTAGTTTGTCCAATCTGCTTCTCCTTTTATTTATGCATCTGCTAATATATTCTCTCTGGAAGACAACAGAGAGAATGGCGAAGGCTTAGGGAGAAAGAAAAGAAAGCAATGTAAGAGAAAGAATGCTGGCTCTGGACCCAGAGGTGGTTATTGCCATTATTCAACCATTTTCAGTCATATCCAATTCTTTGTAATACCACTTGGGGTTTTCTTGGCAAAGATACTGGAGTGATTTGCCATTTCCTTCTCCAGCCCATTTTACAAATGAGGAGACTGAGGAAAACAAAGTTAAAGCAACTTTCCCAGGGTCACCCAGCTAGTAAGTGGCTGAATTTGAACTCAGGTCTTCCTGACTTTAGGCCCAGCACTCTTATCTATCCACTATGCTGCCTCTGGACTTAAAAAACAAATTCAAATCTGCGATTTACTGTGAATGTGACCTTGCATAAATCACTTAAATTTAGATCTCAGTTTCCTCATCTATAAAATAAGGGATTATAATTACATGACCTCTAAGAGTTCCTTCCAGTGATAAATCTGTAATCCTATTCTATTTGGAGGCAAATATTGTCTAAGATTAACAATAGATTGTTAGTAGAGATGAGATCCATGTAATTAATCCTATATAGTTTTTGGTAGACATTGCAAACATGTAAATTAAGACTTTATAAATGTTAATCACAAATTTTCCAAATTTTCAGTCCAAGACATAAGGCAAGATGGATATCATTCTGCCTTCTTGCCCAGCTTTTGATCTTCTTCTCCCACTTTCCAAAACAGATTGGGCCCATTTCTAGGAAGCAAGCTGTCAACACTCTTGGGTCATGGTGGCTCTCTCATTCTAATCACCAGACATAGGACTTTTTGGAAAGGTTTCTCCATAAATCATAGATCATTGTCCACATGTGCCACTGCTTCTTGGCAGAGCTCTGACTTGGCAAGACCCTGGAAAAGGTGATCTGGTTATCATCTTCAATCTGCAACTAAAAGCCCCAGTGTCATCACCCCTTCATGGCTCCCCACCCTTCAGTGTCACCAGCTCCTCAGTGGGTCCTGTGACTCAGGAGTTTCACCTGCCTGATTAGAATCACCGTTTGGCTCTGATTCAGCAAATTTCTTTGCCTTTTGGAAGCTTGGCCTGGCCTAGCCCCCTAGCTGGGTAACTGATGAGTGATCTCTGACTCTTGAATAGGGGTAGCCTGGAAGGAATGGTTAGAATTCCTCTATGCTACCTACAGAAGGGCTGCTGATCCACATTTGGTCACCCCATCTTTTCTAGTCCTTCTGAGTTTCTCTGTTTCTCCCCTTTTCCCTCCCTTGCTCATTTCTTTATCCTATCCTCTTCTTCCTTTATTTTCTCCATCCCCCTTTCTCCTCACCTCCCATCCCTTTCTTTCTGTGGCTGCAATCCTTTACCAGAGGAGAGAGATCTCCTCAGACTTAGAAACAAGAACAAGTCACCCCTGTTTTGTTCCATCTCTGTCTCCCCTTTCCCAGAGTATGCTGGATCTCGGGAGAATTTGCTTCTGGGGTATGTTATGAAGGAGTGCTTCTTCCTTCCCCATCTCTAACACCCCCCTAATCAACTATTATTGGTGACTAAAACTTTACCAATTTCTTTAGGATTCACTCAAGCAACTAAATAAAAACCTTCCCCGCAAACATACTGCAAGGAATAATTTACAATTTCTAGGTCTACTTACTTTTGTCAGTACAGGTCCTTAATCCAAAATATGTTGACTAATCTTATGCCCTAAACAAAGATGTGTGCCTGATTGGAGTAAGGAATGGGAGGCAGTAGGGGAGAGAAAACTAAGGCAAAAAGAAAAAGAAAAAAGAAACCCTCTCTGTCCTTGATGAGCTTATAGCCCATTTGAGAGATATCCTATTTATACAGATAAATATATGGATATAGCTAGAGATAAATATAGAGATAAAAATACATAGATAAATAGATAACTATAATACAAGGCATTTAGAGAGTAGAGGGAGAATCAAGGAAGGCTTTCTGAAGCAGGTGAAACTTTCAGAGCCTTTAGGGAGAATAAGGATTCAAAGAAAAAGTTGGAGGTAGGGGACGGCAAGGAGGAAAGTGGACAAACTCTTCATAGATAAGGCGGCAGAACACAATTTTCAAGGAAAGCTGACAGAGCAATATTTGTAAGAATCAAAGATAGTGTCTGACGGAGCATGGTAGGAAGTGCATCTGGAAAGTGAAATGGGAGACAGGGAATTTGGAACCAAAATGAAAAGTTTGCATTTTAGCCAAGAAAATAGTGACATAACAGGACTCTCACCTTAATTTTGGCAGCTAGAAAAATACTGGGTTAGAGAGGGGAGTCAGGAAGAGACCAGTTAAGAGACTGTTTTAATAGTCCAAGGGAAAGGTAAAGAGGAACTGAACTAGAGTAGTAGCTTTGTGAGTAAGAGAGAACAGATGCAAAGGTTGCAAATGGAAAAATGACAAGATCTGGTTACTGTAGTGGAGGCAAGGAAGCTGCTTCTGCTGGCAGTTATCAACATCTGCACAATCCAGAAAGCACAATCCAGGAAGTGGGCTGGGAGTCAGATGATCTGGTATTGCCACTAAACAGGACCCAAAATCAAGAGCTAAGAGGGTTCTTAGAGATGATCTCTCTTTTTACAGATGAGGAAACTGAGGTCAGGAGAGATGGGATGATTTACTCGAGGTTATAGAGATAATACCCATAAAAGGCAGGATTTGAAATCAGAACTTCTGATGTCAAAGCAACTTCTCTGTCCCTTGTGCCTCCTTTTGGTGTCCCAAAGGACAGAGTCATTCTGGGAGTCAGAAAGCGCTGAATTCAAAAACAGACCATAACTAGCTCTGTGACTCTGAACTAGTCACATATTTTCTATCTGCCTCAGTTTCCTTGGTTGTAAAATGGAGATGATAACAGCACCTGCTTCCCAGGATTAGTATAAAAATAAAATGAGACGCTATTTGTACAGCATTTTGCAAACCTCAAAGTGCTTTATTAATGTTAATCATTATTGTCATTGTTGTTATTGTTGTTATCATTTCACATTACCTCCTGCCAGAATTTGTAGTCTTTCATCATAGTCTTCAAAAGCACAGGATATAAATTAAGCCATAAACAGGGGGCTAATCTGACTGCCAATAGAGCATTTCATAAAGTCAGACAAAAGAGTAGCAAAATTCATTTAGAAGAATAAGAGATCTGGAATTTCAAGGAAAATGATTTTTTAAAGCAGAAATTAAGGGGAAATAGTACTTCTTAGATCTCAAATTCTATGTTTATTATATTACATATTATATATTGTATTGCATTATATCATGTCAAATCATATATCATATATTGTACCATATATTATATTATATTGTATTATATATATGGTATATGCATATATACCATATATATGGTATAATGTATTATACCATATATTTTATTGTATTATATAGTATTGTATTATACATTATATTATATTATCTTGTTACATGATTTTTCATCATGCTATATTATACCATATTGTATTATACCATGTGATATATGATATGATGTTACATTAATCATGAAAGTTATTTTGATACTAGTTTAAAAACAGAAAAGAAAAACATTCAGGGGAATAAACTAGATAAGCAAGAATCAAAAACAACTGAACTCGATAAAGCAGTAAATTATAAAACTGAAACTATAAACAATTTGAGATAGGACTCCCTATTTGATAAGAATTATTAGGAGAACTGGAAAATAGTTTGACCAAAAAAATTAGGTTCACACCAGCATCCTATACCATAAACTACAGATTACAAATGGATACTCAATTTAAATATAAAATTACTCATCTTAAAAAAATGGAGAAGGAAAACGTATGGAGGACAGGAAGAGAATTCTTTACCAAATAAGGGAAAGAGAAGAGCACAAAAAATAAAATGTGCAATTTTAACTACATGAAATTGAAAGACAAACTTAATGCAACTAGGTTAAAAAGGGAATGGCTCATGTTTAATGAAAAATAATCTTTGCATCAGATATTTCTGATGAATCTGATGTCTAAGATATAGGAAATTAGCACAAATAAATAAGACAAAGAGCTACAAAGATCATTCCACAGTGTATGTGATTAATTTATATGAATAAGTAGTTATCAAAAGAAAAATAACAAAATACTCACAACCATATAAAAGATTGTTCCACAATAGTAAGAAAAATGGAAATCAAAACAACTCTGAGGCTCATCAGAAAAGACAGCAAAAGACGGTAATTTTTAAGAAACTTTGAGGGAAATGAGAAGAATTGTAAATTGGTTTAACTGTTCTTAAAAGCTATTTAGAATTTAGTTTTACAGGGCAATGAGGGTGGAATATACCAATATCCTTTGAACCAGAGACCCTACTACTAGATACATAGTCCAGGGAAATCAAAGACAAAAAGAAAGACATCTACACTAAAACATTTAGAATAGCTCTGTTTGTGGTAGCAAAGGACTGAAAATAAAACAGATGCCCATTGACTGGAGAATGACTAAGCAAATTGTGGCATATGAATGCAATGGAATATTACCTCACTACAAGAAATGACAAATACAAAAAAATTCAAAGAAGCATGTGCTGATTTATCTGAACTGATGCAGAATAAACAGGAAAGCAGAATAGGAAACAGAACAGTAAGCAAAACCAAGAAAATAACATATGACTACAACAATGTAAATGATAAAATAAAACAAAAACAAAATTGAATGTTGTGTAATTATGATGACCAAGAAACTTGGCCCTGGAGAATAGGTGAGAAAATTTCTTTCAGAGGTGGAGGATTATGAGTGTGGAATATTTATGCATACTATCCAATAAACTAAATATGTTAGTTGGTCTTTTCTTAAACTGCTTTTTTTCTCTTTAAAAAAAAACTTTATAAAAAGGAAAGTCTTGCTAGATAAGGAGACAGAAAATCAATTTTTAAAATAATCAAAAGACATCAAGAAAGAAAATCCAAAAACAAAAACAAAAAATAAAGGATCACCCACATTTCAGATAAAACATGATGGGGTGGTTGAATAATGAAATAAAAAGAGAATTTGATTTGGAATCAGAGAATCCCAACTCACTTTTTACCTAATCCTCTTTATGGAATAAAGGAAATTTAAATGATTGCTAAAATCCATTACAGCTGGTGTAGGGTAGGGATTAAAAATGAATTACAAATCATTCCCTTCTTCTGGGAGTTTACAATCTAAAATTACCTCTTGAAATGCAGATGCTCCTGGCAAAGATAACTCATTAAGTCATTATCAGTCATTACCACCTTAGCTAGAATTAGTTTATCAGATCCTTTACAACCTGCCAGTTAGTCTTAAATAAAAATGAGACACCCAGTGTTTTTTATTGTTGCTGATGACAATAGTGGAGAAAAATAGAGAAAATTGCAGAATTACCCAGGGAGGGGCAGGTGTGTAAGGGAGCCATATGAGTACCTTAAGGAATGGGCAACAGATAGATGTGTGTGCTGGAGATGGGGTATGGGGGGGAGGGGATGTTGCCAAAAAGAGATTGATGGGGGGAGGGGGGCATAGCAAAGACAATCTACTCTATGAGAGCAGATACAATGACTTATTTTATGTTTTCTTCCCAATGTCAGAATCTACTATGTACTTAATAAGTGATGAAAGAAAAGTAAGGAGGAAGGGAGGAAGGAAGGAAGGAAGGAAGGAAGGAAGGAAGGAAGGAAGGAAGGAAGGAAGGAAGGAAGGAAGGAAGGAAGGAAGGAAGGAAGGGAAGGAAGGAGAGAAGGAAAGGAAGGAAGGAGGGAAAGGAAGGAAGGAGGAAAGAAAAGAAGGGAAAGAGGGAGAAAGGGAAAGAAGAAAAGAGGGAAGGAAGGGAGGAAAGGGAGAATTTTTTACTCAAGAATAAAAATTACTTTATTTTTTTTGCAACATCTTACAGAATTATTATTTAACTATCTGTCCAAAGACCAGCCAAGAAAATATTTTAAAGTCTTAGAACATTTTCTGGGAAGAGAATTCAGAACATAGACTCCCTTGACAGGCAGGTGAAGTCTATGAACCCCTTCTTAGAATGTTTGTAAATACACAAAATCACATACATGGGATTACAAAAGAAATCAATTATATAATAGAAATCTCTTTAAATGCAATGATGCTCAGTTCTATAGTCAAGAATTTCTAATTGGTTAGTGAGTAGGACTTTTATTTCTGTATGGGATCTAATTTTCTTGTGATCAAATTAGTAAAATATTTGTCTTCTCCTTATCCATTTTGATACCTTCAATATCCACCTTTTAATTCTCTAGTAATCATGGCTAGGAAACATACCCAGGAGGCAGACAGAAACAGACAAGGACTTGTACTGGGGAAAAGATATAAATTAAGGCTATCCCAGTGAGGTAAAGGAGAGGGGAGGGGAGATTTAAATTAAGAAATAAAGTTGGGCAAACTTAACAAGGAAATTTCCCTTAAAGGGGTCTATTTGGATCCAATCCTTTAAAGTGGATTGACAAATAGATTTGAACAGACTATTCTAGGCTAAAGAAAGATTCTGACTGAAGGATTAGAGGCAGAAACAAATGGGGGAAACAGGTAGCCTCAAATGGAGTAGGCAAGCCACGTTAGTATCACAAGCAGTTAACGATAAACAATAACCACAAAAGTGTCCATGATGCAGCAGAAAGAAGTTAGGGTTTGGAACTAGTAACTGAGTTCAAATTGGATTTGTTACCTACTATTCTGGTCAAGTCATTTCTCTCTGGATATCCCTAAAACAAAATTCTGTCTATGTCATTTCCCTACTTATAATTATTGAGTAACTTTCTATTGTTTCTAGAATCAAATGTAAAATCCTTAGTTTGAAATCTAAAATTCTTCTCAATATTAGTTCTAGTTCATCTTTCCACAGAAGGAAAGATTTAGAATTGGAAAGTTCCTTATTGAGTTAAACCCTCTCATTTTTTCAGATTAAGTGAAGTGCCACACAGTTAATAAGTATCGGAGGCAAGATATAAATTCAGATTTTCCTAACTCAAAGGGCAGCACTCTAGTCACTGAGCCAACCAATGAGCCTTCAAATCTTGTTTCATATCAGTACTCTTCATGCACTTTGTGTTCCAATCCAAATTAGCTGGCTTGCCCTTTTCTATACATGGCATTCTATGTCTTATGTCTATGGCTTTGCCTAGATGGCTTCCCACTTCTGTAATGATTTTTCTCTTCACCTTCTGGAATCTGTAGTTTACTTCAAACTCCAGCTAAGGTACAGTCTCTTAAACTAGGCTTTTCTTATTATCCTCAAGCTGATTGTTCTCCCCACTTTTTTCTCTCTCCTCTCTCCCTTCTGTCTCTTCCTCTCTTTCCCCTCCTCCTCTTCCTCCTCCTCCTCTTCCTCCTCCTCTTCCTCCTCCTCCTCCTCCTCCTCCTCCTCCTCTTCTTCTTCTTCTTCTTCTTCTTCTTCTTCGTTTTCTTCTTCTCCTCTCTGTCTCTATCTTGCTCTCTACTTCTTTCCTTCCTTCCTTCCTTCCTTCCTTCCTTCCTTCCTTCCTTCCTTCCTTCCTTCCTTCCTTCCTTCCTTCCTTCCTTCCTTCCTTCTTTCCTTCATCTCTTTGCCCCTCTCACTTTCTCAATATATCTGAATGTATTCAGAGTATAAAGAAAGAAAATATAGATATATGTGATATATATATATATAATTATTTGTGTATCTATGCTCTATCACTCCAGTAAAATGTAAGCTCTTTTTGATAGCAAGAGTTGAAGGGGGAGAACATGACCTTCATATTTCCAATGCCTGGTATATAATAGATAAATGTTAAAAATGAATTGAACTGAGAGACTGAACTTAGATGTCATCTAAACTCCCTTATTGTTATAAATCCTTTAATGTGGTTGAGTCAGAATGTCCCCCAGCTTGCTAAGAGGAAATGAAGGGCCCCAATTCAAAGTTTCTGAATACCCTCCATGTATATACGGGATGGTTGGAAGAGGATTCAAGAGTGTGAAGAAGGTGGAGACAATAAAAAGAAAATAAAGCAAATTGTTTGCTAAGCAAATAGTTGCATACCCCCTCCCCAGAAAAAGAAATTAAAATGAATTAATGAAGATAATTCTTATGACCTCAGCTCCCATCCTTACAGTTTCGCATTGCTTTGAAAGGCAGAATTTGAAGTGTTTTCATTCCCAAGTTGGGTGAGCCCAGCACACCTCAGCAGCACATGTCAGGTCGTTCATTTCCCTTCCTTCATCCTGTAGTTTCTGGCAAGAGCCACTGAAGATTGGCCCAGCTCACCGCACTCCCCCTTGGGGATCACCCCCACAATCTGAGCAGCTCATCTATGGGGCGGACCCAGTCGCTCAACAGGTTTAATTCTGGCACTACGGTGGGTGGGTGACCTCATCATGGAAAAGTGTTGTACATATCACTAGTGCTTTAGATTTGGGATTGGAACAGAAGAAGACCCTTGTAGAACATGTATTAACAAAAGGAGATTTACATTATTCTCAAAAACTGAAGATGAAACATGCTACTCTGAGAAGTAATGGTCTCAAGATACAGATTGAGGCAGACATTTTCAATTCAAGAAATAGCTATCTTTATAATATATATTGTAATACAAAAATATTAAAATATAAATTCCCACATTAGCTATATAAGTATATTGTGTATATTTATATATGTATATAAACATGCATATGTATTGGCTACATGTACATAGATACATGGATGGTGAGTATATATGCATATGTATTTTTTATGTATATGTACAAAAACACACATATACCCAATGTGGAAATTCATTTTGTTTGGCTGCACATATTTGTTACAGGGTTTTTGTTTTTCTTCTTTTTCCCCCCAAAGGTAATGGGTAAGGGAAAGAGAAAAAAAAGCACTTCTTGATTGGTAAAAAATAAAGTAAACAAAGAAACAAAAGCAGGTTTCCTTAACCATAGTAAAGAAAGACTATAGCACTGATTCAAGGTCCATGTTGGCCGTGCTGATATTCTTGTCAAGACCGAGGGAGAGGAGCTACTGACTTGTCATGGACTGGTTATTGTATGAACCAACCAGGAAGCTAAGCCAAAAACCTTAAGCCTTCATTCCCTGAGCCATTTTAAGTTTTGAGAAATGCCTCATTACTTTTCTTTTTTGGTTTTAACATGTAATTTTATTTTATTTTTTTCTCAATTACATGTAAACAATTTTATAAAAAATTTTAAGTTCCATATTCTCTCCCTCCCCTTCTTCTCCTTCCTCGGGAAGACAAACCATTGGATATTGATTATATATGAGGAGTCAGGCAAAACATTTCCACATTAGCCATACTACAAAGAAAATGCAGATGGAAAATGAAGAATAATAAAGGGTAAGAAAAGTGTAAGAAAAATAAAGGGTAATAAAAGTGTGCTTCAATCTGCATTCAGTTCTTTATCAGGAAGTGGATATAGTTTTTCCTCATAAGTCCTTTGGAACTGGCTCAATGTCACTGAAGGAAATTTATCTGTCACACAGGGTATTGGAAGTGTTCACCTGTAGTCCAGTGAAATAAAATGGACAAGTAGATGCCTCAGGGCATTGAGCCCTGTACCTGGTAGGTGATGGGGCATCATAAGGTTTTCTTCCATTATCTGTTCTATTTCTCCCATAGCCTTTCTCACTCCTACCCGAACAACTTTCCATTTACAGGGTGTCCCAAAAGTCTTAGTGCACTTTAAAGCTCTTGTGCTGGTCCATGATTGTGATGTATTTCTGTTTGGTGTGTGAATGTTTACATATTACCACACACCTATATATCTAGGTCTCCAGGAACTGAAAGTGTTTCTGAGGGTAAGTAAGCCTGTCTGTATATATCTAAGCAGGCTTATGTCAGAAGCTTTACAGGCAAGCACTCAGAGTTGAATTCCATTTTTGACACTTAACTCATAACCTAGCACATAATAAGCATTTAATAAATTCTTATTGACTAATTGACTGACTGACACTTGGGCAATCCTTAATCTTTCTTTCTAAATTTCAGTGTCATCCTCTCTTCTCTTTCCTTCCCAGTATTGCTTTTTATTAACCTTAGAGTGTTATAGAAACATGAGTGATTCTTCTGCATCTTTTTGTTTGTTTTTCCAAATGACCCTGACTGTGTGACTAAGTACCAATGTATGGATTCCAGTGCATCTGTGTATCCACAGCTGAGGTTTCCCCTTTGCTCTATTCCCAAAGCTCTGACCTTATTCTCCTGCTCCTCTCTCTTCAGCTACTTTTTCATAATGCTTATCTCTTCAGGATAGCTATATTGCAGAGTGAAAAAATCTCTGGTCCTTAAGTCAGGAAGACCTGAGTTCAAATAAGTTTTCCAACACCTACTAGTTGTATGATTTGGAGGAAGTAGCTTTAATCTCTCTCTGCCTTGGCTTCCCATCTGTAATATGGGAATAATAATAGCACTCATCTCCCAGGGTTGTTATGAGAATCATATGAGATAATATTTGTAAAGTATAGTCCATCATATAGTAGGTACTTTATTCCTCTCTTGATTGCAACTGTCCTTACCCTCAACTGAGTTCCATAATCTTATCTTTACTTGTCATAAGATATTTCAACCTAGAATATTCCACTGCAATCAAAAACTTGACATACGAAAAACTAAATTTATTATCTTCTTCTCTAAAGAAGCAACCCCTGGCAATTTCCCTTTACTGCCAATAAAACTGCCATTGTGTCATGATCCTGACTAGAAATTCACTACAAAGATAAGAAAGACTCAGGAGTGCATGAAGCAAGTTGATTTAATTATAATTCTTGCAAGAAGCAGCCATTGTCCAAGGGGCAGTTCTTGGGAAGGTCTGCCCTAACAGATAGGAGGATGAATCTTTTTTTTACTGTCCCACTGTGCAAGATTCCTCCCTCGTCATCTCATTGGCTGAGGATGACAAAGTTAACAGACTTCCTGGTCCTCCCATTGCATGTTCTTCCTTAACATGTTCCCCTTCCTTCATCATACAACCAATGTTCCAAAACAGTGGCAAAATCCTCCTTTAGGGAGAAGTTACTATTACTTAACTTATTAAGCATGCTCACTCAGTGCTTAGTTACCTTTTACCCACTTCTTGTTTTTTGTTTGATTTTATCAGCTTATCAGTTCAGTGACTCAACATCTAGTTTTATGCAACTAAGTTAGCTGACATGGCTTTAGGTCTTTGTCCCTATATGAAAATATAATTCTATAGATTGTTTGCAACCCTATATATCCAATTAATCATCTGCTATTTCTTTTTGTGAAATGTCTCTCATATACCTATCCCTTTATTTCTGCAGACACCATCATACTTCCACATGCTCATAATCTTATTCCTGGATTCCTGTTCAGTCTCCCTACCTCCAACCTGGCTCCTTCTTGCCAATACCTCCCTCACTGAGCAGTCTGGATAATTTTCTCAGTTGCCATTTTGAATTTGTCACTTCCCTTATCAAGAGCATAGAAGTTCCTTGTTAGAGCAGTTCCAATTGTCCTATTAGATCCAACCCAGAAGTCTGAGAGTCTAACGCTCAAGACATTCTATCAAAATGGACCACATCCCAAGTGGGAGATGGAAAGCACGTCAGTGGGAAGACCAGACTTTGAACTATTTTGCCTTTTACTATTATTAAGGGAATTTTTCATTTCATTTTATCATTTAGGATTCAAGGCTCTTGCAATTTTTGGTAACTAAAAGACTGTTTCAATAATACCCTCACCTGAACAAAAGCTGTTTTATGGAATGTAAAGTTTACTTAGAGCCCTAAGCATTCCTTAGATAAGAAACTGTAGAAAGAATCTCAACTGTCCCCAACTGTTTGGCAACATGTAAATCCTCCTCCTCAATCAGCCCATTTACAAATCTTTTAAATGAAGATCAATCTGTAACCTGATTCAGTTTACCTACAGAGCTTGTGTGATAAAGTTTGTTTCCTTAGGTGATATATGAGATTACAACTTTTAAATTTGTTCAGTTGAAGGAAATATGGAATTATTCATCTATTTTCTCCATAACTTTTATTGCCTAAGTGGAATGTTGTTATTCTGTCATTCAGTCATGTCCAATTCTTCATGACCTCATTTGGGATTTTCTTGGTAAAGATACTCAGATAGTTTGCCAGTTCCTTCTCTGGCTCATTTTACAGATAAGGAACTGAGGTAAACAGAGTTAAGTCACACAGCTAGTAAGTATCTGAGTCCAGATTTAAAGTCACAAAGATGAGTCTTCCTGACTTAGGGTCTGGCACTCCATCCACTGTGCCACCTAACTGGCCAAGGGAAATTTGCAAATGTGTATCTATATATAATATATATTCCACCCATTTTTCTCTCTTCAGAATGTGTGTATGCACATTTCTATGTATAAATAACTATATATATTTATGGATATACATGTACATATATTTGTGCTTAACTTAATTGTATTTTGCTTGAGGGAAATGGGGAAGAAGGGAATAGAAAGAATAAAATAAAAAGTGCACAGCAGAGAACAAAAACAATAACCTACAAAGAAGCAAAGAAAAGATGGATGATCATGAACATAATGTCTTCTATTGTTATGTATGCTTTCTTGAAATGGAAATTTATTGCTATATATTTTGAACCTTACCTGATGTTCTGCTAGGTTTATGAAAATGTGTTTCTTTTCTTTTTCTGTCTTTCCTTTTTTCTCTTATTTTGGATTTATTTTAAGTAAATAAAAAAATTTAAAGGAAAACTGAAAAGATAGGAAGAAAACAGATAGTGAAGGACCTTAAATTTCAAACAAAAAATTATTAAATTTGATCCTAGAGCTGTTGGATTTTTGTTGAGTAGAGTATGAGGTGACATGGTGACATAGATCTAAGTTTAGGAAAATAACTTGGGCAGCTGAATGGAGAATGGACTGTGATATGGAAACCCACTAGAAGAGTAGTACTTTAGTCTAGGAGAGGGACAATGAGGGCCATCACCAAGGTTGTGGTTTTGTGAATGGAACTAAGAGGAAATATGAGAAAAATATTGTAGAGAAACATGTTTTGTTTTTAGGCAGTGGATCAGATATGAAGAGCAAGTGAGAGATGAATGGAGGATGACATCAAAGCAAGGTTATAAATCTCTATAATGGGGAGGTTGGTGGAGCCCTTGGCAGCAATGGGGAAGTTTTTTTTATAGATGAGAAAACTGAAGCTGAGAAGTGATTTGCCCATAGTCAGCTCAGTCACTGACAGAAATAGGTTAAGAAGCCAAGATTCCTGATTCCCTGGCAAACAAGAGATGTCAGATTCTTTGAACTGAAGACAAGATGCCAGAAGGCCATCTGGTCCGTTGTCATTATTTTATAAATGAGGAAACTGAGGGTAAGCTACTTACTCAGGATCACACTGAGGGAGCAAATGTTGGAGCAAGAATTCAAACCCAACTGAGATAATTGTCAAAACCTGACTGAAATTCGGTAACAGTTAGAGAGAGCAAGCTGCCTGCTAGGGTGTCAATGCTATTTTATCTTGCAGATCTAAGAGGGAAAACAGCAGAGGACCATGGCTTCCAAAGGATTCTCTAGAAGGAGGGAAATTGGTCTACTAGGGGTAACTGGATTTAATCTTTTTCCTTCCTTGAGTATATGTGCTGCTCCTTTATTGTCCTTTTCTTGTTTTTGCCTTTTCTGTCAAGCTTCTTAAGAGAGACCAGGAGCCTTGGATTTATGGCCTTCTTAATGAACTCTTCTAATGCATGTAGAATGCATGTCATTCTCTATCTTTTTATGTTAATAAAATTTAGCCAGTTATGAAAAACATGTTACTAAGATTTTTTTTGCTATATTGGATTACTTGCTGTCTAGGAGATGAGGTGAAGGAGAAAATTTTGTAACACAAGATTTTGCAAGAATGAATGTTGAAAACTATCATTGTATGTATTTCAAAAATAAGAAATTATTTTTAAAAAGTTAACATTAAAACAGTGTTGTATAATGACCCAAGAATTAATAGAAGGATTTTTTTAAATTGTAAATTTAGTCAGGGAAGACCATGAAAAAGGTGAGTTTTAATTTGGCCTTGAAAGAGCAGTATCAAATTTGGAGTAACAGGAATTGTGAGGACATACTAAGCAGACAGATGCAGACTCTGTGCAGAACTAAAGAGATGTTTATAGAGAAAATGGTGTTTATAGAGAAATTGAGTGAATCCTAGAAAGAACAGATTAGAAATAGAAGTATAAAACCTTACAGAGGAAGAGGAATTGGAATTTGGTAGTTAGTAAGAAATCATAAATCCTTAAGGGAATGAAATGATGGGATTGGTCTTCTAGGAAGATTAATATGGAGAAAATGAAGATCAGCCTCACAGATTCTGGTCTTACCCATACATACATGCCCAATGTCTCAATGCTTTGGCCTAATAACTGCCTTAATACTGGGGCTTATCAGGGGAGAAGACCTAACAATAATATCTTTAGTTGCAGACAGTGAGGGGAGGAGAAATTAGAAGAAGCCTTTCAGATATATGTTCAGCTCAGCTCTCAGCTTAAATACTTTAATCCCCTTCATCTTTACTTTTAACTAAAAGGCTCCAAGTGAGAAGGAAGGAAAGGCCAAACTGAGGGCCTTCCTTGTAAGCAGTTGTGTCCTACAACCAAATGAGTGTACAAGAGACTATAAAAGGAGGATTTTCTGTACTCCAAGAACTTTTAAAATTTCTTAGAACCCCTATCTAGAAATGAATACTTTGGGGTTAATTGCACTGCAGTGTGATAGACCTCCAACTGATTTACTGAACTAAAGGAGATGAAGGGATATATAGTTTATGGGTTTGGTGGTCTTAGGAAATGCATCATTAGTACTCTCCCACAAATCAGGAATGAATGAAAATTCAAATGCATTTTTTATGCATAGAAATAACTTTATGATTAAACCAAAAGCCTGTTACTGCATTAAATTCCTGGGTAGGATTCCACCACAGGCCAAGAGAAACAATGGGAATGATTTTCTTAAGGAGCACTCAACCATGTCAGTCAATGGAATTAGGCCAATTCTCAATAGTGTTTTGGTTGTTAATTTTATTAACCTATAAGCTAAACTGAATCATACTATAACAGACAAATTAAATGGTTTTTTTTAGTTTTTTTAATGTTTTATTTTTTGAACAATACAGACTTAATAATTTTTCACATCTTGGGACAACACTCCCTTGTCTTTTTTCATTGTTGGCTTTTTCTGAACACCTTGATCCTTTAGGGGACAGTTCCAGGCAGAACTCAAGTAACTGATAACTCTGCAAAGTACAGAAAACTGACATAGCTACAAATGTGACTAGTTAATATGCACCCTTAGTCAATTTCTCTGGGCAAGTCAATGCTAAGAGTTTTCTTAAGCCATCTGTTCATTATGGCTCATATTTATGTACTGAATAAATAACTAGTAAGTATATGCCAAATTTATGAAAATTTGACCTTCAACTTTAGAATATGCCATATAGTTAAGATGTCATGTGAAATAAATAACACTTACATTGGGGATATTTTCCTCTGGAGTCACATGTGAAACTACTGTATCTCCTTAAAATGTCAAGTTAATTTATCCAATAAATGTCTAGTCTTCAAATGCATAATGGCTTTTTATAGAATGGGTTATAAATAAGCAGGAGATCATTTAAGCCTCCCATCCGTCCTATGCTTCTTGGGCTACTGCTTGAGAAATCCATAAGCAAATTTCCCCTTAGTGCCCCATTTTACCCACCATAATGGTTTGTGAAGTTTTATTTCATACTCTCCAGAAGCTTTATGAGTATTAATGAATAAATAGAATGTAAACTCCTTGAGAGTAGGGATTGTTTCAATCTTTGTATTCCCAGAACAGTATCTGATACATAGGAGGTGCTTAATAAGCGTTCATTGATTTAAAAAATGAAAAAAAAAATTCAAATCTCAGTACTTTTGCTCCAAATGCAAATCTCTTTCTACTATAGCACAACCTCATTGAACATCTGAGGTCCCGTCCCACTGCAAGCTTCTACAATTTTATAGTGTATATATGCATATGTATATATTTTATAATTATATATTATGTTATATATTATATTATTATATAATATGGAGGCAACCAGATGCCTCAGTGGATAGAATCAGGAAGATAATGAGTTCAAATCCAACCTCAGACACTTACAAGCTATGTGACTGGGTAAATCACTTTTCCTTAATATCTATTTTTCTTAATCCATTAGAGTAGGAAATTTCAAAGCACTCCAGTATCTTTGCCAAGGAAAAAACCCACAAACCAAAGGGCTGTGCCATGGTCCACAGGTTCACAAAGAATCAGGCACAATTGAACAATAACAATTATATATTATGATATATTTTGTAATTGCATATATGCGTAATTTTATAACAGCATATATATGTAATTGCACAGGCACACCTCATTTTATTGCTCTTCACTTTATTGCACTTTGCACAGATTGCATTTTTTACAAATTGAAGGTTTATGGCAATCCAGCCTTAAGCAAGTCTTAACAGCAGCATGTGTTCACATTGTGTCTCTGTCATATTGTGGCAATTCTCACAGTATTTCAAGCTTTTTCATTATCATTCTGTTATGGTGATCTTTGATCAGTGATCTTCAATGTTACTATTGTAATTGTCTTAACCTGCCACAAACCAGGCCCATGTAAGATGGTGAACTTAAATTACAAATGTTGTGTAGATGGCCCTTCTTGCAGCCTTTCCCCATCTCTAATTGAAATTAGACCAATTTATAATGCTACTATGGCCTCTAAGTGCTCAAGTGAAAGGTCAATATATGCAGCAAACTTGATTTTTGACTTATTTTGAGAAATTGTGCAACCACTTTTTGTAATTACCACCTTGATCAGTCAGCAGGCAACAACATGGAGACAAGACCCTCCAACAGCAAAAAAATTATGACTCATTAATTAATTGTCAACATTTTTAGCAATAAAGTATGTTTAAGTAAGGTATGTATATTGGGTTTTTTTACATAATAGCATTGCACTCTTAGTAAGCTACAAATAGTATAGCTTTTATATGTATTGGGAAACCAAAAAATTCATGTGACTCACTTTATTGTGATGTTTATCTTGTTCTGAAACCATAATATCTTCAAGTAATGCCTATATATTTCCCTCAGTTTGTGCTATATTAATATATATCTGAAGGTACTCCTTTCCTCCTACATGACAAAAGCAATGACCTTATTTCTTCCTTCCTATGAAATCTTTTTCCTCATCATGACTCATCATGACTTTGGGGCAAATCACATAATTTCTCTTAATTTTCATTTTCTTATCTGTTATATTGAGATAATATCTTCATTCTCTATTTTACAGGTTTGTTGTGAAGAGAGAATTTTTGAAACTTGTAAGTCCTCTTAATTGAATTAATCATAAAGTTTGCCAGTAAGTTGGGCTAATTGAAAACAGAATAACCCCATTGAAATTACTCTAGTGCAGTTTATTTAATATAGAGTAGCTATATATTAGAACTATCAGCAATAAGCAAAGGATAACAACAAGCAAAGAGCACACTAGTTATTTAGGGAATATTTACATACACAGTTAGAGTAGCTCAGGTCTGGGCATTACTGCCCAGGGGCCAAAGGAGAAAATTATATTCTCTGAACACAGCTCATGGCTTTCTATAGAAGCAAAAAAACATTGGAAAACTAGGAGTTATTGAGGGGATGACCCCAGAGAGATCAAGGACAAAAAATTCACAGACCCAAAGACATTAAGATGACCTGACCTACTGAATGTTGCTGAAGTTGCTGATCATTTTTTCCATTCGTTTTATGTTAAGGGAAAAGAATAAGTAAAAACAGAAAATCCAAAACTCTTTTGGGCTGGGCTTTGTGATAATATGTATATTTTATGAGCTAAGAAATCACAGCCTTTCACAACCAATAACAAAACTACCCTGTGAGGGCTTGACCCATGGAAGCTGGCCAACTTTCCCCTCATTGACCCATTGCTTCCTTTTTCAAGCCAGTGAGGGGCAACATCATCTCTCAGTTACTAAGCATCTGCCAAGGTCTAACTGTTCTACCTCTCTCTTCTTCAAATATTCATTAGGACAGGTTATAATTACAGATTTCACTTTTAAAGGTTTACTTCTCAGGACTGAAGTCTTCAAAGAAATAAAAAGCAAAAAATTCAAAGGGGAAATATTTGTTATCATTAACAATTTGGAATCATGATAGGTCGCAAGTTAGAGTGACCAAAGTTGATTCTAAATACTTTAGAGACTTGGGAATCATGGATATTTTACAACAGCAACAGTTAGTGTAGGTATCATCTTCAGGCTGTGGGCAAAAAGCATCTCTTCCACAGTGCCATGGCAAATGGGACCAGAAAGCTTATCTGGTAGTTTTCTTGGCCAGGGAACTGGCCGAGGAGGTCCTAGTTAGGGAGTTCTTGGGGTCAGCAGCTCCTTCCCCTTTTGTTTTGGTTTCAACACTTCGGGCACTGCTAGAGTTGCTTGACCTAATGCCACTGCCATAGCCGGCATTGATTGAACTGGGTCGGTAACCATAACTACTCCCGCTGCTGCTACTGATCACAGCTGTGGAGACAAAACCAAAATTAAAAAGGCCAGTGGTAGTGGGTATGACAAACAGTAAAACCAAGAAGGTATGCTGGATAGGCAACAGGAGGTGTGAAAAAGAAGGTAAGTTTACTCGTTTTTATTCCCATAAGTGAATTAGTTTCCTTTGCAGCAAAGGGCTTTTGATTAGAAATGAAGTTAAAAAAAAAAAAGAAAAGAAATGAAGTTAAACCTTCCAACCATAAAGATCAGGAAATAATGGGAAGCTGTGGGGTTTCCTGTTCTCTCATCAGAGAATAGGAGTGACAGCAGTCATGCAGCAACAATATCGGAATCAACAATTCTAGTAGTGGAATCATGGGCAACATCCACATGAACTCATATAACAATATATTGATAAAAAATATCAAACAAATACATGACTGAGTTAGGAAGATTCATTTGTGGAAATAGAGCCCTTTATGAAGATGATTCAGGTTTAGGTCACTGCCACTAAAAATTACAGAAGTTAAAGATCCAGAACTTAATAGTCAGTGGAGATTATACAAGGTACCAGAGAAACTATGAAACACATTGCTGCAAGCCACAAAAGATTGGCACTAACTGAATATCTAGCAAAATATGGCCTCACTATATTTCATTGATTGACAGACAACAAATCCCCATACTACAAGTACATACCTCAAAATATACTTGATAAATTAAGCTAATTAAACAGTTTAAGATAATGTTTCTGCAATTTCTTATGACAGTCACCGGATTCTTAATTATACTCACAAATCTTCTATTTCTATAAAATCTAAGTTATTATTATTATATAAAAAGTTTATTCATTTTTTGATGAAATTCAGATAGAAATTATCTAGAAGCCAATCACTATTTTTAGAATAAATAGGAAGTAATCAATGGACTTCCAGTAAAAAAGGGATTTTAGCTGGTACTTAAAATCAACTAAGGCATAGAGTAGGGATGGTGTTTCAGGCATGGAGGACAGACAGAGAAAAGCAAGGAGTCGAAAGATAGAGGGCTTTGTGGAATTGACAAGGAGGTCAGTATCACTGGATCAAAAATACATATTGGGGAGTAAGGTAAATAAGACTAGAAAGGTAGAAGGGGGCTATGATTTGAACATCAAATAGTGAATTTTACATTTGATCCTGGAGGCAACAGGAAGCCATGATATTATTAGGTAGAGGGGTGACATGATCTGACCTGAATTTTAGAAAAATCCCTTTAGTATTTGAATGGAGAATGGATTTGGCTATAGCCAAAGCAAGCTATTGCAATAATCCAGGTATGAGGTGATGAATTCTAAAAAGAAGACTGGATGATGGCCCCTAGACCATTTCTATCTGAATCTCATCAAAAAAGATAAATAGATTTCTTATATAATAACAGTAACTTAAAGTTTATAGAAATAGGTTTGTGAGAGTAATTAAGAATCAGGTGACTGTCATAAGAAATTACAGAAACATTATCTTAAAATAGTCCAAATTCACTGATTGATGTGGATCATTCAATGAAGTAGTAGAAACTATAAGAAAATATTTAGTATTTGCCATACACTTAAAAAGACCCAGTCACGTTACTGAAATTCTATAGCATATGTTCCCTATTCTTTATAAAATCACAGATGGCAATCCCCATTTTACAAAAAGAAACTTTGAAATGTTCTTGAGAAATCAACAAATAAACTGTATTGAAAGTGGAACATCAATTACAAACAGAATTGATGCCCTCAACCTCCTGGATATATTTAATCTATTAAATTTTCAGAATAAAGATTTTAATAGAGGTTGCCATAATGAAGATGATGGGGTGAAAGGCTTTCAAAATATAATCATAGAAAGAGATTAAAAACATGTGGGGACAGGACAAGATACATATCATCCTTGTTTCATCATTTACTGGAACCATCTCTAAGGTACTTTCAGTGAGTCTACAGAATTTAATTCCATATTCCAATATTATCATTCAACTTCAAGAAATAGTCATTTTACCCACCTGCACAGTAGGTCACAAAATGTTAATTATAAATGAATAATAATAGGAGAACAACTTGTCCTAGGACTGTTTCTTTCTGAATCTGGATTGAAACTGTTTCTTTTTGAATTATTATTAAAATGGCAATAATGATATAGCAGTGATGATAATAATAAAAATAAACAGTGTAGAATGATGGAGACAGAAAACTGACCTCAGAGTTCAAGTCCCGATTCCAACATAATGGCTACATGATCCTGGACAAGACAAGTAAGGGACTGGACAGAGAACTGAGCCTGGTGTCAGGAGGACATGAGTTAAAATCCAGGCTCAGACACATGCTAGCTATGTGACCCTGAGCATATCACTTCACCTCTGCCTACCTCAGTTTCCTCAGCTGTAAAATGGGAATAATAATACCTACCTTCCAAAGTGGTTGCAAGGATCAAATGAAATGAGATAATAGTTATAAAGTGCTTAGCACAGTGCCTGGCATATAATAAGCATTTAATAAATGCTTATTTCCTTTCTTTATGTAATAGTTCAATGGCCTCAGGCAATCTCTAAAAACTATGAGTGGCATAAGTAGTTGCTACCTGCATTGGTAGAGGGAGTTTCATCACTGGGAGCTACCTATTCCAATGAAATCACAAGTCCAAAGGGGGTGGGAGGAAGAAGGTGGGAAGAAGCTACTCATCCTTCCTTATGGTGTGTGTGGAGTTGACCTGGGTCCTTGCCAGTGGGGTACAAGTTCTGGCAGATCCTTCTAAACAGGATGGATTCAGTGCCACTCTGTGGACCTAGCTCACCACCAGAGGGTGATAGCTTGCAGCTGAGACTCAGGAAGACTCTCCCGCGGCCACAGAGACATTAGGGGATGCATAACTGGCAGGCGTGCCCATGCCCACAAAATCAGAGATCACCTGGAAGCACTGACAACAGCTCGCCTTCCTTGGAGGCTTTACAATTTACAAAAAGCTTTTCTTCGAAAAACCTAGAGAGGCAAGCAGACTATAGTCAGTCCTGCCTAGAAACAAGAAGAAAGAAAAAATGATCCCAGGTTCTTGGCTCTGTCAGAACAGTATATCTGTCTAATTTCATCTTTGGATCCAGTGTGAAACATGTGCAGAGAGGAAGGAATTTCTTAAATTTGTTATGCCATCTTTGTTTCTTTCCAGAACCTTAAGACTCACACATCTTCTAATCAAATACTTACAAATGCTCACAGAGGAGGGATTCTCACCAGACATCCTATAAAAGAGAACATTAGAACAGCATAAAACTCCAAGAAGTATATAGACAGATTTGATCTAAATTTGGGGGTCATGGCACTTTGAGGAAGAGCCCAAGAGTGTCCAGGAAACTACTGTATAATCAATTAACCAACATCCTTAATTTTCTCTTTTTTTCCTCTCTTATTCCTCTTCCTTCTTTCTTTCTTCCTTTCTTCTTCTTCTCTATCCTCCCTTCCTGCCCTCTTTCTTCCTCAAGATTTCTTTCCTTTCTTCCTTCTTTCCATTTTCCTTTCTTCTCCCCTTCCTTCCCTTTCTCCTTTCTTCCTTCCTTTCTCCCTCTCTCCCTCCCATCCATCCCCTCTTCCATGTTTCCTTCCTTCCTTCCTTTCTTCTCCCTTCCCCCTCTCTCCTTTCCTTCTTTTGTTCCTCCCTCCCTTCCTTCCTTCTTCCCCTCTTCCCTCTTTTCTTTCCTTACCTCCTCCCTCTCTCCCATCCTTTTTCCCCTCCATAACTTATCTTTTCCTTTCCTTTCCCTTCTTTCCTTTCTTTTTCCTTCTCTCTCTTCTTTCCTCCCTCTTTTCCTTCCTACTTTCTTTCTTCCTTCCTTCCTTCCTTCTTTCCTTTTTTCCTTCCTTCTTTCTTTCCTTCCTTCCTTCCTTCTTCCCTCCCTCTTTTCTCCATTTTATCTTCAAGTGTCTTTTCTGCTGATTCCCATACCTCTACTTTAACCAAGCTGATCATCATACAACAAAGGAGTCAAAAGACCTTGGTCTCACTCATTCAACCTCATTTCACCTGCACTCCTCTCCCTCCAGAAGTTTCCTGTAAGTAGCAATCTCCACATCCAGAGCAAGTTTGGTGCTCATCAACTCCTGGTAGTCCCTCAGCAGGCGAGCCAGCTCCTCTTTGGCACCATGCAGGGCACCCTCCAGTTCATCCAGCTTGGCCCTGGCATCTTTTAGAGCACAGTCACCTCTCTGCTCAGCATCTGCAATGGCCGTTTCCAGGTTGGAGCACTGTGGATAAAGAAGGGGCAATTGAGGGGCAGCTAGGTGGTGCAGTGGATAGAGCACCAGTCCTAAAGTCAGGATAGACCTGAGTTCAAATCTGCTCTCAGACACTTAATACTTCCTAGCTGTGTGACCCTGGGCAAGTCATTTAACCTCAACTGCCTCAGTAAAAAGCAAAAAAAAAAAAAAAAAAAAAAAAAAAAAAAAAAAGAGGCAATTGATTATAGTCAGTATTTTAAAGCTGAAATATAACTCACATTCCTCTATCACTTTAAACTTTACAAAATTATATTCTTTCTTGTATGAACAGATACAAAGAGAAGAAAGCAGAAACAGAAGGAAATATGACTACAATAATGTAAATGAAAACAACTTTAAAGAGCAATTTGATTCAGATTAAATGTAATCAACCAATGATCAATCAGTAAGTATTTATTAAGCACCTATAAAGTACCAGATACTATGCTAAACAGTGGGACTAAGAAAAAAGACAAAAGACAGTTCCTCCCTCAAGGAGTTTACAATTTAATGGAGAAAGTTACAATACAGTTATCACTATGACCCAGAATAAATGTTCCTGACCTTTTTTTTAATATGTTCTGGACCATTTTGGAAGCCTGTTAAAACTTCTACCCACTTTTCAGAACCATTTTAAAATCTCTGGAGAAATTACCAAATTTACATTTGCAATAAATGAATGAATAAATAAATAAGTAAAAGTAATTTTTCCCCATCCAACTTCATGGACCTCCTGAAATCTAAACATGTCGACTGGTCTACAGGATGAAATACACTTCCTTCCTGTGGAGGTGGAATGAGGACTGGATATTGTGGAAGCTGAAAAATACAGTAACTAAATCGAAGGGTTTTACTGCTCTTTATAACTACCAGAGGATTCTATCACAGGGTTTTGGACATGGTATATCACGAAATGTCTGCAGGATAAAAAAAGAAAATGCCTTTGCCTTTTAAAATAATGCTTTAGCTTTTGTAACTACCTCCTGACATAGAAAGTACAAGTATTATTCTTATTCTACACATGAGGAAACTGAAGAATTAGAATTAGACTTAAGAGTTGAGAAGATCTGAATTCAAATACTATCCTCAGACACTTAGTGGCAGTTTCTTTATCTGTAAAATAAAGCTGTAATGCTTTGGAGAAACTGAGGCAGTATAGAGATTAGAGGTTATCATGGTAGAGAGTTTAGAATCCATAGCTATGTGTGGGACTCAATGGGACTCTTATCTCAAAGCATTCAGTCCATGGAGCAAGGGGCTCTAAGGACTCTTATAGGGCTCTGGGGAAACAAGGGCAGAAAGAGGGGTAGAGCACTGGGGCATAGAAGTTTCAGGAAAGTCCAGGAAAGGTCCATAAATTCAGTTCTGACAAGTTGGGGGTTTGGAGAAAGGATCATAAATTCTGATAAGGAGCTTGGAGACACTGAGTCTGAGACAAGAAAGATATTCCCCAACATTGGGGATAAGCTATCTGGAGCTTTATGATTCTTTGGAATGCCAGTGGCCATAACTCTGCAGCCCCAATTATCTCAGTCCTAATGGCCAGGAAGGGGGGTTTGCCACCAGGAAGACTGAGGCAGAACAATTCAGGGAAATTGGAGCAGAACAATTAAAGGAAATTGAGGCAGAACAATTAAGGGAAACTGAGACAGGGGAACTGTGGCACAACATTGCTAGCAATAATAGCATCTCACAGGGTTGTTGTGTGGATCACATGATTGTACATGTAAAGCACTTTGCACTTATATAAAAACTAGCTGTTGTTGTTCATACCAGAGACTAAGTGATTTTTCTTTGATCACAAAGACAGGAAGTCAGAGTCAAGATTTAAGGTCAGGTCTTCTAATTCCAAACCTAGTGCCCTTTCCTCTATACATGCTAAAACAAGTGGAAAGTAGAAAGCTTGGTCTGGTTGCTCCTCAGTCTGGAAAGGTGGGGATATAATCATGATGAAGGAGAACCCAGTAATGCATCAATCAATCAACAATTATCAAGCCCAGGCCATGTGCCAGTAACTGAGCTAGATCCTGGGGTTATAAATACAACGAATGAAATAATTCCTACTCATAGATGTTCAATTTATGTTGCAATCCCACCCCATCTCCCCTCCACACCCCATTCTGAGCCCTGTCCTAAGATCTCAAAGAAGGGAGAATTATGGCCCTTGCATTCAGGGGGCTCCTAGTCTTGTGGGGTTCACTCTAGAAAGGCAATCTGGATCAGACCAGATGAGTTTTTAAAAGGCAGCCCAGGTTTGGGGAATGTGAGATTGTAAAGGGGTCAATCAATTCTTCCTGGAGGAGGGATGTGTGGAGGAGGCATGGGAAAGATATGAGCAAAAGGAACAAGCAGAGGAAAGGGCATGATGCAGCCTGCTCAGACTGGTTTTCAAGAATCAATTGTTTCAGTTTCAGTGAATTTATATTCAGTATTCAATATGTTTCAGAGTATTTATACCTCAGAAAAGGACTTGACTTTTGTTGATTGTCTAGACTTTAAAAAGGTGATAGAAAAAAAAATGTTCATAATGTAAATTAAGCTTTAAAAGGATGTGGGGTGTACTTTTTTTTGGAAAGTCAGTTGTTAAACATTTACCAGCACACCTCTGGAGAAGGGATGGAGGACCATGTGGTCAGAGACACTTATGTGTACAAGTCAAGGAATGAGTTTGCCTGAGTGAAGCAGTAATTCTATATTAGGAAATTTAGGATGCCAAAGCATGGGTTCTGGAAGCAGTAAGTGAAGGGATCCTGAACTGGGAATCAGGTCCTGAACACCAAGGACTTTGATTGCACCTTAGTCATTTTGTTCCTTGTGGTACTAGAAGAAGAGCTTCAACCCACCTGCTTTTTCACGTTGCCAATCTCACAGCGAAGCCTTTGGATGAGCCGGTTCAACTCTGAGATCTCATTCTTGGTGTGTTTGAGGTCATCCCCATGTCGGCCAGCAGCCAACTGAAGCTCCTGGATCTGGTTTTCAAGGAATAGGAGGTGGTGAGAAAGGGCATGACATGATTCACCTTCTGGGTGCTCCTCCAGCAGGTTGCTGGGGATGGTGGAGGTGGTCAGGCTGTCCACCTCTCAACTATGTATCATAAATAAATAACTAGTTGCGCCAGGGAAGAAGCCAGAGAGCAATTTGTTTTATACAGAGAAATTTGAGGACCCAGGAACATCAGCCTCCCAACAAGCTATCCAGTGGTGACAACACCTCTGACTATAATGGGATTTATAAATGGTTGAGTTTCAGTGGAGTCTTATCTTCATTTTACATTTATTGAAACCCAATGATTTGCCCAAGATCACATAGGTAGCAAGTATCGAGACTGTAACAGATGCCTACTGGCTTGTTTTGTTACTTTTATCATGATGTCTTACATATTTTTCCCCATGTTATGCCTTAGATTTGAAAATCAATGAACATGTTCTTTGTGAGGGATCATAATGGAAATTAAAGGAATGAGGGATAAGAAGAGCTCACACATTGTTCCACATCTGATGTGGGCTAAAATTACAAAAGACACCAGAATAAAGGTTTCAAGGCAAGCTGGGAAAGGACAGAAAGATATGTTTTGTTACTGTCTGATCTGGATCCATGGAATTCTCTTTGTATGGTTCTCAGCACAATACTCTGAAGAATTAATAGGGTTCTATCTCCCATGGCTTGATTCAAAGGGAGCATTGACTCCCTGGAATCTGTTCCATGCTCTCTTTCTGGATTTATTAAATGTTTTTCCCCTCAATGAACTCTATATTCCAGCGTATTTATATTACAAATAGAACTGTCCTCTATGTATTCACACAGTCTGTCTCCCATATTCTCTACATCTCTACCTCCCAAAATCCTTCTCTTTCTTCAAAGCCGAGCTTCAGCTAGAAGTAATCCCTTGTTCTCTGAATACCTGTTTATTTCCTGGCCCAGGGCACTCCCTACCACTTACCTTGCTCTGGTACAAGCCTTCAGCATCTGACTTGCTCCTTAGAGCAATCTCCTCATACTGACTGCGGACCTCATCAATGATGCTATCGAGGTTCAGTTCACGGTTGTTGTTCATGGATAAGATGACAGAGGTTTCACTAGCGTGTGTCTGAATCTGGGCAATCTCCTATGGAAGCAAGAAAGAGTTAGGTCTCTATCTCCTCGACCCTTCCTGCTCAGGTCCATTGGGATATTATCCCTACAGCTTGGGGTAGAGTAGAAGTGGGTTGAGAGCCAGGATCTGTGAGGCTCAGGCCAGAAATCTATATGGAGGGGATCTCACTAGATGGGAATCCGCCTTTCTAGCTCTCTTTCTTATGGAAAAGGAAAATCTCATTGAAAATAAATCGATGCCTGAAAAATGAAAAAGAGATATTAGTAACAAAGGAAACAGAAGAATGAATTTCCTAGAGTCTTGCAGAAAACCATAATCCCATAACTGATAGGATTTTACAGGTTCATCTCCCTAATTTTAGGAAAGGTAACCATCTCAACCCCAATGGGATTATTTTCTATGGGGAAGGTTGTCCAAAAAAAGTGACATTAAACCTCTCTTTATCATCTATTGCAGGAATTTGTACATCAAGGGCATATATCACAAATTTCTTTTGGTGTAAGTGATATAAAGTGAGCTCTAATTGGGATGGGGTGGAGGGGATACTGCCTCATGAGAAACCAGCTCCAGGATACTTCTAAAGGAGCCAGGAACTAATTCACCCAGCATTCCCTCTGGTAGCCTCCTAAGTATTCTTTCTAACAGGTACTAAATCCTGTAGTTTCTTTGTTGTTGGTGAATTTAAAGGATTATAGCGTCCTTTAAATAGGGTACCCTGATCACCCTACCTGAGTTACGGCTCTGATGAGGAAGTCCTTCCATTAGTATATACTGATGCCTTCCTGCTATAGCTTATTTTTTTTCAGGTGAATGACAGGGAGATAAATTCTGCCTATATTAGTCCCTAGTTGGACAGAAGTAGCCAGTAGAGTATTAAAGAACCTTACCGCCTCATATAAGCATTTTAAAAACTTGATCTCCTTGTCCAGAGATTCCACCTTGGACTGTAGCTCTATCTTGATAGTATAGGCAGCATCAGCATCCTATGGTAAGTGCACACAGAACTTGGAGTTAAAATGTCCCATATACTCACAGTTTCCATTCTCCTGGTCCCAGAGCTTGTTTTTTTTGTGATATAGAAAAGATACTGGACTTGATATCCTGATTGCAGTCCCTCATCTAATAGTCACCAACTCTGTGAACTTAAATGGATCACTAAAATTCTTTGTGTTTTAGCATTCTCATCTATGGAAATGGAATGAAAATGGGAATAGACATTTTTTCATTGTGAGAAAAACAATCAGAAAGTCTTAAGTTATAGAAATGTGATTCTCTTTAATTTTCAATTATTCTATTTTCAATATTATACTGCCCACAAAAATTTAAATAGAGTAGCAATTTGTAGTAATGTGACACTTTTTCTATAAATCTTTGAGGCCTAAATTCATCCTCCTAGGAAGGGCTGGGGTGGGAGAAAATAAGTACTGTTTTCTCCATGTAAGATCTGGGGAAATAGAGGTGTTATATGGTACTCCCCATCACATAGAAAGCTCAGCATAGACTTAAAGTTTTTTGACTCCCAAGGTAGAGTTTTTTTTCCCATTTCACATGCTTGTCTGTGCTCCCAATGTTTCTAACTCTCATCTTCCCTGACAAAGGGGAAATAAACTTTGGAGCAAAGGAGTAGTTCTCTTCTGTCTTCTTCCCTTCAGTGCCCAGGACAGAGTTCTGAAGAGAATTGGGATGAATATATAATTGAACCAGAATCATATGATTTAGAGCTAAAAGGGCCTCTGTAAGTGAGAGGAAGGGAATAAACATTTGTTAAGTGCCTACTGTGTGTCAGACTCTTACTAAGGGCTTTGCAAATATTATCTCATTTGATTCTAATGAATCATAGGATTTTATAATGATTTTATAATGATCATTTGGTCCAACTCTTTTACTTTGAATCTGAGGAAATCTAGCCCCCCCAAAATTAAGAGATTTTCATAGAGTTAATAAAAAGTAAGTGTTCGGATCATTAACTGCAAACCCAATATCCTTCCCAATAAACTGCACATCTAAACCTTCTATTCTCCTCACCTTTTTGAGAAGAACAAACTCATTCTCAGCTGCTGTGCGCCTATTAATCTCCAACTCATACCTGCAAACAGGGAGAGACATTGGATGCATTTATTTCCCCCCAACTTCTTCAAGGATAGGATCAGACAATATAATCACATCACATTGTATATATAGTCATGTGCGTATGTATACACACACATAGCTAGACAAATGTCCTGATTGCCATGGAACACTATCTCTTTCTCGATTTTTCTTAGTACTTCTAACTAAATATTTTTTTTTGCTCCATCATATTTCTTACAACATATCTTTGTGTACATGTTTTCTTCCTCCTATTAGGCTGTATCTAATTTCATATTTGTATTCTTAGGACCTGATATAGTGCCTGAGACACAATTTAGACTCTAAAAATGCATTATCTAATGCATTGATGATGTTTCCATAAATTAGTATGCATAGTATGCATAATCTTTCAATCTACCGTAAGGCAGGATGTTCTCTCCTTTGAATTAGCTTGGCGGTCCTGAGAAGGCCAGGTCACTAGGCAGGATCTAGGCAAGGCTTTCCTTACCTTCTCCCTTCCCTTAAAAATGTCCCAAAGGTCAAAATGCTCCAGAGACATCTTGGTGTATGTAGTATTTGCCAGCTAGGGAAAATTTCACTCTGCCTTTCACCTATGATTTCTCACCTCTTCTTGAAGTCCTCCACCAAATCCCTCATGTTCCTTAGCTCTGAGTCCAGTCTCAGCTTGTCCCCTGACAGGGTGTCCAGCTGCCTCCGCAGATTGCCAATGTAGCCCTCAAAGATGGGCTCCAAGTTCTTCTTGCAATTGCTCAGGTCCAGCTGCTGAAGCAGGTTCCACTTGGTCTCCAGCACCTGGTTCTGCTGTTCTAGGAACCTCACCTAGAACCCAAGAAGAAAGTTGCTTATGGCCCACTATTGAATACCTAGATAACAGTTCTCTGTGTACAAAACAGGGTCATAAGGCTGAGGACATTAACAGCTCATTTTGTCCATTTCCCTTCTTCTGTTTACTCTTACATAAGAAAACCTTCATAAAGAAGAGTCTCACAAGTAATTAATCCAAGTTAGTAATCCATCTATGTGATATTTTTATACACATTTATTGTTTCACTTGATCCTGATAATGGCCCAGAAAAGTACACAATGCAAGTCTTATAATCCCCATTTTGCAAAATTATGAAATAAATGTTTCCTGATAAATTATTGGAAAAGTTTTTGAAAAAATATTCAATAGCATCCCTCAGCTATCTGATTTAAAATTCCAAAACCATCTTAGTTAGGAAGTCCTTTCTCTAGAAAGCTTTAATCTTGCCTGCAATACTACAAGTCAATTTCCTTTGAATATTACTGAGGTCTTTAGCTTTTTTCCATTGGCTATGAGCCAAGGAGCACTCCTTTTACAAAGCCATTCCATTCATCCAATCTCACCCCAATTCTGCCTTTCAAGGCAGAGCTACTCTTCATCTACCTCAAGTCTGCCAGGCTAAGCCATTCCATCAGTTGCTTATCCAAATGCATTTGAAATAGCCTTCCAATCTACCTCTATGGCAGGATGTTCTTCTCTGCTTTAAATTAGCAGACAAGGCGAAGCCTGCTCCCTCTTGAGGTCTGGAAGTCCTTCCAATTATCTAACCTTAGTCCTTTAGAACATTTTCTACATAAATAGGTAGGACCACCTATTTCCCCAGCCTCACTTCACCGGCCTCCCCTTGGAGATTTAGCAGGCTCACCTTGTCAATGAAGGAGGCAAACTTGTTGTTAAGTGCCTTAATCTGCTCTCGCTCCTGAGTCCTCACTTTCTGGATTTCAGGGTCCAGCTCCACATTGAGGGGAGCCAAGAGGCTCTTGTTGATGGTCACCTGGTGTATGCCCCCCGGTGGGCACAGTGATGGGCACACAGATCCCAGAGCCACGTTGCCAAAGATACTCCCTGCAAAGCCAGTAGCCCTGGCTCCTCCGTACCCAGCCGCATGCCCAAAGCCATACCCCCCTGTTCGAATACCCCCTGTCATATTGAGAGGGATGCGTCTACTGGCTCCTAGGCTGTAGAGACTCCGGCTGCCAAAACTAGTTCCAGCCCCTTTGATCCCTGCCCGATAGGAACCTGAACTGCCCCCTACTTTCCGTGGCAAAATTGCCGAGTATCCACTGAAGTCACTCTTCTCACCACCAGTCTTCAGACCTAGCTGCCGGCTCATGGTGTAGGAAAGAATGGAGATTGTAGAGTAGGAGATTATCAGAAACCAAGAGGGTCGAGAGCAAACAGTACTAATAGAACAACTGGAATATCTATCTCCTTATATGCCAATCACATCCAGGACAGCCGGAAAAGGGCGTCTCTCCCCTATCTCCTCTCCTCCTCCCAATGAGCCAGGGGGCGATGGGCAATTTGCTGAACAGGTATAACTAAATCCTTTATACCAACAAAGCCCATCCGATCTACAACTGAATATGCTGTCCTTGCAAGCTCCAGTGGTCTAATTTGCAGTTTATCTGTTCTCTCTAATTATGGATTAGAAGGGTTATCCCCCAAAGATCTCTAGGATTTATTTTTCTAGCTCTGCCTCCTTCTTGTTTGAACTTTTTTGAGATCTCTGTGTTCACTCTAAGGAAGATTTCATCTTTCTCCTAATTCATTCCTTTCAACTCTACAAGAATTTCCTCCAATCAAGTTCTCCCTCCTCCACAGAGGTGGGACATCCTCCATCAGATGCAATTTCCCCTATATTCTAACAAAGAATATTAGAACTAGAAAGGACCTTACAAGCCCAGTCAAATTGTCTATCTTAAAGATGAGGAAACCAAGACTTTGAGCAGTAAATCAATTAGCTTTTCTATGTCTTTTAAAGTTCATAGAGTATTTTCTTTATTAATAGTATTTTTTCCATATACATGCAAAGATAGTTTTCAACATTCATCTTTGCAAAATTTTGTGTTCCAAATGCTTCTCCTTCCTGCTCTCCTCCCCAAGGCAGCAAGCAATCTGATATAGATTAAACATGTGCAGTTCTTCTAAATATGTTTCCATATTCATCATGTTTTGCAAACAGATTAGATCAGAAAGGGGGAAAATAAAGACAAAAAAAAACAAGCAAACAAACAACAATCCCCCAAAAGGTGAGACTATACTTTAATCCACACTTAGTCCCCATAGTTCTCTCTCTTTCCATCACAAATCTATTGAAATTGCCTTGAATCACCTCACTGTTGAAAAGAGCCAAGTCCATCACAGTTGATCATCATATAATCTTGTTGTTACTATGTACAGTGTTCTGTACTTGGTTCTGCTCACTTCACTTAGCAACAGTTCTTATAAGCCATTCCAAACTTTTCTGAAATCAGCCTGCTCACCATTTCTCACAGAACAATAATATTCCATTACATTCATATACCATAATTTATTCAGCCATTTCCCAACTTATGGGCATCCACTCAATTTCCAGTTCCTTGCCATTATAAAAAGGGCTGCTATAAACATTTTTGCACATGTGGGTCCTTTTCTCTCTTTTATGATCACAAAGAAAAGATTTCTTTACAACATTCCCTTTTACAGATGATCCAGTAGAAAAGTTAGGATTTTAACCTCATCCTTAAATGCTACTTTTTAAAGTCCAATGGCCTTTGCATTATGTCATATTGGTTTTCTATAATTCACAATTCCCCGGAACATTCCTCACTTAGGAATAGATTTGCCGAATGAATGAACATACAGAGAAGGTAACTGCCTCATGATGGAAATCTTTCTAAGATTTCCTCTGTTCTCTAGTCTATGTGGTCCAATCTGGGTTTCTCCCACAAAGTTAATGAATCAAGTTACCTTATTTAGAGCCATTCATTATAGGACAAGATAAAAAGATGGGCTCTGTGGCAAAAATCAATGGGGAAAAGAAAAAACAAGATTAGAAAATTATAGGATGGGGAGGAGCCAGTGTGATAGACTGGAAGTAAGGGCTCTGGAAAAGCAGGAGCAGCTGTTGTGGTTGCTCAATCATTTCAAACTCTTCATGACATTATTTGGGGTTTTCTTGACAAAGATGAAAGAGTTATTCACCATTTCCTTCTCCAACTCCTCTTACAAATGAGGAAACTGAGACAAATAGAACAAAGTGACTCGTACAGGGTCTCATAGCTAGTAAGTATCTGAGGTCATATTTGAACTCAGGAAATCAGTTCCTGACTGAGAACTTCTACTTGTCTAGAACAGTAGACATGAGTTCATTATAAATGAAGGATATAAATAAATTCAGTGTAAGTAAAAAAATAAAGACTTTTATAGAAAAGACACTGGAATTGAAGTTAGAAAATATGTATTTGATTACCAATTATATCTAGTTATGTGACTATTATAAAATTACAAAATCTCAATTAGAAAAACCTTAGAAATTATTTAATTCAATCTGCATCTGAATAAGAATCCCCTGAGCAAAATTCCCAATGAGTAATATTCCAAGCCTTGCTGGGGAATTCACCACTATCTAGATTATAAGGTTTATGAAACTTTGACTTTTTGACAGCTCTAGTTGAGGAAGTTTTTCCTTATATTGATTTTAAATCTGCTGTCTTCACTTCATTCTCTCATTGTTCTTAATTCTGCCTCTAGCACTAGGCAGAACAAAACCAATTCTTCTTCCACTTGACACCCTTCAGACACTCAAAGTCAACCCCCTCCAATCATATACCCTACCCCCAATCTTCTCTTCTGTAGGTTAGACATTGCCAATTCTTTCAACAGATGCTTATGTGGAATGGTATCATTCCTTATCATTTTCCTCTTCATTTATTCCAGCTTTTTAATATCTTTCTCAAAATTTAGTGCCCAAAACACAAATGACACGCAGATGTGCTATGACCAAAACTGAGCCCAGTAGAATAATGCTTTCTTTCATTCTTGACCATTAGATATGCAGAGTATAAGCCAGATGTGTGTGTGTGTATGTGTGTGTGTGTGTGTATGTATGTATGTATTTAAGGTGGGGGGAGGAAGCAATATATCCATTGCCATTGACCCTTCTCAGAGAGCCTATACTCTCTGTACAGTGTTTTGAACCTTGTCTTTCTGCTAATATAACCTAATCCCATTAGGGTTGGGGAAGATTTTTGGTTGCCTATTCATTCTGATGACTCATATTGAATTGATATCCCTCTTTCTTATCTCCTCCATTATTTTAATCTTTTAGATCCTACGTTCCAATCCATATGGCTCCATGTTCTCTCTTTTCCCTCCTTTCCTCTGTAGAGTCCTACTTTAGACCTTCAAGGGGAGATCCAGAGGAAAGAGGAAAGAGACATGGTCCCTTCCTAGGAGAGCTCTTAGTGTTAAAGAAGAGGTGAAACATACATACATAAGGGATCCAGAAAACAAATTCAGCATGAACTGAGCACATTCAGTGCTAAAGAAATGCTGAGTAAAGTAGGAATGATGAGGTTAAAGGACAGTAGTCATTCTCTACAGGAGTCCTCTGATACTGATGAAGAGGAACCAAGAAAAAGATTAGTGGCCCCACCTAACTGGATCCCAGGGAATTTAATTGCATGGAAATTGTTCTTGTTCTAAGTGATAAGATCTCTGATACCTCTGATCTGTAAAGTGCTTGACCATCATCTAATTAGTCATTGCATACCACAGTTATGGTCTCTGAGAGGGATACTTAGGATAGAAGAGATTCTCAAGACCTAGAAGCATCCATTCTTTCACACAGAAACACACACATACACACATTCAATAAATATTAATTGACCTATCTGAACAGCTCAGTTCTAGACACTGGGGAAGGGGAAGAGAAGTATTTAAAAGGAATATGACATAGACCATTTGTTCTCTAAAAGTTTACAATATAGCTGAGGAGGCAATATACATATAGCTTGGAAATATGTTAGGAGATGACTAAGCACTAAAATGTGTGATATAAACACTAATGTTACAGGCATTCAAAGAAAAAGAAGATCAGTATCCACATGAATTGCTGGGAAAGGCTTCATGGAGGATAGAAATGTCTGGACTTTGAATAATGGGTAAGATCTAGAAAGATGACTAAGACAGAGACAGAGACAGAAAGACAGAGGTAGAGAGAGACAAAGAGAAACTCAGGGAGAAAGAGAGAGACAGAGACTGAGAGAAACATAGACAAAGAGACAGAGAGAAAGAGAGACAAACTTTCTGAGCAGGTCCAGATTATGAAGGACTTTGAATGTCAACAGAAGGAGGAGGAGGAGGAAGAAGATAGAAGAAGAAATGGAAGTAGTAGTAGTAGTAGTAGTAGTAGTAGTAGTAGTAGTAGAATTAATAGAAGTTTGTAGTTTAATAAGATTTTACAGTTTAAAAAGTGTTTTTTTTTCATTAAACCTATAAACTAGAAAGTACAAATTTGTAACTGGGCCTGTAAGAAATTCTCAGATGTGGATTAGTGACTTTTCTGCAATTTATAATCTTAGTTACTCAAGCACTGAGAGATTGAGTTCCTTGTCTTGGGCATCATAACCAGTATGTAACCAGTATGTATCAGGGGAAGAACTTGAATCCAAGTTTTCCTGGCTTCCAGACTAGTTACAAA